>OX101755.1:47909237-48509237 GCA_944452675.1 Tachina lurida | reverse complement strand
AACATCGATAAACAGCGCAGAACAATACTTCTTTTCTTCAACTGTTCTTCTTATAAATTGGACCAATCTATGAGTTTGTTCAATGGTGCTATGCTGACTTCTAAAACCAAATTGATGGTCCGGTATGCACCCACTATTAATTAGAATTGGGGACAATTTTGTCATGAGCAGTTTTTCGAACAGCTTTGACATTGTTGATAGGAGACTTATTGGCCTATATGACTCAGCCTTGGTAAGATCTTTTCCCGGCTTTGGAATCATTTTAACTTTGGCAAGTTTCCAGCTGTGTGGATAATACTCCAGTCGTAAAATGGCATTAAAAATAAATAACAGTATTCTAATTGCAATACGAGGCAAAGAGTAATTAGATGCTGGTGTGACATCAAGATTTTCCAGATAGTTTTTAAGAGATGCAGTTTTTTCATGTGCAAGCAGCTCTTGGAGTCGTTTAGTGCACTCTTTAAATCTAATTTTATTCTGGGGTGATCTGTGCTGTTGCCATTCCCTTCTAACTCTTCTTTTTTCACATACGAGACGTTCAATATCTGTAGAATATAGTCTATTAAACCCAGTCTGCGGATGAGAGGTAGTGGCATGTTTAGCAGCCTGCTTAATATTTTCGTTAAGATTGGCAATGTTAGTGTAATACGCAAGGATCGCCAATTTATACAATATAAAAGTGTCTTTGTAAAGTGTCTTTGAAAAAAGTCTCTATAGCCCCTTTTTTATTTTAAAACAGCTGAGGGGGTCCCAGCTAAAACTTAGGCGTTCAAAAGAACTGCCAAAAGAAGTTTTGAAACTTTAAAAAGAAAACAAGGCTAAAGAGCCGATTTATGTTAAACAAATTAAAGTCTGATTTATTGAAAGTTTGACTCTGCTTATATACTATTTTACATTTTATTATTTTTGTGTTTCTTTATGTCTTTACTTTGTAACAACGTCTAATGCTTTATGCCGGGATAGAGCTCAGTCGTGTCCAGAGTCGTGGTTTTGTCTTCTTTTATAGAAACAACACGTACTTTCTTTCCACGTTATAATTCGTATAACTTTCAAATTCTTTATTTCAAAATTTACAATTTAAAATTTATTGTACAGTTTCAGATTTATCAAGCAAATAGTATTCATTTACAATTTATTTTACCGTTTTAGATTTATCAAGTAAAAAGTATTCATTTAAATTTATTTTACAGTTTTAGATTTATCAAGTAAAAAGTATTCGTTTAAATTTATTTTACAGTTTTAGATTTATCAAGTAAATAGTATTTATTTATCGTGTGGCCTGACTCTTATGTACAACGGTACATCCATGTCGGTGGATGGCATAGGAAGAAAATCAAACAAAACAAACAAAAAAAAATAAAAATTTTACGACGTGTTGTTTATTCTTTTTATTTGCTTATAACGACGGGAATATGGCGAAACCGCTCTCATGAGAGCAAATATCAGCAGCGTAAATCCAACTACTATTATTTGCTCTAAGCAAAACCCGACTGAGAGAGAAAAAAAATATATAGTGAATATTAGTCGTGTAATCGCAGCTACTAATATTCACGCCAACTGAGTGCAGGCCAAAACGAACGCGAGGAAAATAAGCACAGCCGCAAATGCTGGCGTAACAGACTCAACAACAAGAGTGCAAGTATTTGTAGTGTATGCGCAGCTACTAATACTCGTTTGAGTCGATAATAAATTAATATTGTTAGCTTACAGCCACCAATATTATTGTGGAGCTTGAGTTCGCCTCGCAACAAAGAAGTCGTATTGGCAGTGTAAGCGCAGCTACCAGAAGATGTTCTTACTTTGCGAGCCGTAAGCAAACTCAAAACTATGCGCAATTGTCCGGCCTTTTATAGCAAAGTTTCTCTGTGTCAGACACGCACATGCCTGAGTAATTTTGCGTACACACGATCTTGTTGTGTGTGTGAGCATTCCCTCAGTTTGTGCTTATTCGTCGTTGTTTGTCACATACAACATCCACCATTGTGCTTGTATTTAAGTGATGCTTATACAAAACAAAATATTACAATAACCAAATCTACTATAAATGTATATACTATACAAAAAAAACTAAGGTAAATACAATTCGTTCTCGCGAGCAAATAACAGGTACGTAAATGCTATTTACTTGTGATTTGGTAAATAGACGAGTATATAAAAAATAATAAGAGTATAATAATACAAAATGAAAAGGAATAAGTAAATAGTACTTAAGAATGATATTCATTAGCCGTTAAGTCAATGTCTATATATTTATATATATAAATACGTTTAATTTAATAAAAAACGGAATTAAAATACATATTAATGTAGTCCAAAAACGAGCGGCGACTTTTGGCGTTACATTTACCTCCCCTCTTCATTTGCTTTGTGGCTCGGATATGCGATAATGCGGAACTCGCCTGCCGATGTGATGGTTATGCGGTACCGCACGCCCTGTTCGTACTTAATGAAGCGTGCTTTCCTAGGACCTCCCGACTGGCTCAATTTCACCTGTACTTCTAGCCGAATAGGTTCTGGTGCCTGCGCCAGCGGAATTTCACGTGGGCCAGCTGAGACACCGAGGGGTTGAGGGCTTCCTGTCGTCTTCGGCTTCGCGCTAGTGCTGTCAGTGTCTGGTTGGTTCGCGTTACTTTGTACTGCGGCTGCTGGGGAGCCAGCTTGATTACATGACGCTGGTTCTAGAGGACGCGCTGGGTATACTGCTCCAGATGGTGGTGACGAGCCGCACACAATAGAACTCCTTGGGTGGGACGGTGTGGTATTACTTTTCGTCGGGCTTTTGTTGAGGGCCAAACCAATACGTGTCGGGGTATGTAACGTAGGGCTTTCCTCAATTTGAGAGCTTGGACTCTGATGCGGCCTCCGCTTGTCGTCTGGCAAGAGAGGGTGCCAACCACGACCAGGTGTGTGGGGAAGATTTTCATCGCTACACATGATGTCGGTGCAGGTCTGCTTTGGTTTATGCGTAGGTTGCTCGCGCTGGTCGGATCTAGGTTTCTGAGTTGGCGACAGTTTTCCCTTAATGGCGGCGGTGGGGTTACGTTCCTTTACTAGGATTCTGGCGGTCCAGGTTCTTTCGTAGCATCGTAGTCCTAGGTGCCGATATTGCCGGTCAGCTACGTCAAGCGAACATAGCGCCATACGTTTTGGTGGCGTTGGTGGCCGGAAGTTCTCGTTCTCCCAATCTATGGAGGATGGTGAGCTCGGTGGAAATGGCGATGGAGGTGATGGGGCACGTATCGAAATTCTAGTGTCTTCGAAACCGAAAAAGGTCCGCTTTATTTCTTCCAACACCTCGTCGTCAGCTGCTATAGGCTTGCTGTGGCATTCTGGTATTGGTGTGAACCAGTCTTCACCCAGATCTGGTGGGGGCGGAATATGTCGATCCTCGCCTTCACTGTCGGAATCGATCACAATGCTTGTGTGTACCGTATCGGGGGTAGATGTAGCACTTGCTGTCGGCCTAGGATGGTCATCGCACTGGAAATGACACGCGGTGTCTTTCGCTCTAGTAGCTTGCTTTGGTGGCGGCTTCGCCGGTGTAGGTGGTCGCTTTGGTGGCGGCTTCGCCTGTGTGGGTGGTCGTCGTGGGGATCGGCTTCGCTTGCCTCGCCCTCGGCTGGTACACGGGCCTTCATCGTCATCCAAGAATATAGTCCGGCGTTGCTTGGCTTGCTCCTTTTCTAGGTTGCGTCGGAATTTTTCACGTGACTGCTCAAAGCGTCTTCTTTGTGCACACATAGTTGGTAAGGGATATGTATTATTTTTTTTTCTGGGGTTTTTTTTTTTTTTTTTTTTTATTTAAAAACTTTTTTTTTTTTTTTTTCTCAGCTTTTTATATTTTTATTTTTTTTTTTTATTTTGGCTGCTTCAACTTCTGTGTCCGCGGCTGAGAATCTAAAATGACTAGAAAAAAAAAAAACAAATTTGATTAGTTTGGTTTAGCTACATAAGGTTTTATATCTTTCTGTGCGCATTTCATGATTATCAGTTGCGGTCAGTTCCACGATGACGGGGGATGTAAAGCCCCTAACTATGTATGGACCTCCATACTTGGGTGCAAGTTTAGCTGCGAATTGATCTGCTGCTCTAGATAACGGATGTTGTCGCACTAACACCAGGTCACCGATATTTGGGTGCCAATTTCGCCGCCTTAAATCGTAATGCCGTTTTTGCCGTTGGGATGCCTTGGCCATATTTTCTCGCACCTGCTCGAAAATGTCTTGCAGCTCCTTTGCTCTTTGGTCGGGTTCTACCTGGCGCGATCCTGACCCAATTGTGACCTCATCATACAGGGCTTTCGGGAGTCGTGGCTCACGCCCTTGGGTGAGGTATGCGGGTGAATAACCTGTTGTCTCGGAAGCGCTTGTATTAATCGCCAGCATCACCTCAGGTAATAGTTCATCCCATGTGGTATGGTTCTGTCCAGAGAACTGTGCGATTATTGTTTTGACGGTTCTATTTACTCTCTCTGTGGGATTCTCCTGTGGGGAGTAAGGTGCTGTAAATTTTTGACGTATTCCCAAATCCCTTAAGTTTCTCTGTAGGGATCGAGCAGTAAACTGGGGACCGTTGTCAGTTATGAGCACCTTGGGCACCCCGTATCTGGCAATAATTCGCTCTCGCAGGGCTTTCATCACGCCTTCTGCTGTAGCTCGTCGACAAGGTACAAGTTCACACCATTTGGAAAAGTGGTCGAAAAAAACCAACAGCATGGTATTGCCATGCCGTGTTTTGGGCAGAGGTCCGACGAAATCAGCACAAAGGAGCGCCCATGGTTCTTCTGAAATGTGTGTGAGCATCTTTCCTGCTGGCATCTGTTGAGTCACCTTGTAGCGTTGACAAACATCACATTGCCGTACGTAGTTCTTGATACCCCGGGACATTCCTGGCCAGTAATAGCGGCTGGCGATCTTTTGTGCTGTTTTCCGTACTCCTAAGTGGCCTCCAGCGACTTGGTCGTGGTTTTCATCAAGGACGTGCTTTCGAAGGTCGGTGGCCACACATAGTTTCCATGGAGTGCCTTTGTCCTGGCGCCTGTCGTCCTGAAAACGCCTGTAAAGCTGGTTGTTCACGATGGAATAGTACGGATATCGCTCCGGGTTGGATTCCACCTCCGACCTGCACTTGGTGATCCATTTACAATTTGTGGGCACCTCACTATGAATGAGGTTCACTTCTTCCGCGTGCAGCCTGGATAGTGCGTCAGCGATGACATTTTGCTTGCCCCGCCTATAAGAGATAGAAAACTGGTATTGTTGTAATTCAAGCGCCCATCTAGCCAGACGCCCCGATGGGTTTTCGATTGAATTTAACCATTTTAACGCCAGGTGATCAGTAACAACAACAAAAGTGTATCCTTCGAGGAAATGTCGTAACTTCCGGATGCCCCATATTATTGCCAGACACTCTTTCTCCGTCGTCGAATAATTTTTTTCCGCTGGATTCAGATGTCTGCTCACATACGCAATCACGTGCTCGCCATCCTGTAGCTCTTGCGTCAGGACAGCACCTAGTCCATATTCACTGGCGTCGGTTTGTAGGATAAAAGGTTTCGAGAAGTCCGGGCACGCCAATACTGGTGCCTGGGTGAGTTTTTCTCGTAGAACCTCAAATGCCACCTGTTGTTCTTCGCCCCACTTCCAATGCTTTCCTTTTTTCAGGAGCTGGGTCAACGGCCGGGTCATCTCTGCAAACTGTGGCACAAAACGACGATACCACGATGTCACGCCTAGGAATCGACGGACATCTTTAACACACTTTGGGGGGACCATCTCTAAAATTGCTGCTACTTTATCGGGGTCAGTTTTGATACCTTCTTTAGTTACTACGTGACCCAGGTACTTCAGTTCGTCTTTAAAAAATTCGCACTTCTCGACATTGATTTTAAGCTTGGCTTTACGTAGCCGACGAAAAACTTCTTTCAGGTTTGCTAAATGTTCTTCAAATGTACTACCGATGACGATGATGTCGTCCAAGTATGCGAAAGCATGAGGTTCCATTTCTGGCCCGATAACGCTATCTAGGGCCCTCTGAAAAGTCGCCGGTGCGGAGTGGAGCCCAAAGGGCATGACCTTCCACTGGAAAAGGCCCCTACCCGCTACTGCAAATGCGGTGTACTTCTTGCTGCTCTCGTCCATCGGTATCTGCCAATACCCGTCCTTTAGGTCCAGGCTGCTGATAAACTTAGCATTCCTTAGTCTATTTAGAATGGCATCAATTCGTGGTAGTGGGTAGGCATCCGGTACTGACCTGGCGTTGAGCTGACGAAAATCCATGCACGTTCGCCAAGACCCGTTCTTCTTTTTTACCAGGGTGATCGGGAAGCTATAGGGGCTGTGCGAGGGTTCGATGCACCCCTTCTCAATCAACTTGTTTACCTCTTCGTCGATTATTTGCTGCATAGCTGGGTTGCGCTGGGCGTACCTTATCTTTATCGGCCGTGTGTCTTTCATGATGATACGATGTGTGGCCACTGTCGATAGGCCTTGAATTTCGTGGAACTCTTGCAACTCTTTATTCAAAAAATTGTTAACCTTCTGTTGTCGGTCGACCTCGTCCTTATTTGCTAAGGATATTGCTAGAACAGGGGAATCAGTTCGTATCGTTTGGCTTACCTGTCTGTGGGTTGCGTCTGAGCCACCTGGGACTAGGTCCGGCGCTCCCGACTGCACTGATAAGTTGGCGAATGTAAAGGTGGCATGGAAAGTCCGCAAAATGTCCAGTCCTAGGACCAAGTCGACGGTGGCCTTGTTCATGACAAGGAACTGGCAGGTGGCGGTCATGTTGCCTATCGTAACTCTGTGGTTCACACCTTTAGATATTAAGTTTTTGGAACCATCAGCTAATAGGACCTCGATATCCACATTTACGTAGACTGGGTTTCTGCGCAGTGTGTATACCATTCTCGGGGATATGAAACTCCTTGTGGCGCCTGTGTCGATGAGAGCGTGGCAAAGTTTATCTTCGACCCGAATAGTGGCTTTTAGTTTCTCCTCCCATGATAGACTGGTAGTGCTTTCGTGGTGGTAGGAATCTCGCCCCGAGTTTTTCCCGACTACGGTTGTGGTCAGTGCTTGGTCCAATATCATTCGATGTTGTTCGCTTCGGCCTATATGCGAGTTGGCTGGTATACATTCGAGATCGGCGGCAAGATGAATTAAATCGTCCAACGTCTCGAAATCTTTTCTTCGGATATACCACTGGTACTCTGGTAGCGCATTGCGGAAGATTCTCTCAAGTTTCTGCTTCGTACTCAAATCAGAGTGTCGCATTAGGTTTTGTAGACCCAGGACATAGTCCTTGAAGGGCTCCCGTTGTCGCTGCGTTCGCTTCCTTATCTCGTCATCAAGTTTCTCTTAATAGCGTGGGGGTAAAAAGAAATCGCAAAAATCGTTTTTGAAATCTGACCACTTCACCCACTGTTTGTTGTTGTTCCGCAGCCATATAAGCGCTTTATCGCGTAACAGCTCAGTCAGGGATTTCAAAACATCATTCAATTCCAGCGCGTATGTTTCCGCCAGTTCTTCGACTCTCTCTATAAAACCTAGGGGATCCCTGCCACCGTCGTATTTCAGGCCCCATTTCCGGACTGTCTCAGTGGCTAGCCCTCGGTGTTCTGCTTCTAGCCTGTGATCAGTTAGCGCTGGATTACTTTTATCCATTTCTACAGCTTCAACTTTGGTAGGTGACGCTGGTGCGTCGACTACGTCTTTGTCCGGTACTTGCAGACTGTGCACGGCCGAGGTGGTCGCTAGATTTTCATGCCTCGCCTGTATTTCCAGCAGAATTTTTGTACGCTCGTCATCATGGCCAGACGTAAGGAATTTGGCAAAACGCTTTCTCAATTCTTCGACTGTTCCATTGGGGGATAGTTCAAACCGGCTTAGGTAATTTGTTAATTCCTCCTTTTTCAGGAGATAAGCCCATGAACTTCTTATCATGTTACCTAGAGTTTCGTTGGGTGCTATGGCCAAACAGAAATTTCTCTGGTCGTGTTTCAAACCGCTTATTTAGCGGTGGGTTTTTTTTTTCTAGGAATTTATGTGGACAGAATGTCCCTGCTCGGGCGCCAAATGTAACAACGTCTAATGCTTTATGCCGGGATAGAGCTCAGTCGTGTCCAGAGTCGTGGTTTTGTCTTCTTTTATAGAAACAACACGTACTTTCTTTCCACGTTATAATTCGTATAACTTTCAAATTCTTTATTTCAAAATTTACAATTTAAAATTTATTGTACAGTTTCAGATTTATCAAGCAAATAGTATTCATTTACAATTTATTTTACCGTTTTAGATTTATCAAGTAAAAAGTATTCATTTAAATTTATTTTACAGTTTTAGATTTATCAAGTAAAAAGTATTCGTTTAAATTTATTTTACAGTTTTAGATTTATCAAGTAAATAGTATTTATTTATCGTGTGGCCTGACTCTTATGTACAACGGTACATCCATGTCGGTGGATGGCATAGGAAGAAAATCAAACAAAACAAACAAAAAAAAATAAAAATTTTACGACGTGTTGTTTATTCTTTTTATTTGCTTATAACGACGGGAATATGGCGAAACCGCTCTCATGAGAGCAAATATCAGCAGCGTAAATCCAACTACTATTATTTGCTCTAAGCAAAACCCGACTGAGAGAGAAAAAAAATATATAGTGAATATTAGTCGTGTAATCGCAGCTACTAATATTCACGCCAACTGAGTGCAGGCCAAAACGAACGCGAGGAAAATAAGCACAGCCGCAAATGCTGGCGTAACAGACTCAACAACAAGAGTGCAAGTATTTGTAGTGTATGCGCAGCTACTAATACTCGTTTGAGTCTATAATAAATTAATATTGTTAGCTTACAGCCACCAATATTATTGTGGAGCTTGAGTTCGCCTCGCAACAAAGAAGTCGTATTGGCAGTGTAAGCGCAGCTACCAGAAGATGTTCTTACTTTGCGAGCCGTAAGCAAACTCAAAACTATGCGCAATTGTCCGGCCTTTTATAGCAAAGTTTCTCTGTGTCAGACACGCACATGCCTGAGTAATTTTGCGTACACACGATCTTGTTGTGTGTGTGAGCATTCCCTCAGTTTGTGCTTATTCGTCGTTGTTTGTCACATACAACATCCACCATTGTGCTTGTATTTAAGTGATGCTTATACAAAACAAAATATTACAATAACCAAATCTACTATAAATGTATATACTATACAAAAAAAACTAAGGTAAATACAATTCGTTCTCGCGAGCAAATAACAGGTACGTAAATGCTATTTACTTGTGATTTGGTAAATAGACGAGTATATAAAAAATAATAAGAGTATAATAATACAAAAAGAAAAGGAATAAGTAAATAGTACTTAAGAATGATATTCATTAGCCGTTAAGTCAATGTCTATATATTTATATATATAAATACGTTTAATTTAATAAAAAACGGAATTAAAATACATATTAATGTAGTCCAAAAACGAGCGGCGACTTTTGGCGTTACAACTTTTGCTGACCATCTATAATAACATAATTTTGTAATGAAAACAAAAGTGTGTCATTTAAATTTAATAAAGTAAGCGTTTTGTTAATTATTACAATGAACTGTGTTGCAATGCAATTATATTATGATACAGTGTATTACAGTAAGTGAAGTACACTACACCCTCACCCTTAAGAGAAAAATTATGCAAGTAATTTTTTTGTTTTTATCGTTATGATTGTAAGTTATAAATCTGTTTTAAGTTACAATGTAAATAGTGGATTATTTTCGTTACTAAAATATCCTTAATTATGAATTTTTATAGAATTAATCATGAAATATTAAAAAAAAAATTTTTTTTTTGTAAAACAATATTTATGTACACAGAAAAAGTATTCACCAATTAATATTTTCAATTAAAATATTAATTGATTCAATTAAATTTTTAATTGTATTTATTCATTTGAGTGGAAAAAATTTAATTAATATTATCAAATTGTTTATAGGTGAAAATTTAATTAATTTTTTAATTGATATTACAAATATTTTAATTAATATTACAAAATCATTCATATTATTTTTTGTGTGTATGTTAAAATTTTCTTAAATTTAAATATATTCTTATGTTAAAATTTTTATTTTTTTTATTTTTAGCTTTACATAGGTTTATATTGCCTTGAATTGTTATTATGAACTTATTTTATTCTTTTATATTCTTGATATAGGAGTAATACTCGTATTTAATTTATTGTAATAATAATTGTTTAATATTCATTTTCTTTTGCTTTTATAGTTAGTTCATTATGTTCAGTGTAAATTGTAACGTGAGTCGTGGTTCTTGTACGTAGTCATGATAATTATTAAATTTCTTCTAATTGTCGACAATATTGGATGGTAATTTTGCATATAATAATTCATATAGGGAATGGCATGTATCTACATATGGCTTTCGTCCATTAGTTTGAGTTGAAATATGTCATCAGTTATCTTTGTTGGGGCATTGTTTATTAGTATTTTTAGTTGAGGTCGTTTATTATTTATATTTATCTTGGCATATGCTTCTTTTATTTATTTAAAAAAATTTTTTTTTGTTGTATTTACTTTAAATATTTAATCCTTATTTCATTGCGCTAATTCTCTTACATTTTCTTTATTAATTTTAGATATCAGTTTCCTCAGAATCGAATCTAGTTTCGCTGAGTTATCGCTGAATCTTGCTAGCTTATTAATTTCATTATTCATATTTTAGGTATGTAACTTCTTCATAACTGAATCTGGTTTCGTTGAATTATCATTACATCCTATATTCATATATTTGGTACGCAACTTCTTCATATTCGAATCTGGTTTCGATGAATTATCATTACGTCCTATGTGCACAATATTATCTTCAATAATTATATCTTTTTCTTCTATATTTTCGCTTTTATTAAATTGCAATTTTTTCATATTTTTGACGTCATTAATGGATATGCATTCCCATATTTGAAGTTGATCAGACTTCTGAGAATCATATTTTTCCATATTTCTTTCTGTTGCGCGCTCATTATTTTCATTTAAATTATTGTTAGTTGCCTTATTATTTTCTTTTGTGTTTGCCTCATTAGTTATATTTTTCATTGCCCTACTAGTTAAAATAATTTTCTTTCTTTTTCATTGTTTTCTTACGGTATCATCTGTTGTAGTATGTCCAAATCTATTTTTTTTATATATTTGAAAAGTCTAAATCTATTTAGTGGAAATTCGAAGTTTACAATTATGTTGTTCACATTCCTAAAGTCTATTACTATTCTCAATTTCGTTAGTCTTCCATGTTTTTCTTGGGTACCAAGAGGAGTGGAGCGTTGCATAAGCTAATTGATGGTTCTATTATGTTGTCCGTGTTTATTAATTATTTCTCTACGTGTATATCGTAGTCTGTAATTTTTTTTTTGTACATTGTAGTTTTGTCTGACGTCATGATTTTTGAATGTAAAATTATTTTTCATTATTCTTTTCCTATAATACATGAGTGAAATGCACTTTGTTTGTCAATTCTACTTTTGCATAGTCGTCATTAATATTTCTGTTACAATTAGCAAGTTTTTTGTTCGTCATTGTTTATGTTTTTGTAATTTAATATCTCATAGTTTTTAACTATGTTAGTGTGAAAGTGAATGTGTTTAAAATTTAATATATTTAACATTTGAAGATAAACATATGAATATATATTTTTTTTTTGGCATATTAATATTTTTAGTTAATGATACATAGTTATATTTTTATACGAGTTAAAAATGTTTTTGTTTAAAAAATAATAATTTATTCTAATGTTAAGAAAAGTTAAGCATGTGTGCAATTGAATACAAATTGTTAAAAAAAAATTTGTTTTCATCTACAGTAGTAGGGAACTGCCAATCCGGGGACAATTAAAATTTTAAAATTTTGAAATTTTAATTACCCAAATTTTAAAATTCTTGGAAATTTGTGAAATTTGATACCCTACGAGGGTGGGTCAATAAGTCCGTCCAACTTTTTGTTTACATAAGGAATTTTTTGTTTACATAAGGAGTTTTGTTTACATTAACCCATGTGGGAACGGGTGATTTTTTTTGAGGTTGCATTAATTGTGTGAACGGATGATTTTTTTTTTTTGAGGTTACCTTAATATAGAAAGGCCCTAACTCATTATTTTTTTTTTTTTTGTGGGGTGGATTAAGGGGTTTCATCGATGTCACGTGCGACATTGAAGAACAATATTGGTTATCAAAGATATTTAATACAGTTAAAACTAATGATTTTTCCTAGTACCAAAGGGAAAATCATGAAATGATTTTTCTTAATACCAATGGGGGAGGGGGTGAAATAGTGAAAATTAATTTTTCCTAATGCCTACGGCAATATATGAATATTTTTCCTAATGCCTACGGCAATATATGAATATTTTTCCTAATGCCCACGGCAATATATGAATATTTTTCCTAATGCCTACGGCAAAACATGATTATTATTTTTTTCAAATGCCGACGGCAAAACATGATTATTATTTTTCCAAATGCCGACGGCAAAACATGATTATTATTTTCTAATACCAAAGAGAAAATTGCCAGTGTTGCCAGACTGTAGAAATTTGTTATCGTAATAGTATATCAGTAATATCAGAGAAAATATTTATTTATGTGTTCACATGTATGTGAACACCCATACTTGTGTTCACATGTATGTGGACACCCATACTTGTGTGTGGGGGGTCCAGCTTGATAGTCGCGGGTAATTTAATATTTTGTGTATTTGCTTAAGAAATATGTATGTATGTATGTATGTGTATGTATGTATGTGTATGTGTATGTGTATGTATGTATGTATGTATGTATGTGTATGTATGTGTATGTATGTATGTGTATGTATGTATGTATGCATGTATGTATGTGTACATGTATGAATGTGTGATCGTGGGTATTTGTGCGTGGAATATTTTGTAGAATACATATATATTTTGCAAGGTAATCATTTTCTTTGTCTACGATTATTTTAAAGCAGCAAACTAAGTACAGTCAGCAGCAGAGAAACAAAAAGTAAAATTTATGAATGCTGCAAGGATACTGCTTCTAATTTTAGTATAAATACGCCAACATTTCTAACCAACACATCAGTACGTTATTGTATTTACAAGAAGTGTCATCAGTAATTGTGTTAAAGTGAAATAATAAAAAATAATTAAAAATGAGTTATACAGGTTATCAGTGTAATACATGCAATAAGGTATACAAATACCAAAAGTCCTTTTTGGAGCATGTTAAAAACCATAGTGTACAGAATCAAGTGGTCGTAAGCCGGGGCATAAATCCAGAGCTACCGCAGACATCTTTTCACAATCATCAAAATTCATCATCATCATTCATTCATCAACAATATCCTTCTCTTCAGTATCCTCAATATCAGTTACCATTAAATTTTCAACAATACGGTATGCCATGGAATAATCAGTTTTTGGGATACAATTATAATCCCAATGTGATGCAATGGCAGCCTCTTAATTATCATCAACAAGAGTACCAGCATCAACAACAAGATCATCAAAATCAAGCTCAACAACAACAACAACAAGCTCAACAACAGGGTGTGGGTATCCTTGGAGGTAATTTATTCGACGATGCTATGGACATAAGCTTACCGGAAAGTGATGGAGAAGTAGAAGAAAGAAGAGAAGAAACTCTGCCAACTCCAAGGAATACTTCGTATGCTAGAACAGATGAAGTAGAAGAATTGCGATATTATAAAATATCGAAAGCATTCAAAAACCATATTGCCACTTATGCAATTTTAAACAAAAAAGACCAACTTTTGTTGGAAGAATTTGTTGAAGAAAACAAAAATGTTTTTATGGAGAGACTTCAAGTGAATTTAAGTAAGCATGCAATAATTAAATTTCATGTGAGTATTGTGGCAGAATATATCAAAATTGTTGGAGAAGAATTGGAGTTGTGCATAATATCACATGTAGCCAAAATGAGTCTGCTGACGAAGGCAGATAGCATTGAAGAGTTATTCCGTAAGCAGGTTGCGGAGATTTCAACCAAAATGTCCGAATTTGAAGAGCGAGATTCTGGTTGGACTTTGTCACGCATAGTCCGAGCAGAAATTAACATCAACAAATCTTCGCTCGCCAAAGGATCGAACTGGATATCCACACCTGGAAAATTAGCAAGAAAATTTGCTTGCATCAACATTGAAAATAATGATGACTACTGCTTCAAGTGGTGCCTAATCGCTGCCATGGATACCACGACATACGATCGGCCAAAACGTTGCAGTTCTTATAATATTCAAGACATTGCTGCAGAGACGATTGTTACGCGAAATGGTGTAGCGTTAAATTTCAAAAATTTACGCTTCCCATTAGGATTAAACAAAATAAAAGAGTTTGAGGTGAACAATCCAGCAATAAGTATTAACGTATTCGGCTATGATGAGGGGACCAATCAGATTATTGGTCCTTATTATGTCACCAAGGACGAAAAAAATAGCCATGTAAACTTGTTGCTTTTGGAAAATGGTGAAGTTCATCACTACATTTTGATAAAGGACATATCAAAGTAAGTTTAAAAAATTATAGTACACTTTAATTTAATAATACATATACTTGTTTTATATATTTTATAATAGATACATTTTACTTATAAACTTTTATTTTACTTTTTATTATTCACAGACTTTTACGGAATCAGCTAACACAGAATGGACACAAACTACACTTCTGCAATAGCTGTCTCCAATATACTCATACGGACACCATCATGAGTACACATAAAGAGGAATGTGGAAAGATCGTCACAACTATGCCATCAGGTGAGGATGCTATCCTTAGCTTTAAGGGACATCAACGAAAAATGGATGTCCCGTTTGTTGTTTACGCGGACTTCGAATGCGTATTAGAGGATATAAGTAATAGTGTAAGTAGTAAAACAAATTTAATAAAAAAGCACATACCTTGTGCCTTTAGTTATTTTATTAAGTGTATGCATAGTAATAATTTAGATAAGCTTAGAATATATACGGGGGAAGATGCCTCCAAAAAATTTGTAGAATATTTAATTAAGGATTGTGAAGATATATATAATAACTATTTAGTTAACAATAGACAAATGGATACTTTATCCCCTTCAGATACTTATAATTTTTATAGTGCGGTGAATTGCCATATTTGCCAAAAATTTCTAGGCAAAGATCGTGTTAGAGATCACTGCCACATTAGTGGCAAATTTAGAGGCGCAGCCCACAATAAATGTAATTTAAATTACCAAATTCCCAAATTTATACCAGTTTACTTCCACAATTATTCAAATTATGACTCACATCTTTTCATTAAAGAATTAGGTGAAATTTCATTGCAACTGAAAGTACTCCCTCTCAATAAGGAACTTTATATATCCCTCTCCCAATTCACAGAAATGAGTGATGGCCATAAGCTTGAAATAAGATTTCTTGATACTATACGCTTTATGGCTGAGAGTTTGGAATCATTAGCCTGCAATTTGACGGATAATGATTTCAGCACTATAAGGTCCTTATTTCAATCAGAAAAAGAATTTCAGCTTATTAAGAAAAAAGGTATTTTCCCTTATGAGTACCTAAATTCATTCGAAAAATTAGATGAATGCCAGCTGCCTTCACGCAGTGATTTTTTTAATAAGTTGAATAATAAAGAGTGTTCTTTAGAGGAATACTCACATGCTGTAGAGGTATGGAATACTTTTGGTTGTGAAACAATGAAAGATTACATGGAACTTTACTTAAAAACAGACGTACTCTTACTGACAGATATTTTCGAGAACTTTAGAAAAGTTTGTAAAGGTATTTATGAGCTCGATCCTTGCCAGTATTATACAGCACCTGGCCTTTCCTGGGATGCAATGCTCAAATATACAAAAATTGAATTAGAATTATTGACAGACATAGACATGTACAATTTTATGAAAAAAGGTATACGTGGGGGGATAGTACAGTGTAGTCAAAGATATTCGAAAGCAAATAATAAATATTTGCAAGATTTCGACAAAGAAAAGCCCTCAGAATTTCTCGTCTATTTAGACGCTAACAATTTGTATGGATGGGCGATGTCGGAATATCTTCCTCATGGTGGGTTCAGATGGTTATCACAAGACGAGTTGAATCTGGATCCAAACAGCATAGCTGATAATGGAACAGACGGTTATATTTATGAGGTTACGTTGGATTATCCCTCTCATTTACACGACTTGCATAATGATCTTCCTTTTTGCGCTGAAAATAAGAAACCTATGCAAGCGAAGTATAGCAAGTTGATAACCGATTTCTCTACAAAGCAATCATATGTGATACACTTTAGAGTTCTCAAACAGTGCTTAGAATATGACTTAGTTTTAAAGAAAACTCATCGTATTCTAGCATTTAAACAATCTCCATGGTTAAAAGGCTATATTGACCTAAATACCAGACATAGAGCCACTGCTAAAAATGCTTTTGAAAAAAATTTTTTCAAACTACTTAATAATGCAGTGTATGGTAAAACCATGGAAAATGTGGACAAGAGGAGAGATGTTAAAATTGTTAATAATTGGGAGAGGACGAATTGCAATCATTTAGGTGCCCAAGATTGGATATCAAAACCAAATTTTCATAGTTTATCTATATTTTCTGAAGATCTTGTAGCAATCGAAATGACTAGAGTCAAAACCTGCTACAATAAACCAATTTACTTAGGATTTTGTGTACTCGAGCTGTCCAAATGGAAAATGTATAATTTCCATTACGGGTACATGCAACCTAAGTTTAAGACAAACCTCTCATTAAACTATATGGATACTGACTCTTTTATATATTCAATAAAGACTGACGACTTTTACGCTGACATAAAAAATGACATACATGAACAATTTGACACATCGGACTATCCTACAGACAATATTTATAATTTCCCCATAGTAAATAAAAAAGTAATTGGTATGATGAAGGATGAAAATTGCGGTAAGATAATGACAGAGTTTGTTGGGCTGCGCTCAAAAATGTATTCATTTAGCGTAGAAAACCAAGATGATATTAAAAAATCGAAGGGGGTAAAGAGAGCCATATTAGATAAATATAGTTTAGCTACATATAAGAATTGCCTATTTAATAAGATTAATGTATATGATAGTATGTTAACATTTAAATCTAAGCTACATCAATTATATACTAGCGAATTAAATAAGGTAGTATTAAGCTATGGAGATGATAAGAGAAAAATTAGATCAAATAATATAAACACTTATGCATGGTATCATTTTCGTATTAAGGAAACTAACCCTGAATACGAACTTGACATGTTGCTAGATGAGATTGCTAAAATGCAAGAAAATCTTAGTTAATTAGTTAAGAAAAAATATTGTATATAAAATCCTATTTATTAAGAAAAATTGTTGTATATAATATCTTAGTTAATAAGAAAAAATATTGTATTTATATCCTATTTAATCAGAAAAATTGATGTATATAAAATCTTATTTATTAAGAAAAATTATTGTATTGTTGTTAAAATGAATGTAAAAAAAGCCTAAGAAATATTATTGTATTTAAATCCTATTTATTAAGAAAAGTTATTGTAAATAAACTATTGAAAAAAGAATGGAAAATGTGAGTGGTTTTTTTTTTATTTCTTTATTGACTTTACTTCGTTGGATCAAAAATTTTTGTTTTTTGCTTATTTGCAAATTCTTGTTTTCATGTCGCTTAAACATGCACAGTCTTGTTTTCAGGTTACTTAAACATGCACAGTCTTGTTTTCTTTGAGAGGTTCTGCACAAGAGAAATTGAATTTCACAATATTATGAAATTCAATTAGATATTTTCATAAAGAGAAATAATTTAGATAATCGGATAAAATCCTCATATTTTTTCACTACATACAAGTTTCTGTTATTTTATATTCGAACAGATGATTCCTAGTTTTCCTTTAGAAAAAAATAATACAAATCAAGGAATATTTTTATAATTCAATTTAATTTTATTTTATTATTTATACAATTTTATTTCATTTTTATTTAATTTATTTATAATGATGGAAACATTTCGTAATAGCCAATTATTAGATGTTCTAGTATATTTTTTCTTAAAAAATATATGGTACATCTGCAAGTATCAGGTCCCTCCTCACACTCAGGATGATACCAAGGACAGCTGGGGAAGTGTCCTTCAGTGTTGTCTTCATCTTCCATGACACCATATTCTTCGTTCTCATCCAGCATATTTTGGAAACATTTTATCATCTCCCAATGATCAAAAAGCCTGAAGCTTTCAAAATCTCTTATAAATTGATTAAGAGTACGTCTAATTTGGCTCATTTTATTTGCTGATGAATGAATGATGATGAATGTTGGAAGGTTCCTTTAAGACTAATTTGTTCTGTAAATTTTAAAATATCTATATGTTCTTTAAAATATCTATACTATCATCTCTATGTCATATTTCTTTTTAGCAGTCTATCTCTCTCTAACCCTTTTCTCTCTATTCCATATTTCTTTTTTACTACTCTATCTCTCTCTAACCGTTTTCTCTCTATAACTATCTCTTTCTGTCTATCACTATCCCCCACTTATTTACTATTTCACCACAATTATTTTCGATTAGCCTTTTTGAAGTCATCATCACTACTTTTAAGATTATTTCCAGTTAAACATTCAGAGTGACAAGAAGTATCTAAATAAAATATAAAAAATAAAAAAATGGACTCCACAACAAATCTAATTGCAAAATTTAATGCTCTAAATAACAAAACTTTAATCCACGTAAAGGAGCTTGATTCTTCAACGAAATATACAATTCGAAATGTGTTACGTGTAACAACTAAATATGGACCAACCCTAAAAGTTGAAATGAATAAACACATAATGTTCCTGCCGAAACGATATAATATTTTAACTGATGACGATATCAAAGATCTTTCGAGCGGATCATATTGCCTAAGTAGAGAAGGTGAAGAAAACCTAATTGTCGAGAGTGAGCTGAGTGAATTTCTAATTCAAAATTCCCAATTTCCTGTTTGGCAATAATATATTAATTATGTATTTTAAATTATGAATAAAAAGACATTAAAGAGTTTTGTAAAATATAAATTTTTGTGTTTTATTTAATATTTTCAGTTATTTCATAAAGAAATTTAAGACATAAATGTCCACAGGTAAATGTATTGAAATTCTGATGCTGATTATAGTTGTATTTTATATTTGCACCAAGATATTTGACTACTTCCCAAGGAGGTTGTAAGTTTCCAAAGCTGTCGAAATATTCTTTTTCATTGTTGTTTTTATAGTATGCTACCCAATGTGTACCAGGTCCTGTTGATACATCTAAGTTGATTATTCCACATTCAATTTTCTTTGTTCGTTTTGGTAGAGTATTCAACATGAAAACTCCTCTAAAATATGGAATTTTTATAGAGAAACGGTTTAGGTCCACATCAGATAGTGGTCTGTTGGGCAGCATCTTTAAGAGTTTTTTGATTCCTCTTTGTGAACTAAACCATAACCTTTTTTATATGGTTTTAAGTAAAGTCCTTTTCCCACTGCTATAGATTCCATCGCTTTATTATGTCTAGTTGTTTCATCAAGTTGATTTTTTGCATTCTTTGTTGCATTTACAGCTTTAGCTATGGCAGCACCTCCAGTTGTTAGACTACCAATTGCACCCAGAGCAGTTAAAATCGGTATTAGAAGTAAAAAACCACCAATTTTTGGAACACGTATTACACGTGGAACTACAATTTGAGACTTTCTTCCTTTTAATGATTTGTTAATAGTTTTTCGTGCAATTTTAATAGCTGAGTTAATATCTAATGGTTTTTCCTTCTTTAGTATTTTTGTTGCAGCTCTAATTGATGTTCTAAACAGTTTTTTATCATTTGGCTTGTTCTTTTTAACATTTTTCTTTTTCTCCACACCCATACCAAATTTAGTTTTGGTTTTCATTGCGTTAGTAACCATATATGCAAATGATTTTTCTGCAAGACTACTGTCTTTTGCTAAAACTCGATTCCAAGCTGAATTTTCAAGTATTATATCAGCTTTATGTCTAGTACTTAAATCCTTATTTTTTGAATACGCAATATCGTGATTTTTACAAGCAGAGTCCAATAAGTTAATACCTTTGTCACCTCGATTTAAACGTTTTTGTAGTTTTGTTCCAGGTCCACAGTACTGATACCCCGGAAGATGAAGCTCAACAGGTAGAGAGTTTATTATTTTATCTACTATACCTCCTCCAACGAAGGTGTTTTTATGACTAAACGTTTTCTGATATCGTATAACCATATTATCTAATTTTTTCTATAATAAGAGGTAACATTTATAAAATGTATTTAGTTACAAAAATGCAGTTAGTGAAACAACATAAAAATATTTTAGTTCGTAATATTGACGATTCAGTCAACATCACTTCAAAAATAAAGCATAGCCCCCTCTTACCAAATTCTATTCGTGCTCTAATAGTTGGACCATCCAATTGTGGAAAGACTAATGTTATGATTGGCTTACTAGAAAGTCCTAATGGACTCAAGTTTGAAAACATCTATTTATACTCAAAATCTCTATATCAACCCAAATATGAATACCTGAAGAAACTAATTTCACCAATTAAAGGAATGGGATATTATACATTTACAGATAATGAATCAGTTATTCCACCTGACGAAGCTAAAACTAATTCCATTATGATATTTGATGATGTTGCATGTGAAAAGCAGAATAATATACGTACATATTTTTGTATGGGGCGACATAGGGATGTCGATTCATTCTACTTGTGTCAAACTTATACTAGAATTCCCAAGCATTTAATAAGAGACAATGCCAATGTTATTATAATGTTTAAACAAGATGAGACAAATATGAAGCATGTTTATAGAGATCATGTTGGTGGCGATATGAGTTATGAAAAGTTTCATGAGATTTGTCGAGAGTGTTGGAAGGATAAATATGGATTTTTGGTGATTAGCAAAGATAATGAATTAAATGATGGACGCTACAGAAAGCAATTTGACTATTTCATAACTATATAAACTACTCTTCATAAACATTTACTTTAGTTATTAATCTAACTTTAAGCTTGATACATCTATTTGCTATAACCTCATCTGATACCTGATAAGCTGATCTGAAAACCAGACCAGCTACCTAATAAGCTGATTTGATACCTGATAACCTGATCTGAAAACCAGACCAGGTCCTGAAAAGCTGATCTGAAAACCAGATCAGGTCCTGAAAAGCTGATCTGAAAACCAGACCAGGTCCTAAAAAGCTGATCTGAAAACCAGACCAGGTCCTGAAAAGCTGATCTGAAAACCAGACCAGGTCCTGAAAAGCTGATCTGAAAACCAGACCAGGTCCTGAAAAGCTGATCTGAAAACCAGACCAGGTCCTAAAAAGCTGATCTGAAAACCAGACCAGGTCCTGAAAAGCTGATCTGAAAACCAGACCAGGTCCTGAAAAGCTGATCTGAAAACCAGACCAGGTCCTGAAAAGCTGATCTGAAAACCAGACCAGGTCCTGAAAAGCTGATCTGAAAACCAGACCAGGTCCTGAAAAGCTGATCTGAAAACCAGACCAGGTCCTAAAAAGCTGATCTGAAAACCAGACCAGGTGCTAATAAGCTGATCTAATAGCTGATACCTCATCTAATAGCTGATACCTTTTATTTATTAAACATGGATGAGAAAATTTTAAAACAGTTGGTGTTGACAAGAAATGTCTTGAAGAAAAAGCTTCGTAGTATAAAAACTGGTGAAATAGATACACGTGAACAACTAAGAGATACATTTAAACCTATAACAGAACCACTGAAAGAATTCATAAATAGTTCTAAAAAAATTAAAAGAATTCCCATTAAAGAAGAAAATAAAATGAAGACAGAATTTGAAAATAATACAAGTTTAAAGTCTGAAAAACCATCACTCAAGATAGAGACAAGTACACCAAAGAAACTAGCAGAAGGAACAATATCTGATAATACCATATTATTTAACGAAACTAATACTAAAAATGATGATGATGATGATGAAGATGATTTTTACTCACAAACTTCCAATACAGAAGATACTTATACTGATTTATCAGTCTTGGAAGGAAATAATGAATTAGATACAAACTATGGTCCACATAAAGATTTCAATAATGAATGGAAATTTGGTGATAGTAAACTTACACTTAGTGAACATAAAATACAAGTTGGTGGTCAAATATGGGCTCTAACACCTGGACTATTTTCTCTAATGTTTCATAAAATACCAAAAAATTATGATAAATTTGAACTCGAAATCTATAAAAAGATTTTAATTACTACTAATGCATATAGAAGAGACTATAAACCTGATGGTCAAATTAAGGGTACTAGAGGATATAAATATAAACATATTATTAAGAAATTTATTGACGAGAAAAACCAGGATAATTTACCCGAATCAACAGGATCTAAGCCAAAAGGTAGCTACTTAGGTGATGGAATGATGGAATTTAACATCCATAAGCCCAACTATATATACTGGGATGATCCAAATGAGCTAGTAGATCGACTTCGACTACTGCTCGCATCACAAGCTGCAGGTCATAATAATCACAATAACGAGATTATATCAATTATTGAAGAACTACGTGAAGCTAATTGTTTATACACGGTCACACTGTTTTCTTTTTGTTGTCTACTTTTGCTTTTTGGCTTCTTTGCTTCGAGCAAGAAACAAAAGAAATAAGTCTTTTTTAGCACACCAATTTGAAGTGACGTGTTTGGCAAACGTAAAATCGTTTTAAGTGATATTCTTTTTCTCCCAAGTATTTGGAGTTTTATTATTAAATATAATTAATTAATTAGATTTCTGATTCGTGTATTCTATTAAAAACAAGAAAAAAACGTATGTACAAATTCGAATAAAATCTTTATAAAAAGAAGTGAAGTGTTTTTAAGCCGTTTGGGCATAAATAAAATACGTGAACATATTTCGCTTTTGTTTCTTTTTTTTCATCAATTGGATATAAGTTGCCGTAAAGCAACTAAATCACGAATAAGTTTTGTCACTTCAAGTGAAATTGAAGTTGAAGGATTGCTGTTATCACTTCCCGTATTGCATCATCATTGACAGAATTTGTTGGAGAAATTGGTGGTCAAACTGAGTTAAAGCTAACTCGTCAAATTCAACAGGTACCAAAGCTCCGCTTATAACCTCCGCAGCAACCACTAATCTTGGTCCAGATACAACCACCTCCCGGTAAGTCACCCCCCTTTTTCCTAATCCATATATTGTTAAATTATTAACCAACCCCCGTGTGCCCTGCACATTTTGGTCCTTCGAACCGGATCCGGGTCATCCAAAACCCGGCACCCTCCTTTGCTATCCGAAAAACCCCGTTTTTCCCCATAAAATCCCATTTTTCACGCAAAAACGGTATAACCTCCATTTGTGAGATATGCCATTTTTGCAATAAATGGTACATAAACCCCGTATATGATCTGATATGTACAGTCTCGTAAGAAAACGTTAGTTTTTACAAAACTTTCCATTTCGTCAAAATTGGTGTGTCTTTTTACATTTTTTATAAAAAACCCTAACGGTCCACAAAAATAAACATACATACGTGCATTTATACTTAACAGGTAACAAATGCAATTTTTTCTTATTGCTTAAATCAAGAGAAAAAGCAAAAGGAAAAAGTGTTAAAAATTTACCTGTTAACCGCATACGTATGTATGTATGGTTGGAATTTTGCCCTTGAAAAAACATTTCATGTTTTCTATTCTTCTGTTTCTTCTGCAATACATACATACATACATACATTGATACTCTTTATGCATTACGAATTTTTTGGCACTCTCACTCATTAAATCAGCGAGTGAACGATCAACGAACAAATAAAAGCAGCAAAATCATTTCTATGTACATATGTATGTATTTACTTCTGACAAAATATATAGGTCAGTAAGCCAAACGAAGCAGCTGATACATAAGAACATTTAGAATAAATGGTTACGAGGGTAGCGTGGCAAGTAACGAGAAGAAAAATAAATTGTTATGTTTATTGTTTTATTTGAATAAATCGATGAAAACTTAAGATATTTGTATTAATGAATGCAAATTTCTACCGTAATTAACCCCCGGTGTACATATATATCAGATCATCATACACATACTTTCGCTATCTAAAATATTGAAACCAATAATTTGAAAACTTATTTAATTATTTCCAATTATTTCAACCCCCATATACTGGTCGCCTATACGAGGCACCATTGAAAATTTTCGGAAATTTTCTCCCTCAACAATAATTTGCAAATTTATTTAATAATTTCAAATTTATTAACCCCGCATATATTGGTCGCTCATACGAAGCGCCATTGGAAATTTTCTGGAAATTTTCGGCCAGTCGTGAAACAACTAATTTAAAAATTGTTTAATTATTTAAATATTAACCCCCATATATTGGTCGCTTATACGAAGCACCATTGAAAATTTTTAGAAATTTTCTACATCAACAAATAATTTGAAAATTTATTCAATAATTTCAAATTTTATTAACCCCCACATATTGGTCGCTTATACGAAGCACCATTGAAAATCTTTTGAATTTTCTACATCAACCAATAATTTGAAAATTTATTTAATAATTTCAAATTTTTATTAACCCCCATATATTGGTCGCTTATACGAAGCACCATTGAAAATCTTTTGAATTTTCTACATCAACAAATAATTTAAAAATTTGTTTAATTATTTAAAATTTTACCCCCCACATATTGGTCGCTTATCCGAAGCACCACTGAAAATATTTTATTAATTTTCTACCATACATCCATACGGAGCATCTGTAGAAATTTACTATTTTTACAGCCATAACACTTGTCACTTATACTAAGTACCAGTGAACATCTAGCTTGCGAATTTTTTAACCCCGATATATTGATCGTTATACCGACACCGGTGACGATTTCTCAAACCCCCATAAAAACTTTTTATCAGTAACCCCTGCCGTTTTTTCTCATTGGAATGGCAACGTTAAAAAATTTAATACGCGCTTCTGATCGCGTAATAGATTTTCAAACCTATTTTAAAGGCTTGAAAGAAGAGGGTCACACTCTTCATACCTTGGTGGCTCAAGAACGACAGCTTGAGAAGCTATGGACTAGTTTCGAGAGTCTCTACGACACAGCACTGGAGAAATATGAAACAATAAAGGAAGATATCGAAATGGCAGCATTAAAAGCCCGTTTTTATTCTACCTTTGAAGCCTATACAGAGATCATCGCAATTATTCACCAATATACCGATAAGATTCGTACCCAGGCCGCAGCAGCTGCCCCATCAGCGACAAAACAAGTCGATATGACGCCGCATATCTCTTTACCCCCCTGCGATACTGAAGTCTTCCATGGTGACTACAAATCTTGGCCTACATTCCGAGATATGTTCACTGCTTTGTACCGCAATAACAACCGTCTATCACCTGTAGAAAAAATGTGCCACTTAATGAAGAAGACGCAAGGTGAAGCACGTGAACTTTTAAAAACTTGTCCCATGACCAACGAAGGTTTTGACATGGCATGGCAGAACCTCATGCATCGTTATGAAAACAAGAGGGTCCTAGTTAACGCACAATTGAAATCACTTTTCAATATAAAACCGATGTCGCGGGAAACTGGTTCTGATTTAAGGCGTCTGCAGCGTACAATTAGCAATTGTATTACCAATCTCCGTTTGCTTCAAATTGAAACAGCAAACTGGGATTCAATATTCGTGTATATCTGCTCTACCTGCTTGCCTGAAGTTACCCTTAACTTATGGGAACAATCTCTGCCCCAAACTACGGATTTGCCCACTTGGTCGCAGCTTGATGTATTTTTAACATCTCGCTTTCACACTTTAGAGTCGGTTGCTGATATTCGATCAACTTTTGCGAGCTCGAATGGTTCAAGACCCGCACAGCCGGCTAAACTAAATAAATCTAATTCGTCTTCAAAGCCAAAGCTTCAAAGTTACCAGACTAATGTTTCCAAAGAAAAGAAAGGAAAATGTGCCCTTTGTCCGCAATTTCACCCTATTAGATTGTGTTCCGTTTTCCTAGCAATGTCAATCGAAGAACGCTATGCTACGATTAAACGCCAAAATCGATGTACCAATTGTCTGGGAACATCTCATGGCTCTCAAACATGTAAAAGCAAATATGCCTGTCACACGTGCAAAGGAAAACATCATACGTTACTTCATCGCACCTCTACTGCACAACGATCTTCAAATATCACCCAAGCCATTTCCCCCCCTTCTCAGATCAACTTAAACAATAATCTTCCTCCTTTAGATATGAGCCCCTCAACGTCAGCACAAGCCGCTGACAGAATGTTACAATCTTTCTCGACACACCTCCCCTCAACGACACAATTTGTCATCCTAGGCACAGCTCTGGTTGACGTATATCAGGGCGAATGCAAATATACAGTTCGCGCGTTAATTGATTCTGCATCTGAGGCAACTTTCATTTCGCGAAAACTACAAAACTGTCTGGGCCTTAGCACGCGATCTTCCCAAGCTCAAATACACGGCTTAGGTGACGCACTAACTGCTACCTCAGCGCAGACCTGCCCCATTAAAATAGGCTCTCCTATCGATCCATCGTTTGAACTGTTTGCAGAGGCATTAGTCATAAACAAGCTGACAGGTCAGCTAGCATATTACCCCCCATCGTCGCCAGCTTATCGCAATTTTTCACATTTACAGTTAGCCGATACTTACCGCAGCGGTGGGTCCGAAATTGACCTACTTCTCGGGGGAGATGTTTACCCAAAAATAATTCAAGATGGACTGCACTGGGATAGACAACAGTCTTTGGTTGCGCAGAAAACTGCTTTCGGATGGATAATTACCGGCAAAGTAACCGCCAATCCGTGTAAAAAAGGCAATTTTATCATTTTATAACACCGTCGCGTTGGATAATCAACTTCGACGTTTCTGGGAGCTTGAAGATCTCCCGAAAAAAGCAAAATCATCACCAGAGGACACATACTGCGAAAATCTGTACACTTCGACTACTTTCCGCCAACAAGATGGTCGCTACGTTGTATCACTTCCCTTTAAACAAGAACACCCCGAAAAATTAAATATTGGTCAATCTCGAAAAATCGCGTTATCCCAATTTCTACGAAATGAAGCGCGCTTGATCAAAAACCCCCAACTCAAAGCTGAATATGATCGAGTTATTACCGAATATTCTGCTCTTGGCCAAATGGCCAAGGTAACCCCCATAAGTGGTGACAGCGGCACATATTATTTGCCCCACCACGCTGTTATAAAACCCGATAGCACCACAAACAAATTACGTGTGGTGTTTAATGAATCAAACCCCTCAGCAAATGGCGTCAGCCTCAACGATTTGCTTTATACTGGCCCAGTTCTACAAGCAGGCTTTTCGCTTCGAAAATGGACGGCAAACAATGAAATGTTACTACAAGGACTGCCGTCGACACACTTGCTGGATGAAGAGTTTCTAAAATTGTCAGACTCCAGTTTAACCAAAACCTTAGGCCTCAGATGGAACGCTGGAGGCGATTATTTTTATTTCAAACTTAAAACTACCCCCAATCGTGATTTCACTACAAAGAGATGTGTGCTATCTGAAATAGCCAGATTATTCGACCCAGCAGGTTGGCTGTCACCCAAAATCATCGTAGCAAAAATCATTAGGCAGCAAATCTGGAAAGATGGTACCGACTGGGACGAAGATTTGAATCCCACAACGATGCAAAAGTGGCATGAATTCCTTGATGACTACATAAACATTGAACAAATCAAAATCCCTCGTTTCATTGATTTTGATCCCGCCTATAAAGTCGAAATACACGGCTTTTGTGACGCGTCGGAAAAAGCATATGCAGCAGCCATTTACCTTCGCTCTGAGTTCCAAGGACATGTCGCCAGTCATCTGCTAGCAGCTAAAACAAAAGTTGCGCCAGTGAAATTCGTTTCCTTACAAACCAAAAGGGGTGATAACATCAACAACGAGCTCTCAGCTAAAGAAATAATTGTCGTTAAAAATCGTTTGATAATCGCCTGTCAAAAATCACATTTCAGCGACGAGCATTCACAATTATTGGAACAAAAACCGCCGTCCCGAAAAAGTTCGCTTCTAACGTTCCACCCATTTATAACTTTCCCCCTTTATTTCTTCCCCGTTATAGCAAATATGCATAATCGTCGCCGCAGTCACGACTCCCCCATTGAAGAGCACAAGCTCACCGTCCACCTAAAGGCTAAGGCTCCCGACTGGCGCTTATGTCGGAAAGATCATCCGTTGCGTAAATGCGCAAAATTTAAAAAAAATGCCCGTGTTGCAGACGATGTACATGAAAGGCCGCCAGCAAAACGCCTGGATCGTAGCGTCACTGACGCTTATCGCAATTTGTGCTTGGCTGATCCTGATTTTTTCGAAAACCACAAGATCAATTTTGTTTTGGGAGCTGACGTGTATCCCAGGTTAATCCGGAGTGGTATCCAAACTGCCTCTATTGGGTCCCCCATTGACGCAAGACACTGTGCTGGGATGGGTCATCATCGGAAAATTTGCCGTTTAAAAATCATTATATTTTTTATCTTAACATTTATACAATTTATATACATATTATATACATAATACCTTCTACGTATCTTTATAAAAAATCATATTTGAATTATATAATTTTCTTTGCATCCTAGAACTATAGCATATTGTATTATAATCACATCTTTTTTATATCATTGTAGAACGTCCCTCGTTGCTATATTATAATATAGCAAGGGGGGCAGAATGTTTATACACGGTCACACTGTTTTCTTTTTGTTGTCTACTTTTGCTTTTTGGCTTCTTTGCTTCGAGCAAGAAACAAAAGAAATAAGTCTTTTTTAGCACACCAATTTGAAGTGACGTGTTTGGCAAACGTAAAATCGTTTTAAGTGATATTCTTTTTCTCCCAAGTATTTGGAGTTTTATTATTAAATATAATTAATTAATTAGATTTCTGATTCGTGTATTCTATTAAAAACAAGAAAAAAACGTATGTACAAATTCGAATAAAATCTTTATAAAAAGAAGTGAAGTGTTTTTAAGCCGTTTGGGCATAAATAAAATACGTGAACATATTTCGCTTTTGTTTCTTTTTTTTTCATCAATTGGATATAAGTTGCCGTAAAGCAACTAAATCACGAATAAGTTTTGTCACTTCAAGTGAAATTGAAGTTGAAGGATTGCTGTTATCACTTCCCGTATTGCATCATCATTGACAGAATTTGTTGGAGAAATTGGTGGTCAAACTGAGTTAAAGCTAACTCGTCAAATTCAACAGGTACCAAAGCTCCGCTTATAACCTCCGCAGCAACCACTAATCTTGGTCCAGATACAACCACCTCCCGGTAAGTCACCCCCCTTTTTCCTAATCCATATATTGTTAAATTATTAACCAACCCCCGTGTGCCCTGCACACTAATATAATACATTAAGTTTAATAAAGTATATAAAGCATGTCTGTTGATAAATTTGGACATTATTTAAACGATACTAGCAACATAGTTTCTTTGAAAAATGCACCTAAACTGCTGGGGTTCTTTGTGGATACGAACAACAACATTGATGTCCAAAACAAAAGGATCAAAAATGTTGCAAAAGCTGTGGAGGAAAACGATGTTATCAATAAATTGTTTCTGCAAACTCAAATCGAAAAACTAGAAGAGAAATTATTAGCATACTTTAAGAGAGACAGTACTATAATTCAAGAAAATATTCAAATACAAATTGAGGATCTACATCGCGAAACAAAATTAGATATAGAAGAAAATTATAAAATTGAAAAAGATATTCTAAAAATTAAAACATCCTTTGAAGAACAAATTGAACAGCTTAATGAGAAAATTTATAGATTAGAAAATTACATGTTTGTATCAATAGCTGAAAGTGCTTCAACTAGATCACAACACTCTTCAAAAAATCTCTAAAAACAACTTAATGTCTTCAAAAAGAAATTTAGTAAACGAACTCCATAAGCAAGCACGAAAACATTTTGTGCGTCGCAGAGTTATAATGAAAGGAATAGATGACCTTTGGCAAGCTGATTTAGTTGAAATGGGGAACTATTCTAAAGAAAATAGAAATTATCGATTTTTGCTGACTATAATTGACACATTCTCAAAATTTGCATGGGCAGTACCACTAAAAACAAAAACTGCACTTGAAACAACTAACGCAATGGAAAATATTTTTGAATTGGGGCGAATACCAAAAAACATACAAACAGATGATGGTAAAGAATTTTTCAACAAACACTTTGAAAAATTAATGCATAAATACAACATTAATCACTACTCAACATATAGCATTATGAAAGCATCAATAGTAGAACGATTTAATAGAACACTAAAAGGAATGATGTGGAAAGAATTTAGCTATAATGGTTCTTATAAGTGGATTGATATATACAAAGATTTACTTAATACCTACAATAGAAAAGTTCATCGCACCATTAAAATGCCTCCAATTAAAGTCAACTCAACAAATGAGGAAAAGCTGCTAAATACAGTATACAGTCATATGAAAATGTATAAAATGTCAAAATTTAATGTAGGAGATCGTGTACGCATAAGCAAATATAAGCATACATTTGAAAAAGGTTATACTCCAAATTGGACTACAGAAATTTTCACAATTACAAGAGTTCAAAATACAAATCCTGCAACATACATATTAGAAGACTATCTTGGTAATCCTATTAAAGGTGGATTCTATACTGACGAACTTTCAAAAACCAGATTTCCAAATACATATCTAGTTGAAAAGGTGCTTAAAATTAAAGGGAAGGAGGTATATGTTAAATGGCTGGGATTTTCTAATCAACACAATTCTTGGATAAGTAAAGATGAAATATTATAGATGGAAGAAAAACTAAATCAACAAATAATAGCATTAATATTAAGAAACTAATGTTAATTTTAAAATAAGAAAATGAAATAAATATGTAAATTATGCTTATAAACCATACTGTCTACTAAACTTTATTTAATTGTAATCAGTCTGTTATAATGTCAATAACACTTACTCTGAGCTCTAACTCATCAGAATTATCTGCTAGTTACTTTCCTCCTATTGAATTACATGATGCATATGAGTGTGCTCTAACTGATTTTCATTCATACAACAGTATTCCAAATGTAGACACCTACAACAATATGTTTCATATAGGAGAATATACAATAGAAATACCAATTGGATCTTACGAACTAAATGATATAGTTGATTTTATAGAAGAGCAATACAAACTACTCTGTCCAGCAAATAAGATTTTTATTGAAGCTAATAACAATACAATGCAAGTTAAAGTTAATAGTTCCAAGGATACTGTATATTTTAATAAAGACAATACAATTGGAAAACTTTTAGGATTCAATAGCAAAATCCTAACACCAAACCAATATTATTATTCAGATCTTCCAGTTAATATTTTTAAAGTAAATCTCTTGCGAGTTGAAAGTAGTATCGCTATTAACACATATATGAATAACTCTAAATCGCATACACTTCATGAATTTTCCGATTAATGTGCCTCCAGGCTATAAAATAGATGAAGTTCCAAGAAATCTCATCTATTTACCTGTGAACACCAGAGAGATAAGTTCACTAGCGCTGCGCGTAGTTGATCAACACGGTGATTTAATTAATTTCCGAGGAGAGGAAATTACAATACGTATACATTTAAGGCCAACTAAATAATGCTAATATACAACACAAATACATTGAAAAATATAGCAACAAGAACAACATCAACATTAAAGCGACCAGTACAACAAAAAGCATTAACAACATCAAATAAAAATTTTCTAAAGTCCTTGAATTTTAAATTGAAGACAAAATGAGTTCAATAATAGATGTCTTAGATAAGCCCTTGTCTGATGAGAATATAATCAAAAAGGACTATCATACATATGTACCATACTTACAATCTTACAACAATAATGATGAAATTAGAATTTCAATACAAAATCAAGATTTGTACGTGCTACCCAGTGAAAGCTACATTTATGTAGAAGGTTTTGTTGCTGATGATAATAACTCTAAATCTTCTACATCATCGGACAACTTTATATTAAAAAACAACTTTGTGGCATATCTATTTGATGAAATTCGCTATGAGCTCAATGGAATTGAAATTGATCATACAAGATATTTAGGAGCCACAAGCACCATAAAAAATTTGGTTTCTATGTCACCAACAGAAAGCAACGTGATGCAAAATGCTGGATGGAACAAAATTGACGATGTCACCCTTGTAAATGGCTTTTTCAATTTCTATGTACCTCTAAAAATGCTTTTAGGATTCGCTGAAGACTACAACAAAGTTATACTAAATGGAAAACATGAATTGATACTCTTGCGCAATAAGAACGATGAAGATCTTGTACGCTCGAGTGTTTCTACTAAAAAAGCTAAACTTACAATTTCACTAATCTCATGGAGAATCCCACATGTACAATTATCTGACTTTAGCAAATTGAATATGATTAAAATTATTAACAATGGTGCTTCTATACCTATGGCATTTCGCAGTTGGGATTGTCATGTCAATCCACAATTAAATATGGGAACTAACCACATTTGGAATGTTAAACTGGCTGCAAATAGAGAACGCCCTCGTTTTGTATTGATTGCTTTTCAACAAGAAAATAAGTTTGTTCATTGTGATTTGACTAATTTAAAAGTACATTTAAATTCAGTCTCATATCCATATGATGACCTTAACATAAAGTTCAAAAATGAACGATATGCAATTCTATATGATATGTATCTAAGATTCCAACAAAGCTACTATATGAAAGAATCTCAACCGCTTCTAACTGCACCAGAGTTTAAGACAAAAGCTCCTATTATTGTAGTAGATGTCAGTCATCAGAATGAATCACTCAATAATGGACCGATTGATATAAAAATAGAATTTGAAACAGCAACTAATATTGGAGCAAAAACATCAGCTTACTGTATTCTTATTCATGATCGTATAATAGAATATGTACCCATCAAAGGACAAGTGCGAAAAGTCTTATGAATTGACTAATATGGAAAACAACATAATTTTCATAGACGTACAAGGTTTCAAAAATAATTCAAATGATTTCATCGCAAAAGAAGTAGCAATTGTTTTCAACAATTATGAATATAACAATTTCATTATAAAACCCCCATTTGATATCAAATGCTTATCAATAGAAAAGCAAAGAGAAGCAAAGTGGCTAACAAAAAACTATCATCACCTAAGCTGGACTGCTGGATCAGTTTCATTTCAAAGCGTTTGCAATTTTATAAAAGCCAACGCAAGATGTTCTATAATTTATGTAAAAGGTGAAGAAAAAAGACGATGGTTGGAAAAAATTTTATGCCGAAAAATTTCTAACGTTGAGGATATAGGCTGCATCAACTTTAAACAAATGGAAATCAAGTATCCAGAATATTTTTATTGTAATTATCATAAATTTGGTGCTTGCGCACTAAAAAATGCTATTTTACTAACAAAAGAAATGTCTTGCTTTAATTAAACTTTTTCACTTTTTAAAATATGAATGTATGTATCATTATAAAATTTTAAAAAAAATTTTAAACAATAAATGTATCAAAAATAAAATAATATACAAGTGTTTTCTTATTTCAAATACAAACTACATAAAGGAAAGAGAAGGAAGTGAGGGGAAGGAGAAATTAACTTTTTTGCTTACTTGCAAATGTTTGGTTTTTGTTTCTCTGCTGTTGAGTGTACTTAGTTTGCTGCTTTAAAATAATCGTAGACAAAGAAAATGATTACCTTGCAAAATATATATGTATTCTACAAAATATTCCACGCACAAATACCCACGATCACACATTCATACATGCACACATACATATACATACATACATACACATACATACATACATACACATACACATACATACACATACATACATATTTCTTAAACAAATACACAAAATATTAAATTACCCGCGACTATCAAGCTGGACCCCCCACACACAAGTATGGGTGCTCACATACATGTGAACACAAGTATGGGTGTTCACATACATGTGAACACATAAATAAATATTTTCTCTGATATTACTGATATACTATTACGATAACAAATTTCTACAGTCTGGCAACACTGGCAATTTTCCCTTTGGTATTAGAAAAAAATAATTATGTTTTGCCGTCGGCATTTGAAAAAAATAATAATCATGTTTTGCCGTCGGCATTTGAAAAAAATAATAATCATGTATTGCCGTAGGCATTAGGAAAAATATTCATATATTGCCGTAGGCATTAGGAAAAATAATCATGTATTGCCGTAGGCATTAGGAAAAATATTCATATATTGCCGTAGGCATTAGGAAAAATTAATTTTCACTATTTCACCCCACTCCCCCTTTGGTATTAAGAAAAATCATTTTCATGATTTTCCCGTCGGCATATATATTTATGAAATATTAATCTTATGAAACCCCTTAATCCAAACATACATATAAATTCCCACGGTCATAAAAACCCGGACTTATTAAACCACCCTCGTATGTATTAAACAAACAAAGCCCCTTATGTAAACAAAAAATTCCTTATGTAAACAAAAAGTTGGACGGACTTATTGACCCACCCTCGTAGGGTATCAAATTTCACAAATTTCCAAGAATTTTGAAATTTGGGTAATTAAAATTTCAAAATTTTAAAATTTTAATTGGGGCAGCATCCCCAGTTCCCTACTACTATCTACATAAACGTTTTTAATTGGAGTGCTGTTTTTACTGAAGTACTTTTCCGTTTAGCTTTTAGAAAGTGTAATTTTGTTGGTAATTTTAAAAACTTATTTCGAATGCGAAATTCTGCATTTATTGTAGACATCATGTTGTTTTGTGTTGCAAAGATATTGCAAAGTTTTTGTAGGTATTTTGTATTTGTTAAAGACATATCGTTACCTTAGTCGGAAAAAGTGCTAAGTCCACTTTTCGTCGAAATTGAGATTTTGATGTAGCTTCGTAGTATAATTCAAATTACATCATTTACAAGCAAAACTAATACCATTATTTTGTTTTTTCTTACTGGAATGCAATGGTAGGCAAATATGCTAAGTCCAAAAAAAATTTTTAAAAGTAAGAAAATATGCCAAGTCCAGTTGAAAGTAACAAATTTTTTTAATAAAGTCTTTTCTATTCAAATTGGATTATAAAGAATTACAGCAATTTGGCAATAGCAATAATAACGAATTATATGATAAGCAATATACTTTGCATATCATATAATTCGTTATGCAGGGTGGACCAAAAGTTACCATGGGGTTTAAAAGTTTAATAACTTTTTCGTTTATTAATTTTTTTATATTTTTTTTTCTCAGATTATATAACATACAAAATGGAAATTTTTTACACTAAGTATGAAAAGAAATATCTCTACACTTGTGTGTAGAGCTTTTGTTGTTATTGTAGAGAAGCGTTGTGCTTACAGTGTATGGATCAGTGATGGGAAAGTTGGTACGATCGTACTTTTTTTGATACTATTTGACATGAGAAAGTACCTTAGTACTCCCCTAACACATTTGATACTCTCACGGGCAACTTAGAAATGCAGACAGAATACGCACGGGTGCATATATTTTTGCCAAGAATTAAATTTTTTTTCGACAAATGGGACGAAACTTTATTGGTTAAAGTTCTTTTACAAAAATGTAACCTATCACAATTAAGTATCATCGAAAACCATACTTCACTCAATGATATTTTATGTGGCACATAAGTTGATATATTGAAACAAATGTTTTAAATCAGTTTAAAGAAAATTTTAAAAAGTTTATATTAAGTTGTAAGGGAAAAAGTGGACTTTGACAATGAAATGTTAGTTTGGTTTAGTAAGTTTCCGCCTGAAAATATTTTATCTTGTAAAACCAATATCATTATACCACTTTTAACTAAAATGTTCCCAGGGAAAAGAAAATTTTTTAAAATATTAACAACCAATATAGATATGGAAGAATTGAAACATCTAACAACAGAGAATATATGCAGTTTCTGGTCTACAGTGATTAAAATAAAAACGCATAAGATGAATACATGTTTCCTGATATATAATGAAAACAAAATAAAGGAACAGCCATCGTATTCTGCAACTCGCTAAAGCTAAATCTTTACCGCTAAAAATCTATAAAATCAATTTGTCGGCTACGAATGCAATTTTCAAACGTGTATTGATAAATCAGGTAATGGCTTAAAAATTTAATTCGTCGAAATTTTATTGGTTTAAATTTTCTATTTGTTCAGCATTTTAGCGATCGAATTTAGCTTTATCTTTAGTGAGCTACGAAATATGGGGCAAGCTCTATGTTCCGACAGTATTCAGTCTAATTCAGGCTATACATATTTGTATATTTGTACCTGTGTTCCTTTTTTATTTCCTTGTAAATGAATTTCTTATAATTTTTTGTTAATAAAATTTAAATGATAAATATTATAATTTTTGGTACTCTCGGGATCAAAAAAGTACTAAAAATTTTTTTTTTGATAACGAAATGCAAATCTCATTTCCCATCACTGGTATAAATGTACGTGAGTGTGTGTGTGTATATGACTGTGTATGTGTGTTTGTATTTATAGGGGTAATGATATTTTTATTTCAGTATATTTTACTTTAATGTAACAATTATAGGAAATAGCTTTTGGAGACATACACCAAAACTTATAGAAGCATCTACTTTTACGTGTCCCGATTTTTCTCGTACCTTTGTATGACAAACTGATGCGAGCAATTTTGTTCTGGGTGTTGCTGTATATATGAATTTTATCATATATCGTAATACCATCAGATAAATTAGATTTGACGACTACTACACGAGTATCATATGAATTGTGGGAATTTGTGTATGTGTGTGAGTATGTATGTATGTGTGTGTGTGTGTGTATGAATTTCATAACCCAGCTAGCATTTGGGTGATCATTTTTGGCAGAAATATCTTATGATTCTCTACAGATCGCTTTTGATGATTAAAAAGTGATTTATCACTTTGGCGATTGAAAGAAGATTCACTTATGATTCATCAATATGATCAAATAATAATTTCTTGAAAATAGAGGAACATCATGCAAACCGCAAAAAGGTGATTAAATGATTTAATATGAAAATTGCTCAAAAATAATCAGCAAATCGTATCATAACTGATTCTTTGGTATGATTCATCTGTAGGGTACCATTTTCTCACAACGGGAGTATCATTTATTCGAAAAATGAGCTCATATACGGTTATTTTTCCCGTCAAGCTGATTCGGAAACGATTGGATTATGATACAAAATGCTACCTGGGTAATATTATAAAATTTCATTATGTATGTTTGTGTTTGTGTATTACGTCATCACCTCTTTGTGTGTCATGCCAGACATTTAGTAGTATAAAATATTAAGATATAGGTATCAGAACTTTTTTTTAAATCCTAGTATGTTTTTATACTTAAGATTGCTTTATATTTTGTCATGCTTAAAATTATCCAGCTTTAAAGTTTCTGATTACAATATATTTCTCATTTGGCTTTTGGTAAAATTTTGAACTGAAAATATTCTTTCCACACTTGATGAAAAGTACTGAATAGAAAGAAAAAGTGTGGAAAGACAAAACCCATGAAAATTTATTAATTATAATGTGTTGGTTTTAAATGTTTGTTAAATGCTTTTAAGTCTCAGCGACAAATTATTTAAAAATAATATTTAAAAAAATCAATAAAAAAGAAAATAACTATAAAATTATGAGAAAAAATACAGAACAAAACAGAAGCAATGGTGTACGAGAATTACAAAAAAAAAATTTGATGTCCTTTTGAAAAATCCAAACGAAAAAAATTACGACTTTCATTGAAGTCTAATATGGATTTGTATTCTCTTTAAACTTTTTGATGTGTAACAAAAGGAACAATATTATTTGTGTTTCCACTTACATAGAACATATTCTGCTGTAAACTTTGGAAACCAATTCAAATAATAGTCCTTGAATTTATACTTAGTTTTCAAATATGACATAAAATAAATGTAAAAAGACTTATGGCCTGTTTCACAATAACGAAAGAAAACTTTCGAATTAGAATTTATATTGAAAACAAAAACAAATGTTTATATTTTATTGTTGTTTTCAATGGTGGCTATTCGGGAAAACGCGTCGAAGAAGTGAAACTTTACATTAAAGCAAAGACAAAGTTTCATATATTGTTTTTGTTTCCCATACAATTCTTAAATGAAATAAACGTGAGAATTTCAACGCGTTGCTCTCTTTTTTAAAAACGGTAAACTTTGTATGATAAACAAAAACAAATTTTTAACATTTATGAAGTTTTGTTTTTGTTCTACATGTAAATTTCACCAAGTCGACGGGTATTCCAGAATAGCCACCAATATAAATTTTCAGTCGAACGTTTTCTTTCGTTATTGTGAAACAGGCCATTAAATTTTATTTTCGAATTCTACAACTGTAGAGCTGAGTTTTTGGTTACTAATAGTTCAACTTATGCGCAGCATAAATTTATTTCGTGTGAAAATGGTGAGAATTTACATTCATTTAAAAATGTCGACACAAACGACAAATTAAAAAGAAATCCTCTTTAAAAATAGGTGTACTCTATCTTCAAATTAATGCCCCTATCACGGTTTTCAACTTTTAAAATAGTTTGGTTGTGATTGATAAATTTGCATTACCATTCTCCACTAAATTAACAGTTGAGTTTTCAGTTGTGTTTTGGTACTATCATTTACAACTATGAGTAAGTTTGGTTGAGAAAAACGTTGAGTATACACAACTGTTTTCAAGTAGTTGAGTCGGTGGTTGGGTTTTTCTAGTTACAGGTAAAAAGTAGAAAATATGGAAAAATCGTTACTGGAAATATTGATTATGCTTCATAACAAAATTTTCTTAATATTCCAAAATTATTTTTTAAAGAATTCGTTCCCTATTTTGATTATTCCTTACCTTGCATTGGGTAGTTCATGATGGTTAGAATCATCACGAATTTCTTTCTTTCCTTCGATACGTAGTACATCTATATTTGCGACTTCATTTTCGTCGTCATAAAATAAATCTACATATATTTGTATCCATTTAGTATGATTCCTTTGAACTAAATCATACAAAACAATATTTTTTCTAAAACTTTGTATTTTAAATTTTCACACAAATTAATTGCTTTCTGTCAAACTTGATATTTTAAGTTGGCAACGCAATGACAATTTCAACTAAAAAACAGTTGTGGTTCATAATACTAAAAAACAGTTTGGTCGTGTGTAAGTTTGGTCTACTCTTAGGCGACCAAACTGAGTTTAGTTGAAAACCGTGATAGGGGCATAAGTTTTATCATTACATCCCACTTTTCCAGAATTCTATCTACAACAATTTTGTGAGACAACCAACATTTTAGGGAATACTTAAGAATTAAATAAAGTTCTCATTTGAAATATTTCCGAAAATTTATAAAATCATCTATTCGGCATGAGCTGTTGCAAGAAAATTCATTTATTCCTTTTATGGAAACATTAATGCGCTGATTTACACGGGCTGGCATAACATGCCAGTTTGTTGGTTAGAGAGGCAGAGTGGTTTTGTGTTTGGCATAATTTTTCAACCAGCTACAACCAGTGTGCACACTTCTACCGATATTCTGTAGATTCTACCGAATATGTTTGTCACAGAAGTGTAAAATTTTTTCAAAACATGTAGTTTAAAGGCATTTATAAATAAACACTCAAAAACTGGATTTTGAATTTTGTGTAAGTTACGCCTTTTTGCATTTTAGCTCACGATATGTATGTATACATACGCACGTAAGGACTCTAATAACACTAAATTAATTTAAAAGATAAATTAACTTATCGTATCAGTACCTGGATTCAATAAGTTTTTGGGAACCGAAAATCGTGATATTTATCGACACATATTTGCAGTAACGATAACGTCATTCCGTAAATTCTTTTTTACGATAGTGTACATCTGTCTTTTAATTGTATTTAATGCGACATCTCTACATACAAAATGTCAAAATAAGCGAAAAGCACAAATGTGAATTAAAGAAAAGCCAAATGAATTTCAGCTTGCGATTTTACTTTTTTCACTTCAACCGAGAGCGAATATCGTCAAAATATGTTACGATAAGATTATCGTAATAAAAGTTAGTGAATCCAAGTACAGATGTATGTATGTATATATTTAGTCACAAATATATCTATGGTTTGTGATTTGTTATATGGTTAAATATGTACTGATAAGTTTTATAAATTTGTATATATATATGGTAAAAATAAGTACTGATAAGTATTATAAATTTGTATATATATATATGGTAAAAATAATAATAATTGTTAGCTATATATTTCAATCCAACAAAGATTCTATCGATATAACAGAATTTATGTTTTTTGGTTTAGTATTTTACATGCGTTACTATTATAAAAATATATATTGCTAGACATCAAAAAGTCTTAGGCATGTATTAAAGATGCTAAAGTTTCTGATTGCAATATATTTCTCATTTGACTTTTGGTAAAATTTTGAACTGAAAATATTCTTTCCACACTTTATGAAAAGTACTGAATAGAAAGAAAAATTGTGGAAAGACAAAACCAATGAAAGTTTATTAATTATAATGTGTTGGTTTTAAATGTTTGTTAAATGCTTTTAAGTCTCAGCGACAAATTATTTAAAAATTAATAATATTAAAAAAAATCAATAAAAAATAAAATAACTATAAAATTATGAAAAAAAATACAGAACAAAACAGAAGCAATGGTGTACGAGAATTGAAGTCTCATTGAAGTCTATTGTATTCTCTTTAAACTTTTTTATGTGTAACAAAAGGAACAATATTATTTGTGTTTCCACTTACATAGAACATATTCTGCTGTAAACTTTGGAAACCAATTCAAATAATAGTCCTTGAAGTTATACTTAGTTTTCAAATATGACATAAAATAAATGTAAAAAGACTTATGGCCTGTTTCACAATAACGAAAGAAAACTTTCGAATTAGAATTTATATTGAAAAAAAAAAACAAATGTTTATATTTTATTGTTGTTTTCAATATAAATTTTCAGTCGAACGTTTTCTTTCGTTATTGTGAAACAGGCCATTAAATTTTATTTTCGAATTCTACAACTGTAGAGCTGAGTTTTTGGTTATTAATAGTTCAACTTATGCGCAGCACAAATCTATTTCGTGTGAAGATGGTGAGAATTTATCAACATGATCATCATTAATATATTTTTTGCTTAAAAATGTCGACACAAACGACAAATTAAAAAATAAATCCTCTTTAGAAATAAGTGTACTCTTAGATCTTCAAATTAAGTTTTATAATTACATCCCACTGTTCCAGAATTCTATCTACAACACTTTGGTGAGACAACCAACATTTTAGGGAATACTAGTAGTGTGGTAATGGGGGCGATAGACATGTTTTGGGAATTCAAAACTGGGAAAAATCAAAAATGGTGGCAACCCTGTTACAAATGAGGGGATTTTCATGCTGAGATTTTCTGGGCTATATGTATATATATATATATATGTGTGTGTGTGTGTGTGTGTGTGTGAGAGTTGGATTTTATGTTTATGTATGTACACTTGTGTGTAGAGCTTTTGTTGTTATTGTAGAGAAGCGTTGTGCTTACAGTGTATGGATCAGTGATGGGAAAGTTGGTACGATCGTACTTTTTTTGATACTATTTGACATGAGAAAGTACCTTAGTACTCCCCTAACATATTTGATACTCTCACGGGCAACTTAGAAATGCAGACAGAATACGCACGGGTGCATATATTTTTGCCAAGAATTAAATTTTTTTTTCGACAAATGGGACGAAACTTTATTGGTTAAAGTTCTTTTACAAAAATGTAACCTATCACAATTAAGTATCATCGAAAACCATACTTCACTCAATGATATTTTATGTGGCACATAAGTTGATATATTGAAACAAATGTTTTAAATCAGTTTAAAGAAAATTTTAAAAAGTTTATATTAAGTTGTAAGGGAAAAAGTGGACTTTGACAATGAAATGTTAGTTTGGTTTAGTAAGTTTCCGCCTGAAAATATTTTATCTTGTAAAACCAATATCATTATACCACTTTTAACTAAAATGTTCCCAGGGAAAAGAAAATTTTTTAAAATATTAACAACCAATATAGATATGGAAGAATTGAAACATCTAACAACAGAGAATATATGCAGTTTCTGGTCTACAGTGATTAAAATAAAAACGCATAAGATGAATACATGTTTCCTGATATATAATGAAAACAAAATAAAGGAACAGCCATCGTATTCTGCAACTCGCTAAAGCTAAATCTTTACCGCTAAAAATCTATAAAATCAATTTGTCGGCTACGAATGCAATTTTCAAACGTGTATTGATAAATCAGGTAATGGCTTAAAAATTTAATTCGTCGAAATTTTGTTGGTTTAAATTTTCTATTTGTTCAGCATTTTAGCGATCGAATTTAGCTTTATCTTTAGTGAGCTACGAAATATGGGGCAAGCTCTATGTTCCGACAGTATTCAGTCTAATTCAGGCTATACATATTTGTATATTTGTACCTGTGTTCCTTTTTTATTTCCTTGTAAATGAATTTCTTATAATTTTTTGTTAATAAAATTTAAATGATAAATATTATAATTTTTGGTACTCTCGGGATCAAAAAAGTACTAAAAATTTTTTTTTTGATAACGAAATGCAAATCTCATTTCCCATCACTGGTATAAATGTACGTGAGTGTGTGTGTGTATATGACTGTGTATGTGTGTTTGTATTTATAGGGGTAATGATATTTTTATTTCAGTATATTTTACTTTAATGTAACAATTATAGGAAATAGCTTTTGGAGACATACACCAAAACTTATAGAAGCATCTACTTTTACGTGTCCCGATTTTTCTCGTACCTTTGTATGACAAACTGATGCGAGCGATTTTGTTCTGGGTGTTGCTGTATATATGAATTTTATCATATATCGTAATACCATCAGATAAATTAGATTTGACGACTACTACACGAGTATCATATGAATTGTGGGAATTTGTGTATATGTGTGAGTATGTATGTATGTGTGTGTGTGTGTGTATGAATTTCATAACCCAGCTAGCATTTGGGTGATCATTTTTGGCAGAAATATCTTATGATTCTCTACAGATCGCTTTTGATGATTAAAAAGTGATTTATCACTTTGGCGATTGAAAGAAGATTCACTTATGATTCATCAATATGATCAAATAATAATTTCTTGAAAATAGAGGAACATCATGCAAACCGCAAAAAGGTGATTAAATGATTTAATATGAAAATTGCTCAAAAATAATCAGCAAATCGTATCATAACTGATTCTTTGGTATGATTCATCTGTAGGGTACCATTTTCTCACAACGGGAGTATCATTTATTCGAAAAATGAGCTCATATACGGTTATTTTTCCCGTCAAGCTGATTCGGAAACGATTGGATTATGATACAAAATGCTACCTGGGTAATATTATAAAATTTCATTATGTATGTTTGTGTTTGTGTATTACGTCATCACCTCTTTGTGTGTCATGCCAGACATTTAGTAGTATAAAATATTAAGATATAGGTATCAGAACTTTTTTTTAAATCCTAGTATGTTTTTATACTTAAGATTGCTTTATATTTTGTCATGCTTAAAATTATCCAGCTTTAAAGTTTCTGATTACAATATATTTCTCATTTGGCTTTTGGTAAAATTTTGAACTGAAAATATTCTTTCCACACTTGATGAAAAGTACTGAATAGAAAGAAAAAGTGTGGAAAGACAAAACCCATGAAAATTTATTAATTATAATGTGTTGGTTTTAAATGTTTGTTAAATGCTTTTAAGTCTCAGCGACAAATTATTTAAAAATAATATTAAAAAAAAATCAATAAAAAGGAAAATAACTATAAAATTATGAGAAAAAATACAGAACAAAACAGAAGCAATGGTGTACGAGAATTACAAAAAAAATTTGATGTCCTTTTGAAAAATCCAAACGAAAAAAATTACGACTTTCATTGAAGTCTAATATGGATTTGTACAAAAGGAACAATATTATTTGTGTTTCCACTTACATAGAACATATTCTGCTGTAAACTTTGGAAACCAATTCAAATAATAGTGCTTGAATTTATACTTAGTTTTCAAATATGACATAAAATAAATGTAAAAAGACTTATGGCCTGTTTCACAATAACGAAAGAAAACTTTCGAATTAGAATTTATATTGAAAACAAAAACAAATGTTTATATTTTATTGTTGTTTTCAATGGTGGCTATTCGGGAAAACGCGTCGAAGAAGTGAAACTTTACATTAAAGCAAAGACAAAGTTTCATATATTGTTTTTGTTTCCCATACAATTCTTAAATGAAATAAACGTGAGAATTTCAACGCGTTGCTCTCTTTTTTAAAAACGGTAAACTTTGTATGATAAACAAAAACAAATTTTTAACATTTATGAAGTTTTGTTTTTGTTCTACATGTAAATTTCACCAAGTCGACGGGTATTCCAGAATAGCCACCAATATAAATTTTCAGTCGAACGTTTTCTTTCGTTATTGTGAAACAGGCCATTAAATTTTATTTTCGAATTCTACAACTGTAGAGCTGAGTTTTTGGTTACTAATAGTTCAACTTATGCGCAGCATAAATTTATTTCGTGTGAAAATGGTGAGAATTTACATTCATTTAAAAATGTCGACACAAACGACAAATTAAAAAGAAATCCTCTTTAAAAATAGGTGTACTCTATCTTCAAATTAAGTTTTATCATTACATCCCACTTTTCCAGAATTCTATCTACAACAATTTTGTGAGACAACCAACATTTTAGGGAATACTTAAGAATTAAATAAAGTTCTCATTTGAAATATTTCCGAAAATTTATAAAATCATCTATTCGGCATGAGCTGTTGCAAGAAAATTCATTTATTCCTTTTATGGAAACATTAATGCGCTGATTTACACGTGCTGGCATAACATGCCAGTTTGTTGGTTAGAGAGGCAGAGTGGTTTTGTGTTTGGCATAATTTTTCAACCAGCTACAACCAGTGTGCACACTTCTACCGATATTCTGTAGATTCTACCGAATATGTTTGTCACAGAAGTGTAAAATTTTTTCAAAACATGTAGTTTAAAGGCATTTATAAATAAACACTCAAAAACTGGATTTTGAATTTTGTGTAAGTTACGCCTTTTTGCATTTTAGCTCACGATATGTATGTATACATACGCACGTAAAGACTCTAATAACACTAAATTAATTTAAAAGATAAATTAACTTATCGTATCAGTACCTGGATTCAATAAGTTTTTGGGAACCGAAAATCGTGATATTTATCGACACATATTTGCAGTAACGATAACGTCATTCCGTAAATTCTTTTTTACGATAGTGTACATCTGTCTTTTAATTGTATTTAATGCGACATCTCTACATACAAAATGTCAAAATAAGCGAAAAGCACAAATGTGAATTAAAGAAAAGCCAAATGAATTTCAGCTTGCGATTTTACTTTTTTCACTTCAACCGAGAGCGAATATCGTCAAAATATGTTACGATAAGATTATCGTAATAAAAGTTAGTGAATCCAAGTACAGATGTATGTATGTATATATTTAGTCACAAATATATCTATGGTTTGTGATTTGTTATATGGTTAAATATGTACTGATAAGTTTTATAAATTTGTATATATATATGGTAAAAATAAGTACTGATAAGTATTATAAATTTGTATATATATATATGGTAAAAATAATAATAATTGTTAGCTATATATTTCAATCCAACAAAGATTCTATCGGTATAACAGAATTTATGTTTTTTGGTTTAGTATTTTACATGCGTTACTATTATAAAAATATATATTGCTAGACATCAAAAAGTCTTAGGCATGTATTAAAGATGCTAAAGTTTCTGATTGCAATATATTTCTCATTTAACTTTTGGTAAAATTTTGAACTGAAAATATTCTTTCCACACTTTATGAAAAGTACTGAATAGAAAGAAAAATTGTGGAAAGACAAAACCAATGAAAGTTTATTAATTATAATGTGTTGGTTTTAAATGTTTGTTAAATGCTTTTAAGTCTCAGCGACAAATTATTTAAAAATTAATAATATTAAAAAAAATCCATAAAAAATAAAATAACTATAAAATTATGAAAAAAATACAGAACAAAACAGAAGCAATGGTGTACGAGAATTGAAGTCTCATTGAAGTCTATTGTATTCTCTTTAAACTTTTTTATGTGTAACAAAAGGAACAATATTATTTGTGTTTCCACTTACATAGAACATATTCTGCTGTAAACTTTGGAAACCAATTCAAATAGTAGTCCTTGAAGTTATACTTAGTTTTCAAATATGACATAAAATAAATGTAAAAAGACTTATGGCCTGTTTCACAATAACGAAAGAAAACTTTCGAATTAGAATTTATATTGAAAAAAAAAACAAATGTTTATATTTTATTGTTGTTTTCAATATAAATTTTCAGTCGAACGTTTTCTTTCGTTATTGTGAAACAGGCCATTAAATTTTATTTTCGAATTCTACAACTGTAGAGCTGAGTTTTTGGTTATTAATAGTTCAACTTATGCGCAGCACAAATCTATTTCGTGTGAAGATGGTGAGAATTTATCAACATGATCATCATTAATATATTTTTTGCTTAAAAATGTCGACACAAACGACAAATTAAAAAATAAATCCTCTTTAGAAATAAGTGTACTCTTAGATCTTCAAATTAAGTTTTATCATTACATCCCACTGTTCCAGAATTCTATCTACAACACTTTGGTGAGACAACCAACATTTTAGGGAATACTAGTAGTGTGGTAATGGGGGCGATAGACATGTTTTGGGAATTCAAAACTGGGAAAAATCAAAAATGGTGGCAACCCTGTTACAAATGAGGGGATTTTCATGCTGAGATTTTCTGGGCTATATGTATATATATATATATATATATGTGTGTGTGTGAGAGTTGGATTTTATGTTTATGTATGTACACTTGTGTGTAGAGCTTTTGTTGTTATTGTAGAGAAGCGTTGTGCTTACAGTGTATGGATCAGTGATGGGAAAGTTGGTACGATCGTACTTTTTTTGATACTATTTGACATGAGAAAGTACCTTAGTACTCCCCTAACATATTTGATACTCTCACGGGCAACTTAGAAATGCAGACAGAATACGCACGGGTGCATATATTTTTGCCAAGAATTAAATTTTTTTTCGACAAATGGGACGAAACTTTATTGGTTAAAGTTCTTTTACAAAAATGTAACCTATCACAATTAAGTATCATCGAAAACCATACTTCACTCAATGATATTTTATGTGGCACATAAGTTGATATATTGAAACAAATGTTTTAAATCAGTTTAAAGAAAATTTTAAAAAGTTTATATTAAGTTGTAAGGGAAAAAGTGGACTTTGACAATGAAATGTTAGTTTGGTTTAGTAAGTTTCCGCCTGAAAATATTTTATCTTGTAAAACCAATATCATTATATGTACCACTTTTAACTAAAATGTTCCCAGGGAAAAGAAAATTTTTTAAAATATTAACAACCAATATAGATATGGAAGAATTGAAACATCTAACAACAGAGAATATATGCAGTTTCTGGTCTACAGTGATTAAAATAAAAACGCATAAGATGAATACATGTTTCCTGATATATAATGAAAACAAAATAAAGGAACAGCCATCGTATTCTGCAACTCGCTAAAGCTAAATCTTTACCGCTAAAAATCTATAAAATCAATTTGTCGGCTACGAATGCAATTTTCAAACATGTATTGATAAATCAGGTAATGGCTTAAAAATTTAATTCGTCGAAATTTTATTGGTTTAAATTTTCTATTTGTTCAGCATTTTAGCGATCGAATTTAGCTTTATCTTTAGTGAGCTACGAAATATGGGGCAAGCTCTATGTTCCGACAGTATTCAGTCTAATTCAGGCTATACATATTTGTATATTTGTACCTGTGTTCCTTTTTTATTTCCTTGTAAATGAATTTCTTATAATTTTTTGTTAATAAAATTTAAATGATAAATATTATAATTTTTGGTACTCTCGGGATCAAAAAAGTACTAAAAATTTTTTTTTTTGATAACGAAATGCAAATCTCATTTCCCATCACTGGTATAAATGTACGTGAGTGTGTGTGTGTATATGACTGTGTATGTGTGTTTGTATTTATAGGGGTAATGATATTTTTATTTCAGTATATTTTACTTTAATGTAACAATTATAGGAAATAGCTTTTGGAGACATACACCAAAACTTATAGAAGCATCTACTTTTACGTGTCCCGATTTTTCTCGTACCTTTGTATGACAAACTGATGCGAGCGATTTTGTTCTGGGTGCTGCTGTATATATGAATTTTATCATATATCGTAATACCATCAGATAAATTAGATTTGACGACTACTACACGAGTATCATATGAATTGTGGGAATTTGTGTATGTGTGTGAGTGTGTATGTATGTGTGTGTGTGTGTGTGTATGAATTTCATAACCCAGCTAGCATTTGGGTGATCATTTTTGGCAGAAATATCTTATGATTCTCTACAGATCGCTTTTGATGATTAAAAAGTGATTTATCACTTGGGCGATTGAAAGAAGATTCACTTATGATTCATCAATATGATCAAATAATAATTTCTTGAAAATAGAGGAACATCATGCAAACCGCAAAAAGGTGATTAAATGATTTAATATGAAAATTGCTCAAAAATAATCAGCAAATCGTATCATAACTGATTCTTTGGTATGATTCATCTGTAGGGTACCATTTTCTCACAACGGGAGTATCATTTATTCGAAAAATGAGCTCATATACGGTTATTTTTCCCGTCAAGCTGATTCGGAAACGATTGGATTATGATACAAAATGCTACCTGGGTAATATTATAAAATTTCATTATGTATGTTTGTGTTTGTGTATTACGTCATCATCTCTTTGTGTGTCATGCCAGACATTTAGTAGTATAAAATATTAAGATATAGGTATCAGAACTTTTTTTAAATCCTAGTATGTTTTTATACTTAAGATTGCTTTATATTTTGTCATGCTTAAAATTATCCAGCTTTAAAGTTTCTGATTACAATATATTTCTCATTTGGCTTTTGGTAAAATTTTGAACTGAAAATATTCTTTCCACACTTGATGAAAAGTACTGAATAGAAAGAAAAAGTGTGGAAAGACAAAACCCATGAAAATTTATTAATTATAATGTGTTGGTTTTAAATGTTTGTTAAATGCTTTTAAGTCTCAGCGACAAATTATTTAAAAATAATATTAAAAAAAAATCAATAAAAAGAAAATAACTATAAAATTATGAGAAAAAATACAGAACAAAACAGAAGCAATGGTGTACGAGAATTACAAAAAAAAAATTTGATGTCCTTTTGAAAAATCCAAACGAAAAAAATTACGACTTTCATTGAAGTCTAATATGGATTTGTATTCTCTTTAAACTTTTTGATGTGTAACAAAAGGAACAATATTATTTGTGTTTCCACTTACATAGAACATATTCTGCTGTAAACTTTGGAAACCAATTCAAATAATAGTCCTTGAATTTATACTTAGTTTTCAAATATGACATAAAATAAATGTAAAAAGACTTATGGCCTGTTTCACAATAACGAAAGAAAACTTTCGAATTAGAATTTATATTGAAAACAAAAACAAATGTTTATATTTTATTGTTGTTTTCAATGGTGGCTATTCGGGAAAACGCGTCGAAGAAGTGAAACTTTACATTAAAGCAAAGACAAAGTTTCATATATTGTTTTTGTTTCCCATACAATTCTTAAATGAAATAAACGTGAGAATTTCAACGCGTTGCTCTCTTTTTTAAAAACGGTAAACTTTGTATGATAAACAAAAACAAATTTTTAACATTTATGAAGTTTTGTTTTTGTTCTACATGTAAATTTCACCAAGTCGACGGGTATTCCAGAATAGCCACCAATATAAATTTTCAGTCGAACGTTTTCTTTCGTTATTGTGAAACAGGCCATTAAATTTTATTTTCGAATTCTACAACTGTAGAGCTGAGTTTTTGGTTACTAATAGTTCAACTTATGCGCAGCATAAATTTATTTCGTGTGAAAATGGTGAGAATTTACATTCATTTAAAAATGTCGACACAAACGACAAATTAAAAAGAAATCCTCTTTAAAAATAGGTGTACTCTATCTTCAAATTAAGTTTTATCATTACATCCCACTTTTCCAGAATTCTATCTACAACAATTTTGTGAGACAACCAACATTTTAGGAAATACTTAAGAATTAAATAAAGTTCTCATTTGAAATATTTCCGAAAATTTATAAAATCATCTATTCGGCATGAGCTGTTGCAAGAAAATTCATTTATTCCTTTTATTGAAACATTAATGCGCTGATTTACACGGGCTGGCATAACATGCCAGTTTGTTGGTTAGAGAGGCAGAGTGGTTTTGTGTTTGGCATAATTTTTCAACCAGCTACAACCAGTGTGCACACTTCTACCGATATTCTGTAGATTCTACCGAATATGTTTGTCACAGAAGTGTAAAATTTTTTCAAAACATGTAGTTTAAAGGCATTTATAAATAAACACTCAAAAACTGGATTTTGAATTTTGTGTAAGTTACGCCTTTTTGCATTTTAGCTCACGATATGTATGTATACATACGCACGTAAAGACTCTAATAACACTAAATTAATTTAAAAGATAAATTAACTTATCGTATCAGTACCTGGATTCAATAAGTTTTTGGGAACCGAAAATCGTGATATTTATCGACACATATTTGCAGTAACGATAACGTCATTCCGTAAATTCTTTTTTACGATAGTGTACATCTGTCTTTTAATTGTATTTAATGCGACATCTCTACATACAAAATGTCAAAATAAGCGAAAAGCACAAATGTGAATTAAAGAAAAGCCAAATGAATTTCAGCTTGCGATTTTACTTTTTTCACTTCAACCGAGAGCGAATATCGTCAAAATATGTTACGATAAGATTATCGTAATAAAAGTTAGTGAATCCAAGTACAGATGTATGTATGTATATATTTAGTCACAAATATATCTATGGTTTGTGATTTGTTATATGGTTAAATATGTACTGATAAGTTTTATAAATTTGTATATATATATGGTAAAAATAAGTACTGATAAGTATTATAAATTTGTATATATATATATGGTAAAAATAATAATAATTGTTAGCTATATATTTCAATCCAACAAAGATTCTATCGATATAACAGAATTTATGTTTTTTGGTTTAGTATTTTACATGCGTTACTATTATAAAAATATATATTGCTAGACATCAAAAAGTCTTAGGCATGTATTAAAGATGCTAAAGTTTCTGATTGCAATATATTTCTCATTTGACTTTTGGTAAAATTTTGAACTGAAAATATTCTTTCCACACTTTATGAAAAGTACTGAATAGAAAGAAAAATTGTGGAAAGACAAAACCAATGAAAGTTTATTAATTATAATGTGTTGGTTTTAAATGTTTGTTAAATGCTTTTAAGTCTCAGCGACAAATTATTTAAAAATTAATAATATTAAAAAAAATCAATAAAAAATAAAATAACTATAAAATTATGAAAAAAATACAGAACAAAACAGAAGCAATGGTGTACGAGAATTGAAGTCTCATTGAAGTCTATTGTATTCTCTTTAAACTTTTTTATGTGTAACAAAAGGAACAATATTATTTGTGTTTCCACTTACATAGAACATATTCTGCTGTAAACTTTGGAAACCAATTCAAATAATAGTCCTTGAAGTTATACTTAGTTTTCAAATATGACATAAAATAAATGTAAAAAGACTTATGGCCTGTTTCACAATAACGAAAGAAAACTTTCGAATTAGAATTTATATTGAAAAAAAAAAACAAATGTTTATATTTTATTGTTGTTTTCAATATAAATTTTCAGTCGAACGTTTTCTTTCGTTATTGTGAAACAGGCCATTAAATTTTATTTTCGAATTCTACAACTGTAGAGCTGAGTTTTTGGTTATTAATAGTTCAACTTATGCGCAGCACAAATCTATTTCGTGTGAAGATGGTGAGAATTTATCAACATGATCATCATTAATATATTTTTTGCTTAAAAATGTCGACACAAACGACAAATTAAAAAATAAATCCTTTTTAGAAATAAGTGTACTCTTAGATCTTCAAATTAAGTTTTATCATTACATCCCACTGTTCCAGAATTCAAGGAACAAAATACAGAACAAAACAGAAGCAATGGTGTACGAGAATTGAAGTCTCATTGAAGTCTATTGTATTCTCTTTAAACTTTTTTATGTGTAACAAAAGGAACAATATTATTTGTGTTTCCACTTACATAGAACATATTCTGCTGTAAACTTTGGAAACCAATTCAAATAGTAGTCCTTGAAGTTATACTTAGTTTTCAAATATGACATAAAATAAATGTAAAAAGACTTATGGCCTGTTTCACAATAACGAAAGAAAACTTTCGAATTAGAATTTATATTGAAAAAAAAAACAAATGTTTATATTTTATTGTTGTTTTCAATATAAATTTTCAGTCGAACGTTTTCTTTCGTTATTGTGAAACAGGCCATTAAATTTTATTTTCGAATTCTACAACTGTAGAGCTGAGTTTTTGGTTATTAATAGTTCAACTTATGCGCAGCACAAATCTATTTCGTGTGAAGATGGTGAGAATTTATCAACATGATCATCATTAATATATTTTTTGCTTAAAAATGTCGACACAAACGACAAATTAAAAAATAAATCCTCTTTAGAAATAAGTGTACTCTTAGATCTTCAAATTAAGTTTTATCATTACATCCCACTGTTCCAGAATTCTATCTACAACACTTTGGTGAGACAACCAACATTTTAGGGAATACTAGTAGTGTGGTAATGGAGGCGATAGACATGTTTTGGGAATTCAAAACTGGGAAAAATCAAAAATGGTGGCAACCCTGTTACAAATGAGGGGATTTTCATGCTGAGATTTTCTGGGCTATATGTATATATATATATATATATATATGTGTGTGTGTGTGTGTGTGAGAGTTGGATTTTATGTTTATGTATGTACACTTGTGTGTAGAGCTTTTGTTGTTATTGTAGAGAAGCGTTGTGCTTACAGTGTATGGATCAGTGATGGGAAAGTTGGTACGATCGTACTTTTTTTGATACTATTTGACATGAGAAAGTACCTTAGTACTCCCCTAACACATTTGATACTCTCACGGGCAACTTAGAAATGCAGACAGAATACGCACGGGTGCATATATTTTTGCCAAGAATTAAATTTTTTTTCGACAAATGGGACGAAACTTTATTGGTTAAAGTTCTTTTACAAAAATGTAACCTATCACAATTAAGTATCATCGAAAACCATACTTCACTCAATGATATTTTATGTGGCACATAAGTTGATATATTGAAACAAATGTTTTAAATCAGTTTAAAGAAAATTTTAAAAAGTTTATATTAAGTTGTAAGGGAAAAAGTGGACTTTGACAATGAAATGTTAGTTTGGTTTAGTAAGTTTCCGCCTGAAAATATTTTATCTTGTAAAACCAATATCATTATACCACTTTTAACTAAAATGTTCCCAGGGAAAAGAAAATTTTTTAAAATATTAACAACCAATATAGATATGGAAGAATTGAAACATCTAACAACAGAGAATATATGCAGTTTCTGGTCTACAGTGATTAAAATAAAAACGCATAAGATGAATACATGTTTCCTGATATATAGAGAGTAGCTTACGGAGTTTTGTCCATACCTCACTCCTCTGTAAATGTCGAAAGGATTTTCTCATACCAAAATCTCATGAAAACAAAATAAAGGAACAGCCATCGTATTCTGCAACTCGCTAAAGCTAAATCTTTACCGCTAAAAATCTATAAAATCAATTTGTCGGCTACGAATGCAATTTTCAAACGTGTATTGATAAATCAGGTAATGGCTTAAAAATTTAATTCGTCGAAATTTTATTGGTTTAAATTTTCTATTTGTTCAGCATTTTAGCGATCGAATTTAGCTTTATCTTTAGTGAGCTACGAAATATGGGGCAAGCTCTATGTTCCGACAGTATTCAGTCTAATTCAGGCTATACATATTTGTATATTTGTACCTGTATTCCTTTTTTATTTCCTTGTAAATGAATTTCTTATAATTTTTTGTTAATAAAATTTAAATAATAAATATTATAATTTTTGGTACTCTCGGGATCAAAAAAGTACTAAATTTTTTTTTTTTTTATAACGAAATGCAAATCTCATTTCCCATCACTGGTATAAATGAACGTGAGAGTGTGTGTGTATATGACTGTGTATGTGTGTTTGTATTTATAGGGGTAATGATATTTTTATTTCAGTATATTTTACTTTAATGTAACAATTATAGGAAATAGCTTTTGGAGACATACACCAAAACTTATAGAAGCATCTACTTTTACGTGTCCCGATTTTTCTCGTACCTTTGTATGACAAACTGATGCGAGCGATTTTGTTCTGGGTGTTGCTGTATATATGAATTTTATCATATATCGTAATACCATCAGATAAATTAGATTTGACGACTACTAGACTACTACACGACTATCATATGCATTGTGGGAATTTGTATGTGTGTGTGTATATGTGAGTATGTATGTATGTGTGTGTTTGTCTGTGTGTACGAATTTCATAATATTATAAAATTTCATTATGTATTTTTGTGTTTGTGTATTACGTCATCACCTCTTTGTGTGTCATGCCAGACATTTGGTAGTATAAAATATTAGCATATATCAGAACTTTTTTTTATCCTAGTATGTTTTTATACTTAAGATTGCTGGTTATTTTGTCATGCTTAAAATTGTCCAGCTTTAAAGTCTGCCTGTTAGAAATTTGTTTATATTACAGATTTTGTTTATTTAACTGCATCCGGCTTCTTTGACTTTTCAACGATCATGGGAATTTATAGTTTCTATGTCCATAATAAGGTCGTTTAGCTTTGGCATGTGCTCTGACTGAATGGTTTGCGGTGTTCATATATTTTCATGATGTAGATATGGAAGTGTGATTGTCAAGATCTAATAAATACTTGAGTATTGATAAGAAATTTGATATTATGTGTACATACATATCTACAAATTGATTTTATTTATTTTTGTACATATGTACATTGTAGCGTGTTCTAACTATCACTACGACCAAGATTGTATAGGAAACATTTAAAGTCAAATTGACCGCAATATAATTACATAACATCCAATGGCATTGCAATTATTTTTGTGCGCCGGACATTTGACACTCATGCAATCGGGCAAATACCGCTGCATGAAGTGTTAGATAAATGCATTTGACAGACTGCAACGTAAATGTGTATTTTGTATAACTGCTATTTGACACTCACCAGTCTGATCAAAGTCCGCAGCATAAGGTACTTCAATAAATCATACTTAATAACCACATGTGTTTATATATATAAACTAGCTGACCCCGGTCCGCGTTGCTGGCCCTAAGCAAACATTAGTGTTGTATATGGCATTGGTGGTACAATATGAAAATTGGATTTTGCCCACGAATAAACTAAATATTGCGCCATCTGCCGGACGAACTTCAAACTACACAGAAACACTCCTCACGCCTCATAAAGCATGTATATAAAGTTTTGTCAGCATCGGTGCAGTAGTTCTTGAGTTACGGTGCAAAAACACAAAAAAAATAAATATGGCGCCATCTGTCGGACAAACTTCAAACTACACAGAAACACTACTTACGCCTTAGAAAGCATGTATATGAAGTTTAGTCAACATCGGTGCAGTAGTTCTTGAGTTACGCTGCAGTAGTTCTTGAGTTACGGAGATCGGTCCAGCGGTCTAGCTTCGTATACGGTACAAACAATTTGCCACGCCCCTCCGCCCCCAGGCCATTAATTTAAATAATAACTATCCTATCATATAAGTTGGACCAAATCACATATATATGCCAATTTTCATGAATATCAGTTGACTCGTTTTTGAGTTTATTCGGAAACATTTAGATTTTTATATTATTAAAAAATGGGCGTTAAAGTAGGCGTGGACGAAAAAAAATTTCCTATTATTTATGCTGGAGTTTGAGTAACATGCTGACAAAGTTTCAGAAGGATCGGTCCAGCGGTCTAGCTTCGTATACGGTACAAACATTTTGCCACGCCCCTCCACACCCAGGCCATTAATTTAAATAATAACTATCCTATCATCTAAGTTGGACTAAATTACATATATATGCCAATTTTCATGAATATCAGTTGACTCGTTTTTGAGTTTATTCGAAACATACACAGTGACACGGATTTTTTATATATTAAGATATAAACAATACAGAATCTATGTTTTCCAAATTTCTTATGAGACACACGCCGCACGTCTACCGTGGGAAACTAAAAGGAAAAATTTGCTTATTAAACATATACCTTTTCTTTTCCCTCTTATGTTAAGATAGGTTAAGCTTTATTCTCATAACTAGTATATAAGACAATGTATTTTTATTTTAAAATTAATTAATTGACAAACATCTAAAAGAGATCCTCGTTGAGCACTAATAAAGTTGGAGCTCCCAGATGAGCTCACAAATCAATTAACTAAAAATTTACTGTTTAATTCAATTCATGGCGATCCTGCCAGTTTAAAAAGTTTAAAAATTCATCATTTTTGGAGTGCCCTAAGAGAGCGCCAAATTGAGACCCGACGGACAGCCAAGTTTCCGTCGGAAGAGTGTCTAGCCAAAAGTCACTGGAAATATTGTCATCAGTTCTATCCACCGCAGCAAGTAGTGCCTCTAAAAATGCCGTAGCTGACTCATCTATATAACGTTCAACTCATCTATATACAACAAGTAGAAACTCACCAATTATATGAAAAAAATGACATCCCATGGCTCAGAAAATCAACCAGGACTTAAAGCTATAACCATAGCGGAGTACCACTGAAAAATTCAACACAAAAAGGAACAACAATTAACAGCAATACACACAATACCAAAACCAAAAAGAAGAATCGGAGTAACACAAAAACTTAAAAGGGAAAAAGCGATACTGTTGAGGCTCATCAACAGTGAACCACCACCATCCTGGGAAGCTTCCACTGAGATGTGGAACAAAATTAATCTACTGGAGGAAACTTTGGAGCAATTGAAAAGAAAAAAGTGTAAGAAGCACCAACAAATTTTTTTTATCTTATGTAGCAAAAAAAAAATTATTAATAATATAATGCATTGCGTCTAATCTGCAATCGTAAGGCCTGTAAGCGTTAACCGCTCGAGGAAAATTTTTTTTTTTGGATTTTTAATATAAATATATATATACATATATAAATAAAATTTGTTAAACTTAATACATATAATATCTTGTACGGTCCTTTATAATGGATAGAAAAGCGAAAAACGCAATTTATAAGGAAAAAGAAATACCTATGGAAGAACAAATAGAATGGTTACAAAAATTATGGACAATAATAGGAATGCCAGGTGTCCCAACTGAGGACGATGTCTTAAAAAATACTCGTGTAGAAAAAATTACAGTTCGTGCAATCAGGTGGTCAGAACGTATAGAAAATGAAAATAGTATGCACCAATAATTTCGTAAGATATATAAATTCGTAAGCATGGGTAAAACAAAATCAAAAATGGAAAAACCCAATGCTAACGTGATTACCAATTTGGAAATCATTGATCATAAGTCAGAAATAAATTCATTATGGTCACTAATGCTAATATTAGTAATAATTTCAGCTATAAACTTGTTGCTTAAAATATATTTGTCACATAAAAGAGCTCTAAGAAAAATATTTCAGTAAAGCAAATGATTTAGATAAAGTCTAACAGATATATTAAAACACACCATATAGATAGAATATAATGGATTGTATAATAGAGTATTCAGACAAAGAAATTTAATAGTACCTTTTTATCAATTACGTTTTAACAAGACAAGAAAATGAAGAAGATTACAAAGAAAAGAAAAAAAAAGTTATTAAAATTTTTTTTAATAATAATAATAATAATAATAATAATAATAGTAATAACTATAACTATAATAGATATACTAACAATAGCAATTGTAACAATGGAATGAGACAAAAATTTAGCAACTGAAGAAATAGAAACCACGAAAATAGTTAGAAAACTCGGACTTTCCCCTAAGATCAATACAATAGGATAAGATAACTATGTTGCTGAGGCTTTATCGCGAATTACAATAAATGACCTAAAAGATATGAATTATAAAATTTGTTCTATATTAAAAGTCACGACTAGATCGATGGCCAATACAGAAAAAGAAATGAATAGTAATACACTAAATAAACAGCATAAATTTTATAAAAATAAAAATAATGATAAGCCCAGTATATGTGTACCTTTAACAAACACTGACGTCAGAAAATACTATAAACTAAAGATTTCCCCCGCAAGATGTTATATCAAACGTGGAAAATCTATAGTAACATATATACATATTAATGATTTGTTTACTAAAGAGAATTTTGACTTAGGACAATTTTTCTCTAGGCTCGAAAAAGTGGCCGGTAAACACAAAATATATAATTTACAAGTGGCACCTAGTGAGAAAATTTTCGAATTTATCTCTATTAATGAATTTAAACTTATGGGCAATAAAATATTAAATAAAATTAAAGTAGCGCTACTAAACGAGGTGACCCAAATCAATAATAAGAATGCCAAGGCAATTCTTGAAATTATGCTGAAATATCACGATGATCCCATAGAAGAAGGACATTGTGGAATATATAGAACATTAGAAAAAATAAAAATATATTACTATTGGAAAAATATGTCCAAAGACATATCTAAATACGTAAAAACATGTCACAAATGCCAAACTGCTAAAACCTTAAAACATAACAAAAGTCCAATGACTGTGACACCAACGCCAACAAAAACATTTGATACGGTAGTGGTAGACACAATAGGACCATTCCCAAAATCATTATTTGGAAATGAATACGCAATCACAATAATATGTGATTTAACTAAATATTTAGTTACTATACCAATAAGAGACAAAAGCGCTAAGACAATCGCTAATGCAATATTTGAAAATTTTATACTTACCTATGGTCCAATGAAGACGTTCATTTCGGACATGGGAACAGAATATAAAAATTCGATATTAACAGAACTTTGTAATCTACTAAAAATTTAAAAATTAACTTCGACAGCTCATCACCACCAAAGAGTAGGCACAATAGAAAGAAGTCATAGAAATTTCAATGAATACGTACGTTCCTATATATATATATATAGGCAAATATGATTGGGCCGAATGGTTATAATATTTTACTTATTGTTTTAATACAACACCTTCAACAATACATAATTATTGTACTTATGAGTTAGTCTTTGCAAAAACTCCTAACAGTTTTCAGATATTCAATGTAGATAAAGTAGCACCACTATATAATATGGACTATGCCAAAGAAACAAAATTTAGGTTAGAAGTAGCTTATAAGAGAGCTCAACAATTACTAAATAAGCATAAACTTAGACAAAAATTAAATTACGATAAGGATATAATTGATTATAACTTTAAAATAGGAGATCTAGTTTTACTGAAATATGAAGCAGGTCATAAGTTAGAAATACAATATAGAGGACCTTACAAAATTAAGAAAATAAACTTAAGAAATAATGTAACTATATTTGATAAGAAAACAAATAAAACACAAATAGTTCATAAGAATAGACTTAAATTATATAATATTAAATAACACTATGATACAAAAAAAAAAAAAAAAATATTCAGGGATTCTAATGTACCAATTCGATTTTGTTGGAGTCCATGGATGACGAAAATACCGTTGGTTTTTTTAGGTCACTTCATAAAGTGATTTTATAACGGTAAATGTAGTGAAAAACGGGGTTTCAGTTTTAAACAGGTGTAACTTCTTTGTTTCCTAACGGATTTCTTTTAACTTTCCGTTGGTGTAAAGGACCGAATATTATCTTTCAACCAAGATATATTTTTTGAAAATCGACCCACAAATGGCTAAGTTACAGTCGTTGAAGTGTAGAAAAAACCCATTGAAAAAGTATTCTTTTGTTTTCCTCAGGCCATAAGTTGCTTATGAGTTACAAAAGAATACTTTTTTAATGGGTTTTTTCTACACTTCAACGACTGTAACTTAGCCATTTGTGGGTCGATTTTCAAAAAATATATCTTGGTTGAAAGATAATATTCGGTCCTTTACACCAACGGAAAGTTAAAAGAAATCCGTTAGGAAACAAAGAAGTTACACCTCTTTAAAACTGAAACCCCGTTTTTCACTACATTTACCGTTATAAAATCACTTTATGAAGTGACCTAAAAAAACCAACGGTATTTTCGTCATCCATGGACTCCAACAAAATCGAATTGGTACATTAGAGTCCCTGAATATTTTTTTTTTTTTTTTTGTATCACAGTGTAATTAAAACGGTATGCGCATTACCAATAAAATCTAATATTTTACAATAAGATTTAAATTTTGAATTATACTTCAAAAATACTTTTTATCTGTAAAAGAATGTCCATAAAACTAACGTTATATGAACATTCTTATAAAAGGTGGAGGTGTAGCGTGTCCTAACTATCACTACGACCAAGATTGTATAGTCAACATTTAAAGTCAACTTGACCACAACATACATGGCATTGAAATTATTTTTGTGCACCGGACATTTGACACTCATGCAATCGGGCAAATACCGCTGCATGAAGTGTAAGATAAATGCATTTGACAGACTGCAACGTAAATATGTATTTTGTACAACTGCTATTTGACACTCACCAGTCTGATCAAAAAAAGGCCGCAGCATAAGGTACTTCAATAAATCATACTTAATAAACACATGTGTTTATATATATAAATATAAACAATACAGAATCTATGTTTTCCAAATTTCTTATGAGACACACGCCGCACGTCTACCGTGGGAAAGTAAAAGGAACAATTTGCTTATTAAGCATATACCTTTTCTTTTCGCTCTTATGTTAAGATAGGTTAAGCTTTATTCTCATAACTAGTATATAAGACAATGTATTTCTATTTTAAAATTAATTAATTGACAAACATCTAAAAGAGCTCCTCGTTGAGCACTAATAAAGTTGGAGCTCCCAGATGAACTCACAAATCAATTAACTAAAAATGTATTGTTTAATTCACTACAACATACAAATAAGTGTTTGGCTCCGTGCTTGAATTTTATGTCATGTGCGGTCTTTGGTTGATGTTGTAAATATTCGCCTGGTCTTTTACGTTTAGATGTGAAATATCTTCATAGTTTTTTTTATTTGAAATTAAAAAACGTTGATTTAATTTTTATCTGTATTTACTTAAAAGTTTGTGAGGATATTCTGTTTTAACTAAAACTGAATTCCTTAAGATACATACTTTAGAGTAAGGCCCAATTCATACGAGGATTTAAAAATCTTGTTTTATTTTTGATTCTCTTTAAAAGTTGCTTCCAAAAACATTTTACATTCATACGATGATTTTTTCCATGTTTCTAGTTTTGATTTTTTTTCTTCCAAAAATTGTATCAGTGTTGCCATTAGATTTTTAAAAAATTCGTTTTTCCCTACATGTTAAAAAATTTGTTTTGTAAACCTTTTGTAAACCAAAATTATTTCTTCTGAATATTTGAAGCTACAGTAGGTAACTTAAAACTTGACATATGTATGTATGTATATATTTAATTGTTTTGTATTAAACTATTCAAAGTGACTACTTCTGCCTTCGAAATTAATGCATACTTTTCTACGGTTTTTCAGAAATTATCTTATAATACAAATATAACACATATCTATATTTGGGTTTTCTCCAATCATGGAGTTTATTAAGATTTAAGTTAAATAGTTAAGTAATGTCCTTAATTATTAAATCATTGTTTAATAGATGCTCATTTCCTATTTCCTGGGGTGCTTGCCATTAGAAGAATAGAGGGAAGATCCTATCCAAATACAGGCATTGCGACACCAAAATAATTAGATAAAAGTCTATGTAATTACGAGCAAAAACAAATTTTTAAACGGAGCAAAAATATATTTTGCGTATAGTTATTTTTACATTTATGCGCAAAAAATGCAATATGAGAATACAAAATACCTACATTTTGGCCAAAATAAAATATTTGTCCGATATTCCCTACACTCCTATATTAGCGACAAAAATACTTACAGGTAACACTGTTTTCTATTAAAAAAAAGCTGTTGTCACATTCAATGAAAAAATAAAATAAAGCAACATACCAAAAATTAAAATATGTGTAAAGAAAATTTGAAAAAAACACTGAGAACGGAAAATGTGATTTTTTTTCTACCCCCTTTGCTTTTCTATACAGTTCGCCTACAAACTACAAAAATCGTGTTTCAAAAAATCAACGTGTGAATTAGGGCTAATAGTAACTATAATGGATATATTTCCTATATTTAATTTACATTTTTTTAAAGTTGATGCAGCTTATATTGATTCTTAGAAATATTTTAATATTCAATTTTACATTTATTTTAGAACATCTTGCATTGCCTTTTATACATTTACAAAAATTTTTAAATGAAACTGATCCAGCAGTCCAGCTTATGTAACCATAGTTTTTTGTTAGCCAGCTTTCTTCTTTTTTTTAGTTTTTATTGATTATAGAGTTTTATAATGAAATTATTATATTCGTAATTGTTGAAAACAGTCGCTACTTCTATTCCAATGAATTCATTTGAGTTATTTTTGAAACCTTGTACTTATACATATACAAATTATGTTATTTTCCATATTGCTTAATTTATAAGACTTTTAGAATTTGACCTTTGATGGGTATATATTCTAGTATATGATCATGAATAAGAATACAGTAAGATGTCTTTGCTTAATATTTCAAATCAAAATTTTATTCAATTGTCCCGCTATTGAATAAAAGGAGCTTTTATCTTAAACTCTGGTACAGGTAGAAACGCTTGAGATTCTTTCATGTACTACATTTGCTGGAATCTTAGATACATATAATAACTATGTAGAATTGCATTACGTTTATTTTTAATTTTTATGTTAGGATCATCATCATATGGATATGAGACTGAACTTAAATGTACTTTTAAATTAGTTAATTCATAATGTTTCTTGGTCTTTAGTGATAATCAGTCCAAACACATTAATTTGGGCTGGCACTAAATTGTAATTAAAGTTTTTCCTTCTTCTAGCACTTGGACCAGAAAAAGTATCTAAATGATTGAGTTGCGATCTGTTATGCTGTAACTGATAATTTCTTTATTGAAATGCTGGTCTTATATACTAAATAACATAATCATACAATAATAATAAGTTATAAAAGAAATGCATAATATGCGGAACTAAAATGTTACAATTAATTGGAACATTTAATAAATACAAGAACAAAAAATAGCTTGAGTTTAAATGACCTAAAAATGAAAAATGCAACGTTTTGAATTGTGCTTAACTAAATAGAGTGTAAGTGAACTAAATAATTAAAATAAAATGCAACTTGGGACTTATGAATTGACCTAAATAAATATACAAATAAATGATTTGTTATTAACCCGTTGTGGGCCGCAACATTCTCCCCGCCTTGACTACCGGTCAATTAGGTATCTATGATGTCGATCGTGACAGGCCGTGATCGCGGGACTGGTTGATGTTGTTGGTGTGGCGATTTATTCGACATTTAACAGTAATGAGCGCTAATAGCAGCATTGTGGACAGAATCAATGCTGTATAACTTATTGCCTGGTGGTGTTGAATGTTGAATTCCGGGAGCGAAGCAAGACTTGACTCATTTAGTTGTTTCTGGAGTGCGTTAAGTTGATCCGAATGAGTTTCAAGTTCCTTGTCAGTGGTGTTGAACATTCTCTTTATCTCCTGAGGTGTGCTTATGGAATCTATGTGCTTAAGTTTAGCATATGATGTGTGTATGTTGTTGGTTATGCCAAAATGTCCTTGAATCGTAATCAGGCTGGACTTTACTGTGCAGCTGGCTTCGACTTCGAGTAGTCCACTTCCCCTCAATGTGCACTGGGTGATTTCGGTGCCGCATACTGATGATACTTCGATGTCTCCGATAGTCGCGAAGATCCATTTATTTTGATTTTTCAATTGCGAGCATGTAGAGTTGCCTGGAAGGCGGGTTAGCTTGCAATCGGTTGTATTCCTGTTGTTAAAGATGTGGATTTCACATGAATTGTGATTCGAACCCTTTCCAAGCTTGAATTGTTTGTTGTGACATATAAATGTATTGTCCTTGACTGTGATACAATTGGACAATTCATTATTTGTAAATGGCACGTATTCGTCCCTGTGTGGATTTACAGCTAAAAATGAACTTTCTGGGATGATGGCGACTAAAACATCATTTCTGATGGTTGGTACTGGCACAATGTTAAATAATTCTAAAAATTGTTGATCTACTAATGGTAGCATGATTTCGAAAATGACTTCATCCTTAGTTACAGCTCCCTTGGCACTCATTAGCTTATATAGCTGTATAAGGTTCTCATTTTCGACTGGAAGTGTACGAGATGCTGGAAGATGTGCCTTGATTGTGGTAAGTTCACTCCTCAGTTGATGGGGAGATAATAAGAGTGGACTGATTCTTCCATTGTGGGCGTCGGTGAGCACATTTATGATTTCCGTTTCTATTCCTTGGAGATTTATTGCCGTCAGCGTCATTTGATTTGCTAGTAGCCCTATTAATTGTGTTTGGCTGATTTGTTCGGACTCTTTCTCTATCTCATTTGCTTCTTTATTTATTCTTTCGATGATTGCACTTAGTTGACCTTGAGCATTGAGTTCGTCCTGTTTTATAATATTGATAGTTGAGTCGATAATGGACGTCTGATTTTTTAATAGTTGAAACAAGTAATGAGTCTGGCCCTTAGCTTGCTTGATTGTGTTTGACATCTCCTCTGCATAATCTGAATCGAGAACACCAAATAATGATCGTGCAATACTTCCTATAATATTGAATGCAGCTCTTTTTGTTCTACTGGTTGCAAACAACTCCTTCTCCTCGGTTAATTCATTCATAATTTGCTCGAAGTTATTAACCAAAATCCTACACGTTGCCTGTTGTTGAATTTCTGAACAGAGTTGTTGTAACTTGTTTAGTCCTGACTGGAAAGATCTCAGCTCAGAATAAAATGGAGCCAGATCATAAAATACCATTAATTTCCATTCAGCGGTGACCAATTTAGCTGTTCCGATCCCTTCAAAATATAATCCGGGATCTGTACGAAAATTTTTGATCCTAATACTGTTTGTTGCCTATCACGACAGGGATGAGTAGAATCGTTATTATCATGGCGAGTAATATTGGGCTGGTGATATGTTTAACCCTCTTTGATGGGGTACTATATACTTCTTCGGTAGACTTCGGGCGGAAGCGCGTAGATGCCCTTTTAACATAAGTTGATGGCTCAATCTCCACTGGACCTTCGTCATGAAAGAGCGGAGCTAGCCTGTGAATAGGTCTTTTTGTTACACCTGATGACGTTTTTATGTCTGCCACCCGAACCTTGCCATCATCTCCCTTGTAAGTTTTGAGAATTCTGCCGAGAGGCCATTTCATAATAGGTATATTGTCTTCCTTTATGATGACCATTTGACCCTCATGCACATTTTCGCATGTTGTTTTCCACTTCCGTTTCTCCTGCAAGTTATGTAAATATTCTGTGGACCAACGCGTCCAGAACTCATGCTTCAGTTGGGAAGCAAGTCTCCATCGTGTTGCGAGGGAACTGGATGAGGTTGTTGCCCTGGAGTCCACTTGGGCTGTGAGTGGTTCTCCAATTAGAAAATGTCCTGGTGTTAATGCCGTTAAATCATTAGGGTCCGTTGATAGTGGGGTCAATGGTCGCGAGTTTAAAATTGCTTCGATTTCAATTATAACTGTTTCGAATTCCTCGTGCGTGAGGGACGTTATTGATACACTTCTTAACAGATTTGACTGCTGCCTCCCATAGTCCGCCAAAGTGAGGTGCTCTCGGTGGTATGAATTTGAACTCAATACCATCCTTACCACATGCTCGAGCAATCATCTCTTTCGAAGTGTCAGCAAATATGGCCATGTTTAGCTCGTCTAGCTGATTTTTGGCGCCAACAAAATTTGTCGCGTTATCTGAGTATATTGTTTGACAACGTCCTCGACGTGCTATAAACCTCTTGAGGGCCCCAATGAATGCTTCAGTGGTAAGGTCAGTCACTACCTCTAAGTGAACAGCCTTTGTTGCGAAACAAATAAATACCGCTACATACACCTTGTGCGGTCTTTTACCTCTTATCTTGTAGTGGACCACAGTAATCTACTCCTGATTTTATGAATGGGCGAGCTGGAGTTACTCTGCTTGCCGGTAGCTCACCCATAACTTGATTCAGTAACCTTGGCTTCGATCTTGTGCATCGCACACAGTTCTGAACGATGTTTCTGGCCTCTGATTTGCCCTTGACAATCCAAAATTGCTGTCTGGATATTGCCAACATTGCTTGAGGACCACAGTGATAATTGTCAAGATGGACCATTTTCATTATTAGTTTTGTGATCGGATCGTTATGTGGAAGCAGTATTGGATGTTTCGGGTTGTATGAAATATTTGACGCTTCTAGCCATCCTCCGACTCGTAACACACCATTTTCATCAAGAAAAGGGGACAATGTACATATAGGACTCGAATTATTTATTTCCTTGTTGCTCTGTAGTCTCATAATTTCTTGCTTGAAATCAGCTATTTGTATGGCCTTAACTATCAGATGCATTGCAGAGTTTAGCTCATGAGGGCTGAGTAGCTTAGTTGATGGCCGACTATCATTTGATATTTTGGTATTTATAATAAAGCGCTGCATGTAGGCTACTATTCTTTGAAGGCACATGAAAGAGTCATGATGATTTATCTTGTATATTATGTCTTCCAGTCCAGTCGATTTAGTAGACAGAACAGTAACAGGGTTAGATCTGAATTCTTCAGTGCTTGGTGGTTGTCGTTTTTTATTGAATTCTTTAGGCCAATTGGTATCGTTGCCATGAAGGAAAATTGGTCCGTAGAACCATGTGGTGCATTTGCCTAATGCCTTGGGACTCAATCCTCTTGAAATGTGGTCTGCAGGATTGTGGTTTGAGCTGACGTGTCGCCATTGGGTGCTTATACTTAATTCTTGTATTTTGGTGATGCGATTTGCTACAAACGTGTGGAGTGATGATGGTTGTGAATTAATCCAGTGAAGTACTATTTCTGAGTCGGACCAGAAATATGTTTTATTACCTTCAAGGTGAAGTTCCTTTCTTACTCTTGTGGCTAGCATTGCCCCTAGAACAGCAGCACATAGTTCTAGTCTCGGCAGCGTCAACCTTTTCAATGGAGCAACTCGAAATTTTGCACACAACAGCCTAACAATAATTCTTCCATCTTGTAATCTTGAACGTAGGTAGATGGCAGCTCCATACGCCCTTTCAGATGCATCAACGAATGTATGTAATTGTGTGTGAGTCGTTATCTGACCGTTAAATATGTGTCTTTCAGTATGTACGAGGTTTAGCTTTTTCAAGTTTTCGCGGAATGTTTTCCATTCTGAAGCTAATTTTTCCGGCAGTGGATCGTCCCATGCAATTTGTAACTCCCACAGTTTCTGTATAAAGCATTTTGCAGCCACTACTACTGGCCCTGCAATGCCCAGTGGATCGAACAGTTTTGCCACATCGGATACGATGGAACGCTTAGTTATTTTTTGGTTGTCTTGGATGTTTGTCTTCAGAAAAAACTGATCTGACTTTGGATTCCATGTTAATCCCAGCACCTTAGTTGATTGATTGTCGAAGTCTAAGTTAACTTCCAGATCTTCCAGAGGAATGCCCTTTAGTAGTTGAGAATGATTCGCACACCATTTTCTTGGGTTGAATCCGGCTTCGTGGAGCAATTGTGTGAGTTCCTGCTGTATCTGAATTGCTGTGCTTAGACTGTCTGCTCCACTCATGCCGTCATCCACATAGAAATTATGTTTTAATGTGTACGCCCCTAGTGGGTATCTTTCCATGTTCTCTTCGGCCAATTGTTGTAAGCACTTTGTTGCAAGGTACGGTGCTGAGGATGTTCCATATGTTATTGTATTCAGCATGTACGTTGAAATAGCTTCTGCTGGATTCCTTCTCCAAAGGATTAATTGCATGTTACGGTCCGCTGGATGGAGTAAAACTTGACGGTACATTTTCTCAATGTCCGTGCAAAATACAAATCTCGGCATCCGAAAGCGTAGTAACATACCGAAAAGGTCGCCTTAAGTGGCAGGACCGATGTGTAAAATGTCGTTCAACGATAGTCCTGAGGCGGATTTTGCCGAGGCATCGAATACCACACGAAGCTTGGTGGTGCTACTTTCTGGTTTTAGCACGCAATGATGAGGAATATAAAAGTGCGGTGATTGGACCTTGTCGTCATTGATGCGAGTCATGTGGCCCAGTGCCTCGTATTGATCCATGAACTCAATGTATTGGGATCTCAGGTCTTTATCTCTGAATAGTCGTCGCTCTAACGCATGAAATCTTGAGATTGCAATGCTCTTTGTCTCACCTAGAGCGCTTGGATTATTTGAAAATGGCAGTCTGACAATAAAACGTCCGTCTTGACTTCTTGTTGTATTTTGTGCGAAATGTGTTTCACAAAGTTGCTCCTCAATTGTAAATTCACTGCTTGATTCAAAGTTGTCTACTTTCCAAAACTGTTGTATCAATTCGCTTGTGTCACTTGTTTCATTTTCACCATAAACTGCACATACTGCAGTTTCGTTGGCTTTCTTGTTTAATTTTCCACTGACAACCCAACCTAATTTTGTGTTTTGTAATGTTGGTAGATCATTAGCTAACTGAATTTTGCCGGAAGTTAGCAGTTCAAAATAATATTCGGCTCCCAGAAGTACATCGATGTTACCACACTTGCTAAACTCAGGGTAAGCGAGCTGAATGTTCTCTGGAATCGGCCATAATGAGTGATTAAAATCCCTTGATGGCTGCATAGGGATGATACTGGGAAGAACGAAGGCCTCGAGCCTTGTTTTGTACTCACTTGTTGTTGACTGGAGGCTCACATTAACACGTTGATTAGACTTCTTTGATTGACTTCCGATGCCTTCTATCCGTATGATAGCTTCTGCAGGCTTAATGTTTAAGCGTTTCACCAGTTTGGTGGTTACAATGTTGATCTGAGACCCGGAGTCCAATAGTGCTTTAAACTCACCGATTTGTCCATTGTTACCCTGTATTCTGACTCGAGCAGTTGTCAATAATACATAACCCTGTTGGATACCAGATTGCTGTAGAGATGCCACTGTTGATGGAGCGGAAGACTTCTTGAATACGTCTTTGTGGCAAGTTGTTTGTTTTTCTGCCCCATTGCCTCCAACGAATGAAATCTGGTTTCAAGAAATTTGAGAAATTCTGTTAGTGCTGGAATTTCCTTTGGGCATGACAATGATTGTTCATATAGCATGTACGTTCCTTTATCTAGCTTATTCATGACTATGTGAAGGACTATAGGGCCCCATGAGTTTGTGTCTACCCCTAAATTGTTGAGTGCTGCTAGAGTTTCTTGTATGTTGTCGTGCAAGTTTTTAATTGCGGAAGAAGATGGATTTTCCGATAATTTGCTTTGCCCTGTGAGTTTATCTAGTAACGTGAATGTCAAAACTCTCATGTTATTATACCTTTCTTGAAGCAAATTCCATGCTGTTGTATAATTTGCTTCAGTTAACGATAGGTGTTGAATAAGCTTCTGAGCCTCACCCTTCACATTAGTTTTCAAGACCCACATTTTCTTTATTGTCGGCATCGGGTTCTTATGAATGATTTCATTGAATAGCTCATAGAATCCACGCCATTGCAAGTAGTCTCCATAAAAGTGTGGTATTGTTACGTTTGGTAGGTGGACCGAAGATTCTTGTTGAGTTGGTGATACGGTTACCTCTTGTCTTTCTTGAACCTTGATGTACTTCTCCTCAATGACGGTTTCTTCTAACATGTACTGGTTGAGGTCATGTTCTAAGTTATCGGCACAAATTTTTCCATGTAGCTGTTGCATGGTGTTGATGTGACTATCTATATTCCTTAGTTTTGACTTGATGTATAAGTGGGAAATTCCGGAATGTTCTTCCAGCAATTCATCCAACTTATTGTTGATGATGGTAATAAGCGTTTGTAGCTTCATTACTAATCCGTGCCTTTCTGCTGGCACCTTTGGTTGTTTGTGTTCTGACGTGTTGCTTGAAGTGCCTGCTAATGACCTTAGTGTTGCCATGGCAGCTTCAATCTCTTCTATGGCCTCGCTGTTCCTTTGGCCAATTTTTTCATATAGACCGCTTTGTAGATATGGGTGATCCTGTGTAACAGATGCTGTTCTCCGAATCGTATCGTCGTTTTGCTCAAATGTTTGCCATAAGATTGCCAACTTCTGGGTCTTCCGTTCGTAGTACTCCAGAGTTCTTCTCTCCTTGGGCGTCTTTTTTGCGTTAGAAATTAACTTATTAATTTCTACCGCCGTGTCGTCTTGTCGCTTTACCAGCTCTTCTATGGTAGCCATGGTGGGTTTATGATTGATGTTAAAAACTTATCCTTGACAGGAGCACGTCTTTTTCAACTTTAGTTGTCCTGAGGATTTTTATACACGCTGTGTTTTTTTTTTTAAGTTTCAGGACCCTTACCACTGGTGGGGGGAATCTTGAAATCACGTCGGGGTCACCAATGTTTCTTGGTCTTTAGTGATAATCAGTCCAAACACATTAATTTGGGCTGGCACTAAATTGTAATTAAAGTTTTTCCTTCTTCTAGCACTTGAACCAGAAAAAGTATCTAAATGATTGAGTTGCGATCTGTTATGCTGTAACTGATAATTTCTTTATTGAAATGCTGGTCTTATATACTAAATAACATAATCATACAATAATAATAAGTTATAAAAGAAATGCATAATATGCGGAACTAAAATGTTACAATTAATTGGAACATTTAATAAATGCAAGAACAAAAAATAGCTTGAGTTTAAATGACCTAAAAATGAAAAATGCAACGTTTTGAATTGTGCTTAACTAAATAGAGTGTAAGTGAACTAAATAATTAAAATAAAATGCAACTTGGGACTTATGAATTGACCTAAATAAATATACAAATAAATGATTTTTTATTAACCCGTTGTGGGCCGCAACACATAATGAACAATCTTATTTTCTTCTTGAATAGCGATCAACAGAAAACGAAGTAGTTTTCTTACACTTTAGGTCTGACGTCTCAACTGCTCCTCTAGTATACAAAATGACTTTGTATGTCAGCATTTCTGTCCACTCTTTGTCAGCGTTGAGGATAATTAAATTTAAAACTTTTTATTCTTCAAATTGTGTTACTTCATACTGATAATATGTTTAAGAACATTAATAATGTACGAGTTTAATTTATGACGGGGGAGCGCCTATGGCTTTTATTCTGGATGAAGTGTTTTTTTTTTTCATTTTATTAAAGTTTACCGTACTGCGTATATATTTCTAATATATTTAAGTGATCTTTTTGTACCTGTCACACAGAGTGTACGTATCAGTTGGTCAGTCAGTCTCTCTTTTTATTAATTTTTTCTTCTAATGTGTCACTACTTTTTTTCAGATTTTACTGCTTGAAATAGGAAATATTTATATAATTGTAAAAGTATTAATATATATGCACATATAGGTAAATATATGTATGTATGTGTAAATTAGTTCATATATAAATAAATACATGTTTAATAATGAACTATTCTAGAAAATCGATCTAAAATAAGACAGTTACCTCCATCATCAACTCACCGTCAGTGTTTTTATAAAGTGTTAGAAACATTGGAATATATATGTTTGAGAGAATTTTTACTTCAAATGTTTCTATATAAGGTTTGGTGGTTGACCCCTTGACGTTATTTTGGTAAACGTAGGCTGCGTTGCATCGCATTCAGATATAATCATTTATCACTTAGAAAAGGTCCTCATCACCATCAATCATACCTGTATACAATACATTCATGAGTTGAGTTGATCCAGATACAATTGCTGTCTACAAATTACTGATTAGAAAATAGCTTTCTCATCACCTTCTAACAAGTTTAATACTTTGCTAGCAAGCATGTTTTAGCATGCTTCTATCGATAGTGACGCGAGAGTCCGACATTTAGTGGTGTTTTAATTAAAAATCTATACTATTAGAGTTACGAATTCACTCTTTTGAATTTTTAACAAAGTAGATACATATCTATTTCATTTGCCACAAAGTCTTCAAATTTCTTTCCTTATAAAAGTATGACGTGAGGAATTTTTTAAATTATACATGCTTGGGCATGCTTCCACTATTTTTTTCGATAAATTTATTTCAAATTCATACAGATACAGATATTAAGTAAGATCTGTTTACATTCCATTTTACAATTTATACATGCTGCAGCATGATTCTAGTTGAAGTCTGTATTTATTTAGTAAGTTTGTTTGATACCCATTCATACACATGTACATTGTTAAAGATTGGATATCAAAGTCCAATTTTCTTAGTTTATCTAGAAATGAACAGAGTGAATATCTATTATAATAACCCCATATTCACAATTTAAAATTTTGTGTGCTGGAGCTTTAGAAATGGAAAATGTACACCGTTACTATAAAAAGTGATAATATGATGTGTTGCTGAATATTGCACTGTGTTATAGTTCATTTTGAACTCTTAAGTTTTCGCAATATTTCATACAGACCATCAAGTTTAGAGAATTCCAGTACATTAGGCTAATTATCTTCCCTGAGACCTAACATTCCTAATCAATCCTTCAAAAACCAATACAAACTAGATTTTTCCTTTTTAATTTTATTTATATTTTCATTAAATTTCAACATTTTGTACATCTTCAAATTACTGTATACTGTATTTTGCACCTATTTCTAATTCGTTGAGTTAACTTTAATCGCAAATATTTTAATGATGAGATGAACTTTTCTATTTCATGCACTGAGTAAATCTTTATATATGTATATCATTCCACTTATATGAACAATTAATGCTAAATTCTTAACAAATAATTCCTTTTAATGATCTATTAAATCATTCATTATTGATGCTTTCATATTAAGTAATTTTTAATCCTCTATTTATGCATGAATTTTGCAGTGTTTATTAAAAAATTCTTTACCATCATCTATTTGTAAGTTTTTTTGGTACTCGTACCATTTCAAAAATATTTTCCATTGCCTTGGTTTTTTCGAGTGCAGCTTTTATTTTCAACGATACTCACCATATAAACTTTAAAAATGTGTCAGTTACAGTGTACAAAAATCAATAATTTATATTTTCTGTAGAATAGCTACCCACTTCACCTAAATCAGCTCCATAAAATATCATCTATTCCATTCATTACATCACTACAATGCACAAACAATTTTCGAAATTTATTATGGAGTTCGTTTACTAAATTTCTTTTTAAAGACATTGAGTTGTTTTACAGTTTTTTGGAGAGTGTTGTGATCTACTTGATACACTTTCAGCTATTTATACTAAAATGTAGTTAATTTTCCAGTCTATAAATTCTATGGTTAAGCTGTTCAATTTGTTTTAATGAGTGTCTGCTATCTATAATTTTATATCATGTTGTAGTTCATTAATTTGCGTTTGAGTATATCCTTGAATTATATTAATGCCTTAAGCTTAATTATTAATTAATCCTTTAGTTTCTCGATTTGAGTTTCTAGAAACAATTTACTGATAACATTGTTCTCCGTCAGTGAATGCTGATGATTCTTTTTGTATGCATTGGTAGAAATTATATATTTTATTTAGTTTTCAACTTCAAATTTGTCAGTATTTTCACGTTTTATCAATCATTTAAGAAAATAAACCCGATGTGAGAACCCATATTTGATCATCAACTTGTATTTTATCTTTATTCAGTTTTAGATTTCTATCACCAATTTTAAATTCATTATTGAAATCTTTAGGTGAGCCATAGTTTGTATCTAATTCATTTCTTCCTTCCAAGACTAATAAGTCAATATAAGTGTCTTCGGAATTGGAAGTCTGTGAGTAAAAATCACCTTCATAATCGTCATTACCATTTTCAGTATTAACATCATTAAATAAGATGGTATTATCAAATATTGTTTCTTATGCTAGGCTTTTTGGTGTACTTATCTCTATCTTGACTGATGGTTTTCCAGGCTTTAAATTGTATTATTTGCAACTTCTGTCATTTTATTTTCTTCTTTAATGGGAATTCTTTTAATTTTTTTTTGGAACTATTTATGAATGATTTGAGTGGTTCTGTTATAGGTTTAAATGTATTTCTTAGTTGTTCACGTGTATCTATTTCACCAGTTTTTATACTACAAAGTTTTTTCTTCAAGACATTTTTTGTCAACACCAACTGTTTTAAAATTTTCTCATCGATGTTTAATAACATCAAATAAGAGGTATCAGCTATTAGATCAGGTATCAGCTATTAGATTAGGTATCAGCTATCAGATCAGCTTATCAGGAGCTGGTCTGGTTTTCAAATCAGCTTATCAGGAGCTAGTCTGGTTTTCAGATCAGCTTATTAGGACCTGATCTGGTTTTGAGATCAGCTTATCAGGAGCTGGTCTGGTTTTCAGATCAGCCTCTCAGGAGCTGGTCTGGTTTTCAGATCAGCTTATCAGGAGCTGGTCTGGGTTTCAAACCATTCTCAACCATTTTACAACCATATCTTGTAACGAGTATATCACTCATACATGTTTTCCTAGATATATTAGTATTTAGTATTTTTTTTATTAATTAGATATACTCAATTGTAGCTTGCATTACATATATACGAATGTAGCAAATAAGAACTAAAACAAACAACAACAACACACATCAAGTATACTCAGTAACGATATCTAAACAAACACACAACAACACACACAAGCACATGTAATACTGCAAATAGCACACAAGTAACGAACAAACCATGCAAAATATATGCACGACAAGCATGGAACTCTCATTTAGTATAAAATGTTATTTCTATAAGTATACCAGGTTTAAATACAATCGTGGCGATTCAAACAATACAAGAATTTGCCATTTGTGTGTTGTGAGAGTGTGATTGAGGGTGTTAAAGTGTGTCGTGGGTATATTGTATACCACCTTGCACAGCGGCTTCGGCTAACTGTTTCAGTCACAGCGGCCTCGGCTGACTGTTTTCCACAGCGGCTTCGGCTGACTGTTTTCCACAGCGGCTTCGGCTGACTGTTCCGCCACAGCGGCTTCGGCTGACTGTTCCGCAACAGCGACTTCGGTTGACTGTTTTCCACAGCGGCTTCGGCTGACTGTTTCGCCACAGCGACTTCGGTTGACTGTTTTCCACAGCGGCTTCGGCTGACTGTTTTCCACAGCGGCTTCACCTGACTGTTTCGCCACAGCGGCTTCACCTGACTGTTTCGCCACAGCGGCTTCGGCTAACTGTTTCGCCACAGCGACTTTGGTTGACTGTTTTCCACAGCGGCTTCGGCTGACTGTTTCGCCACAGCAACTTCGGTTGACTGTTTTCCACAGCGGCTTCGGCTGACTGTTTTCCACAGCGGCTTCGGCTGACTGTTTCGCCACAGCGGCTTCGGCTGACTGTTTCGCCACAGCGACTTCGGTTGACTGTTTTCCACAGCGGCTTTGGCTGACTGTTTCGCCACAGCGGCTTCGGCTGACTGTTTCGCCACAGCGAGTTCGGTTGACTGTTTTCCACAGTGGCTTCGGCTGACTGTTTCCCACAGCGGCTTCGGCTGACTGTTTCGCCACAGCGACTTCGGTTGACTGTTTTCCACAGCGGCTTCGGCTGACTCTTTCGTCACAGCGACTTCGGTTGACTGTTTTCTACAGCGGCTTCGGCTGACTGATTACTTACTTAGTATAATGTTATATAGATTTAAGCATAGTAAGCTAAGAAATATTGTACTTATTTTAATTATTAGTTATAAGAAAGATTGTACGTATAATAACAATTGGTTATGATGGTAGAATAGCGCCTATCATCCGACTCATCCCGAGTGTTCCCGACCGATTTCCGACATCATCGCAGGTGCCAGCAATACCCCCGAGATACCGTAACAGTAATTATAACCGATTGCTGCCACTGCCATGACGAAGTAATTAGAAGGCTAATCACGAGTGCCACCGACCAACTTCTGACATCATCGTAGGTGCCAGCAATATCCCGAAATACCGTAACGGCAATTATAACCGATTGCTGCCACTACCCTGACGAGGTAATTACAAGGCTAATCACGAGTGCCACCGACCAACTTCCGACATCATCGTAGGTGCCAGCAATATCCCGAAATACCGTAACCGTAATTATAACCGATTGCTTACACTACCTTGACGAGGTAATTACAAGGTGTATCACGAGTGCCACCGACCGACTTCCGACATCATCGTAGGTGCCAGAAATATCCCGAAATACCGTAACCGTACCTATAACCGATTGTGCCACTACCCTGACGAGGATAACTATGAAAAGGCGAATAACTCTCGATTATCACCGATTGAATCTTATCTTCATTGTAGCTATTGTTATATACCATGACTTTATTCAAATTGTAAATAAAGATTAAAGTATATTTTGACCCCCAGAAAGGGTAATTAAATAGTGTTATTACTTAAGGTTTGTGGATCCGTAAGTAAATCCTGGACATATGGCTAAGCTATCCCAGCCGACGATAAAGCCACGTTACAAATGGCGCCCGAGCCTGGACCCGATTCTGAGCCGCAACGCGAAAAAAAAGAAACCACCGCCAACGAGGAAGGATCGCCCCAAAACAACGAAAACAATAGTACATAAAGATTCAATCGGCTGGATATACCTTATACGAAAAAAAAAAATATTATAAAAATAAAAAAAGAGATAAGAAAGTTTTTTTTAAGGAAAATAAAACTTGCAAGTCCCATTTAGTTTTTACAAATTAAGTTTACAAATAAGGAATCTTCATCATATATTATGAGTTAATCTATTTACGTGCAATGGAACGCAAGCGCACTAACGCGCAACGCGTAGTACACAGCTCTTTAAACTCTAAGAAACCAACACCATATTTGCCACCACCAGAAGCTCGACCCCGAATACTAAGTGATATACAGCTCCAACCATCTACAAGTAGGGATCCACCGCCGCTAGTACTTTGCCGAGATAATCTTCGGAAGAGAGTCGTTCACCTAAAGTCTCCAGATACTACATCGGAAAACTGTAGCTCCCTATTTCTACCGAAGATTGTGTTCAACAATACAGTGACATCTACGAAGACTGCGACACCAGTAAAAGAACTAGAAGAGTCACTGCTACCCAGGTCCGATGTAGCCGAAGACAAAGCAGAGTCACTGTTGGCGCAACCATTACCCAAGGTGTCCATACTCCAAATCATTCGAAGCTAAGCAGAAGAGGAAACCGAACGATGAGGCCCACACAAAGACATTCAGGAGAAGAGTTTACACCGAGGACGAAATATGGAGGGGCGTAGTTTTAAAGAAACGACGGAATTACACACGACACATGCAATTTGTCATTCGTAGAACTGAGCGTCCCCCTATCAAGATGACTATTCTTAATAAGAAATACCCTCGACTTCGCTGCATGGACCTCGAAAAATTATTAGAGTTACCGTAGACTACAATGTATATTATTATTATTAAGTTAGTATTATATCTTATTACCATATATATATTACATATACATACATATGTACGTAGATAAATTTTGTTTTTTTTTTTAACAAACTGTAGGACAGTAATTTACATTTAGTTTTATATACATTAAAAAAAACAAAAAAAAAAGGGGTCCGAGCCATTCCTTCGGGAATGGTCAATTTTACCTTAAAGGTAGTGTGGGTCTCCGGACCAAAACTCGCCCATCCTCTAAACAATAACCTTAGCTCACTAGAGCACCGCTCTCCAAAGTAGGGGGGAATGTAACGAGTATATCACTCATACATGTTTTCCTAGATATATTAGTATTTAGTATTTTATTTTATTAATTAGATATACTCAATTGTAGCTTGCATTACATATATACGAATGTAGCAAATAAGAACTAAGAACCACAGCGGCTTCGGCTGACTGTTTCGCCACAGCGACTTCGGGTGACTGTTTTCCACAGCGGCTTCGGCTGACTGTTTCGTCACAGCGACTTCGGTTGACTGTTTTCTACAGCGGCTTCGGCTGACTGATTACTTACTTAGTATAATGTTATATAGATTTAAGCATAGTAAGCTAAGAAATATTGTACTTATTTTAATTATTATAAGAAAGATTGTACGTATAATAACAATTGGTTATGAAGGTAGAATAACGCCTATCATCCGACTCATCCCGAGTGTTCCCGACCGATTTCCGACATCATCGCAGGTGCCAGCAATACCCCCGAGATACCGTAACAGTCAGCCCAATCATGAACAACAATTCCGTGCGAGTTTTTTCACTTTCCCTTTTCTCCTATTATGAATTTGTTTTTTCCTTTTTTTACCAAATGCGGGAATAATAAAAGTCCCCGGGAAAAAAAGTAGGTATTATGAACGCCGTTGAACATGCTATTTTCACTTAAAATCTTTCCCTTGCAAAACAGAAGGGAGTTTACATAAGAACATAGTTATTACACAATTAAAACACAATTTATATACACAAACTTCTATTTTATAGTTCTTATATATAAAAAAAAACAAGTAATGTCCAAATAAATCATTTGTAAACTTTTTTTACATATTTTTTCAAGTCGGTAAATTTTAGTAATTTTGTTTGCTCTCTCACTCAAACAAAAAAGGGAGAAACAAATGTCAACAAACAAGCAAAACAACGAGCTTCGTAATGCGGTGATGCCACGTATTACTCTTTTTTGTTCCCAATTAATTTATGATTGGAGGAATGTTTTCTCGAGAAAATTATTTTCCGTGAGAAATAAATTCCGAGGGAATATTCATGATTGGGCTGAGTAATTATAACCGATTGCTGCCACTGCCATGACGAAGTAATTACAAGGCTAATCACGAGTGCCACCGACCAACTTCCGACATCATCGTAGGTGCCAGCAATATCCCGAAATACCGTAACCGCAATTATAACCGATTGCTGCCACTACCCTGACGAGGTAATTACAATGCTAATCACGAGTGCCACCGACCAACTTCCGACATCATCGTAGGTGCAGCAATATCCCGAAATACCGTAACCGTAATTATAACCGATTGCTAACACTACCCTGACGAGGCACTTACAAGGTGTATCACGAGTGCCACCGACCGACTTCCGACATCATCGTAGGTGCCAGCAATATCCCGAAATACCGTAACCGTACCTATAACCGATTGGTACCACTACCCTGACGAGGATAACTATGAAAAGGCGAATAACTCTCGATTATCACCGATTGAATCTTATCTTCATTGTAGCTATTGTTATATACCATGACTTTATTCAAATTGTATATAAAGATTAAAGTATATTTTGACCCCCAGAAAGGGTAAATAAATAGTGTTATTACTTAAGGTTTGTGGATCCGTAAGTAAATCCTGGACATATGGCTAAGCTATCCCAGCCGACGATAAAACCACGTTACAATCTTTTCTTTGCGTGCGGGATCCCGGGAAATCCCGTATGAAAAACACTAGTGTTGAGATACTGTGGCACGCTTTGGTCTTGACACCTCTGTTTCCATTTGTTTTTCCTCTTTACCCTCGAAAGCCAAAAGAGCTCTAGCAATTACTTATCGGAATTCTAGTTTTGTCTTTCCTCGAACTTTTCCAATCCTGCACAACTTCCAAGCATTTACAATGGCCGAGTCCACAGCTTTCGAAAAATGAGGCCAAAACACTTCTTGCCTCTAACATTTATACGGTAGTTGGATATGGCATTATCTGCAATATCTACTCCCCCCATATGTAAGTTATAATTTTGTATCATGTTAGGCTCCTCAACACTGATACATATGGCATTTACGTCGGGCAGTTGGAAGAGGATTGATGGTATCGAAATTAGTTGCAATGGTACAATCGCATTATCATGCCAAGTTACAATCAAAATTTCGTTTGCGCGATTAAACATAAAATCGTACTCTCCTTTTTTTAAACGTTTATCGTTTTTAATTACCAAATTAGCTGGCAGTCTGTTTTTGCGCATTGTGCAGGTTGCATTAAATTTCCTCTCAGAGAGTAGACACAGTAAGTAGGAGTTAAAAAATTGCCAAAATAAACAAAATGGCGTTCAGGGTGCTTCACATTTTCGAGCAAACGTGAGCTCCCAGGCCGATTTCTCTGCTATAAACCTCCTCAGAGCCAGCTGTATACTATAGTAGTATTAGTATATTGAGAAGTTCTGACTTTAAAATTCCAAATTATATAAACGTTTTATTTAATCCATCAAGTAAAGGTCTTATTTTGCCAAAGCGGTAATTTTTGTCTAACTCGTCATTATTACTGACATGCAAAAATTTCTTCATCCTCCGAAATTCAAAACGTGTCGTGTCACAATTGGGACACCTAGATCTGGATACTGGCTCCAATAGTTTTGATATTGTGGAACGGTGTGATAGGCAGTTAATATCAAAAATCCAATGAAACGCTGCAAGAGTTGAAATGTCCATATACTCTGCAAAATATTATTTTGCCGCGCATACTCATTGGTGTTCATCACTATCAGCTCCATGATTTCTTCTTCGAAAAATAAATTGAACAGTTCCAAAGGCGATATTTGTTCTGAATTTATTGATAAAAAAGATACTGAAGACTAATAAAAATAAATACATAGATAACATACTCAATGCTTGATATAATTCCTCTTGCTGTTTGATAACTGTGCGGTCGCTCTGTGTGAACCCATTTCGGCAAAGGAAATGAAGATTTAGATATATTCACCCTTATTCTACTTAGCGTCGGCAACAGAACACGACGGCAATTTAGATCTTTTGTTGCCAATCCGTATTCCATATGATAGTATTGCCATTTATCGATAACTACCAAGTTGTGTTCAGTATTTTGTAAGCGAAATTGATGTTGATGTTGTGTTTAATTGCCTTTCATTTCGTCGCCGGTATTTTTGCTGTTGTCTTGCGTTGCTTCGTGCAGTGTTTAAAAACTTTGAACAAATCGACGTTAAAGTTGTCTTTCATTATACGTTTTTGGTATTTTTATATATTTGTGTTCACTTTTTTGGTATATTGTGTTGTGATTTTAGTGTAAATAAAATGGAAAAAATTAAAATAACAAATAAATGCCAATTCGAGAAACTTGTGGAAGAACTTGAAAAGAACCCATCACTAGCCAGAGGATTTCGTAGGGGCATTACTCCTACCAATTTTAAGGAAGAGTGGAACAGCATTGCTATTATGCTAAATTCTCTTGGTCCACCAATTAGAACTGGTGATGGATGGCAAAAGGTAAGGTACATTGTTTGTTTTATATATAGGTATGTTGTCTAATGGAATTATTTTTAAAGATTTGGCGGGACTTAAAGTTCAAAGTCAGAAGGAAAATAGCGACAAACAGAGCAGAGTCTAAAGCTACTGGAGGTGGTGTTTTTAAGCAATTAATACTGAGCCCCTTGGAGGAAGCTGTAGCAAACCTGCTGCATTTTGAAAAACAGATATATCCCGAGGGTATGGTTCAGGGAGTTCCAAATACAGATGTCAGTGTCGATATTTACTTTTTGGAATCAATGCAATCGGTAAGCCATATTTTTCAATAGGTCTACTTTCTTGTGGTCCACTGATATTTTACTGTTTACAGGATAGTGTACCTTCCATCAGTGGCAATGTTGCTTCAGCAACAGCATCTGCTCCATCAACATCAACAGCATCTGCTCCAGCAACATCAACAACCTCTGCGCCATCAACATCAAAAACTTGTGCGTCAACATCAACAAGCCTGCGCCATCAACATCAAAAACTTGTGCGTCATCAACATCAACAACGCCTGCGCCATTAACATCAACAACGTCTGCGCCATCAACCAGTTCTAACCATTTAAGAAACAGGACTAGTTCAGCGCCAAAAAAAAAACCCTCCAACCGGGATGAGCTACTTGAAAGGCATATTACTGACCAAGACAGAATATTAACAGAGTTGTCAAGTTCCATTGCTTCAATAAAACGTAGCTTAAGGGATGTTAAGGATATTGAAGCCAAAAGGTTGAAGTTAGAAGTGGAGAGAAGCAAAAGGGAGGAGGAACGGCACATTGCCGATATGAAAATTAAAAGAATTAAGCTATCAATTAAAGAAAAGGAGCTTCAATTACTAAATTGATATCATATAGTATTTTGTTTTACGGCCTGTTTCAGAATAACGAAACGAAACTTTCAACTGAAAATTTATATTGAAAACAAAAACAAATTTTTATATTTTATTGTTGTTTTCAATATAAATATTCCCTCGAAAGTTTCGTTTCGTTATTGTGAAACAGGCCATTAATTTTTTGTTAAGAGACGAATTTTTTTGTTTTTTTTAATAGGATTTTTTTATGTTTTGTTAATTAGAATTTATTATGTTGTTAAATGAATTTTTTGTTTTTTTTAAATTGGATTTATTTTTTGTTAATAAGAATTTTTGCTCCTTGCTATAAACGTTTGTAACTTATACGTATACATATTACATTAGAGCGACTCAACTTGTTTGGAAGAGAATAAAGTGATTTTGGTACCACTCTGAAAATAAAGCTTGATATGTTTTATGATGATTCCCAAAATATTTTCGTTCTTGCGTTGACCATCCGTTAACTGAACCAATTTTAAAAAATGTTTTTTTTCAGTTTTTCAATTTTTTTTTACTTTGCTCCAAGACGACATAAATAAAATTTGGTATCATCGAAAAGAGCTTTTTAAGCAGCATCCAATAGTATATAAAACTTGCCCACTTGCGACCTACTAATTGAGATATTTAACTAAATACGTATTTGGAAATACTGTTTTGAAATTGAATCTGTTTTAAAATAATCTTAATTATAAATATAAATTAACATTATTTTAAAACAGATTCAATTTGAAAAGCAAAACATTGTTTCCAAATAAGTAGAATTTGTATGAAAACCTAAAACGAAAATATGTATTTAGTTAAATATCATAACAAAAAAAATCGATAAACTGAAAAAAACTTTTTTAAAAATGGTCCAGCTAACGGATGGTCAACGCAAGAACTAAAATATTTTGGGAATCATCATAAAACATATCAAGCTTTATTTTCAGAGTGGTAACGAAATCATTTTTTTTCAGTCGTTTTAATGTACATAAGTATTACATACATATACATATAGTTTATTTATTTTAATTAAAAAACTGAATAGATTTTATTTTTCTACCAGAAAATTTTTAAAATTTTCAAACTAAGATAATTTAATAAAATCAAACTGAAAATACTGATTTAAAACTATTGTAAGCTGTTTTTTATTTCCTCTCGTCTTTGGTATGCCTCAGTACTTTGTGTAGTTTCATGACCATCATTCCCTTCCATGTCGTTTGAATAATTTTCCGTTTCTTCATTTGTCATATCAAGTCCATATTCAATACAAATGTTGTGAAGTGCAGCACAAACATTTGCAATTTTAATAGCTTTTGCTGGTCTGTAGTGAAGCTGACGTGCGCCGAGAAGGCAACGAAATTTGTTTTTTAACACACCTATGGTTCTTCCTATTACATTTCGCGCCTTAGCATGTTTGGAATTGTAAACAGCCTCTGCACTTCCTTCACAAGCTGAGCGGTATGGTGTCATTAAATAAGGCTCTAGAGGATAGCCAGCATCACCTGATTAAAAAGTTAAATTAACATATAACATTTAAATTAACATTAAAATTTTACCTAACAGCCACGAATTGCGATCATTTGTGTCATAGCGTGTTTTCAAAATCCGTTTTGCATCACTCACATTCCAAATTAACGAATCATGGCTAGATCCTGGGTATCGGGCGTCCAAAAATCTAATCCTCATTTTGTGATCACAAATCTATGTTAATGCACAATAGTTATATATAAATATAAGGAAAATAAAAATAGTTACAAACTTACTATCATGGCATTTAAGCTAAAATATCCCTTGCGGTTAAAGTATAGATGCTGCTCTTCTTTTTTTGGGGCTAAAATTTTGATGTGGGTTCCGTCCACACACCCAATTACACCTGGGAATCCTTTTTTTCGAAGAAATGTAACTTAGCTTCATTTTTTTCAGCATCCGTCATATGACAATTTATCCATTGCGCACAAAGTTCCCGCTCCATGACAACCAGAGTCTCGGACAAAATTTTGGACACGACTGGCTGTGACAGTCCCAGGTTGAAATCATTTCCAACACTGAGCTGGTACGACCCCTGAGCCAAAAATCGCAATGTCGCTGCCAATTTTATGATATTTGGAACAAACGTTGATCTCGTCCCTTTTTTTAAATGCGGCTCTATTACTTCTAGAACATGTTTAAAGGACGGTTTGTTTAACCGAAAATAACTATCAAATCTTAAAAAGTGTAACAAAGCCATTACTTGGGAAATTATTGCTTCAAATTTGTTACTTACTTGTCATCGGGCAAGTTAAAAATGCAAGATTTCTGTCTAAGCAGTCTTCTTTCCACTATCAATTGTTTTTTATTTTCTTCGTCACTAGAGTCCGAATCAAAAAAGAAAATCATTTTTATTTTAATTTAACTTTTTTAACAAACACAGCACAGAACTTTTTCACCGAAAACCATAAAAAATTAAGCAGCTGATTCAAACATTAGATATGTGTACTCTATTTTATTAACATTATCGATAAATAGGCAACGTTGCCGTACTGCTCTTAGAGAATACCGTATTAGTATTGCTGTTGTGTTAAATTGCCGTCGCCTTAAAATTGACGACGATGTTGCCGACGCCAAATAGAATAAGGGTGATTATTTGTGTGATTTGACTTTGGTAACAAATTCTAAGCCCTTTACTTCACTGGGTCCACCAATATCATCAGTATCTATTACATATTCCAGCTCCAATTCACCAGCAACTTCACCTATTGCACTGTTTTCTTGACCACCAACGACAGTTTCATCAATATCTTCTTTATCGCTGACAACACCAACCTTAGGCGGAATATACACAACATTTCGGGCATTATAAACTAATGCAAAAACATTGCCAAAATGTTTTGCAAATACTTTCAAAATTCTCAAGAATCGTTTTCATAAACCGTTATCATAGCAATAACATACCATGTTCTATTTCTGATAGCAAAGTATACTAAGTATATAGATATACATACATGTTGTAAGGTGTATGTACACGTTTTTCGCCAATGGTGATTATCAGGGCAAGTTTATTGTGGCATTTTCCATTCTTGTCATATTAGCCATTCCTTCAATCATTGACATAGAAAACCATTATTAGTCCAATTTGCCATAAAATACCCTTTTTGCAACGCAGAACAGATTTTTATATGTCAGAGTGTTTTACCAGCCATTTTTGTCCGTCCCTAGTGCCACAAAAAACTTGCGCTGGTGATTATAATCACCACAATATTCATCATTAATTTTTACATTATATACGATTATTATTTTAGGTACATAGGATACAAAAGGGGTAAGGAAACGTTAAATTTTATAATTATAGGCGTGATTGATAGATATAATAAAATCTGGGTACTTTATCTCCATGTTTTCCGATTGCCTTTATTTACTACTTTCTAAAATTACATAAAATAAATAATTTATGTAACGAAAGGAACTAAACTGAGATATAAATAAAGGAAACAGGTACTAAATAACTTCTTAAATAAACCATATTGAATAAAAAATATTTTATTTGTCAGTTATGGGTAGTTAAAGTGCTGGCAATTATAATCACCATTCGGCGAAAAATGGGCTAGTTAGCATAATAAAATTAATTGTTAGTAAAATATTATTGTAGAAATATGTTATATTTTGTATAAATAGCTAATAGAAAATAAAAATTACACAGTCAGTTGACACTGTGTAACAATCAACACTCAGCCTAGACTGCAAACTTTTACTATACAAGTCGCTATTGACATATGGTGCTACGGAATTCAGTTATGGGGCACTGCTTCAGCTTCAAATGTTGAGAAAATCCAACGAAGGCAGAACAAAACTTTACGTTTGATAACATCGGCTACATGGTACATTAAAAATTCAAATATACATCGTGATTTAAATATGCCACTAGTGACTGAAGAAATTGCAAAATACGCAGGCAAATATTTTACTAAACTCGAGTCACATCTTTATCCGCTTGCTCGTAATATATTGAACTTTACTGGACATACCCGCTTAAAAAAGAAGGACACTAAGACTCTAATTCGCAACACCGCAGATGAAACTTTTTGAGAATATTTTTCTACATCATTCTTGTATAAATAATTACTAGCACTAAATTTGTGTTCGGCATTGGTCGGGCAAATTAATTATATATAGGCTTAAAATTTGATTATTTAGTGTTAATTCATTTATTTTTGAAGAAACAATAAATAAATACATATTACCAAAAAAAAAAAATCTTGAGACAGTCAGTTGCAAGTCAGTAAGTAGCTACAGTTGTAATAATAATAATAATAATAAAGAATACCTGCGATTCCCAAGGGACCCTCCAGGTACAAGTATCATATATATATAAATACACCATAACATAATTTGGCGAAGCCGGTAAAGTTCTGCATGCTATTATTGCTGACAGTTCTCGTTGTACCTTCATACTGAACAGACGTAATAGCGGAATTTTTCTTACATACAAACTAAACAAAAAAAAAGGATACAAAAAATATTCGTAGTACATATTAACTTTGATAAATAAGCCTTTTTTTGCTTTGATAATATTTTTACATATAGAAATAACAAAAACAAAAAAACCGTAAACTTAAAAACATACAAAGTACCCTTGAGGAATACTCTATATGAGTACCCCAAAGGAAAAAAATAGTGAAGTGAGTTCAAACGGCAGAAATGCCTATTTTACTGTGAGTTTTGATGCTCATAATGATAACAGTAAAAATAAAAAATCTGATAATAGACTTGCTGTGAGTTCTAAAGCTCTTAATAAAAATCAAAAATCTGATAATAGACTTTTTCTAACGGCAAAACCACACTTTCGTCAGCGATCAACTTCGCTTTGTCCAATGCCAACTAGTGAATCGTTGACATTATTGCCTAGTACTTCTACATTTAACTCAGCGATATCATCCGCTTCGGGATCGTGGTCATCACTTAAACAAGTTGTCACTGAAGACAAGAGCAGTCCAAAACCCAAGGTCCAAGTCGGAATGGACAGATACATTACAATTTTAAAGCGCGGGCGAAGCCCAAATTGTACTAAAATTGCATCTGCTCCAAAGATGTCTAGGGATAACAGCGCATCCTCTACTAATCGGCAAAATCGTTTTTCAGTATTGCAAGTCAATGACGACAAGCCGGCTGCATCATCGCAAAAGTCTTTTAAGCCACCACCTATTTATCTGAGAGAAAAAAATTCTAACGCGCTTCTAAAAAATCTACTGTCGACCATTGGTGAAAATACTTTTCACATCATTCCAATTAAACAAGGTAATATTGATGAAACTAAAATCCAAATATATGATGAAAAAGATTTTCGAAAAACTGTTAGTGAGTTTGAAAAAAATAAAACAAATTTTTACACATATCAACTTAAGAGTGCTAAAGGCGTACAAATAGTATTAAAGGGCATAGATTCATATGTTGAGCCCGAAGAAGTAAAATGTGCACTTATCGAACAAGGATTTAAGGTAAAAAATGTTACCAATATAATCAATAGAGAGAGGATTCCCCAGCCGCTATTTCGTGTTGAACTGGAGCCGAATGGTATACAGTTAAAAAAAAACGAGACGCACCCAATTTATAGTCTAAAATACCTTTTACACCGAAAAATCACAGTTGAAGAGCCACGTAAGCGTTCAGGTCCCGTACAGTGCCATAATTGCCAAGAATATGGCCACACAAAAACTTACCGCAGATAACACTGCATGGTACTGCTAACTGTACCAAGCCAAAAGTACAAGCAGAAAAAAAATGCAGTAATTTTGGAGGTAATCACACCAAGTGTAAGAAGCACCAACAATTTTTTTTATCTTATGTAGCAAAAAAAAAATTATTAATAATATAATGCATTGCGTCTAATCCGCAATCGGCCTGTAAGCGTTAACCGCTCGAGGAAAATTTCTTTTTTTTTTGGATTTTTAATATAAATATATATATACATATATAAATAAAATTTGTTAAACTTAATATAATATCTTGTACGGTCCTTTATAATGGATAGAAAAGCGAAAAACGCAATTTATAAGGAAAAAGAAATACCTATGGAAGAACAAATAGAATGGTTACAAAAATTATGGACAATAATGGATGTCTTAAAAAATACTCGTGTAGAAAAAATTACAGTTCGTGCAATCAGGTGGTCAGAACGTATAGAAAATGAAAATAGTATGCACCAATAATTTAGTAAGATATATAAATTCGTAAGCATGGGTAAAACAAAATCAAAAATGGAAAAACCCAATGCTAACGTGATTACCAATTTGGAAATCATTGATCATAAGTCAGAAATAAATTCATTATGGTTACTAATGCTAATATTAGTAATAATTTCAGCTATAAACTTGTTGCTTAAAATATATTTGTCACATAAAAGAGCTCTAAGAAAAATATTTCAGTAAAGCAAATGATTTAGATAAAGTCTAACAGATATATTAAAACACACCATATAGATAGAATATAATGGATTGTATAATAGAGTATTCAGACAAAGAAATTTAATAGTACCTTTTTGTCAATTACGTTTTAACAAGACAAGAAAATGAAGAAGATTAAAAAGAAAAGAAAAAAAAAGTTAATAAATTTTTTTTTAATAATAATAATAATAGTAATAACTATAACTATAATAGATATACTAACAATAGCAATTGTAACAATGAAATGAGACAAAAATTTAGCAACTGAAGAAATAGAAACCACGAAAATAGTTAGAAAACTCGGACTTTCCCCTAAGATCAATACAATAGGAAAAGATAACTATGTTGCTGAGGCTTTATCGCGAATTACAATAAATGACCGAAAAGACATGAATAATAAAATTTGTTCTATATTAAAAGTCACGACTAGATCGATGACCAATACAGAAAAAGAAATGAATAGTAATACACTAAATAAACAGCATAAATTTGATAAAAATAAAAACAATGATAAGCCCAGTATATATGTACCTTTAACAAACACTGACGTCAGAAAATACTTTAAACTAAAGATTTCCCCCGCAAGATGTTATATCAAACGTGGAAAATCTATAGTAACATATATATATATTAATGATTTGTTTACTAAAGAGAATTTTGACTTGGGACAATTTTTCTCTAGGCTCGAAAAAGTGGCCGGTAAACACAAAATATATAATTTACAAGTGGCACCTAGTGAGAAAATTTTCGAATTTATCTCTATTAATGAATTTAAACTTATGGGCAATAAAATATTAAATAAAATTAAAGTAGCGCTACTAAACGAGGTGACCCAAATCAATAATAAGAATGCCAAGGCAATTCTTGAAATTATGCTGAAATATCACGATGATCCCATAGAAGAAGGACATTGTGGAATATATAGAACATTAGAAAATATAAAAATATATTACTATTGGAAAAATATGTCCAAAGACATATCTAAATACGTAAAAACATGTCACAAATGCCAAACTGCTAAAACCTTAAAACATAACAAAAGTCCAATGACTGTGACACCAACGCCAACAAAACCATTTGATACGGTAGTGGTAGACACAATAGGACCATTCCCAAAATCATTATTTGGAAATGAATACGCAATCACAATAATATGTGATTTAACTAAATATTTAGTTACTATACCAATAAAAGACAAAAGCGCTAAGACAATCGCTAATGCAATATTTGAAAATTTTATACTTACCTATGGTCCAATAAAGACGTTCATTTCGGACATGGGAACAGAATATAAAAATTCGATATTAACAGAACTTTGTAATCTACTAAAAATTTAAAAATTAACTTCGACAGCTCATCACCACCAAACAGTAAGCACAATAGAAAGAAGTCATAGAACTTTCAATGAATACGTACGTTCCTATATATATATAGACAAATATGATTGGGACGAATGGTTATAATATTTTACTTATTTTTTTAATACAACACCTTCAACAATACATAATTATTGTACTTATGAGTTAGTCTTTGCAAAAACTCCTAACAGTTTTCAGATATTCAATGTAGATAAAGTAGCACCACTATATAATATAGAGGACGATGCCAAAGAAACAAAATTTAGGTTAGAAGTAGCATATAAGAGAGCTCAACAATTACTAAATAAGCATAAACATAGACAAAAATTAAATTACGATAAGGATATAATTGATTATAACTTTAAAATAGGAGATCTAGTTTTATTGAAATATGAAGCAGGTCATAAGTTAGAAATACAATATAGAGGACCTTACAAAATTAAGGAAATAGACTTACGAAATAATGTAACTATATTTGATAAGAAAACAAATAAAACACAAATAGTTCATAAGAATATACTTAAATTATATAATATTAAATAATTAAAACGGTATGCGCATTACCAATAAAATCTAATATTTTACAATAAGATTTAAATTTTTAATTATACTTCAAAAATACTTTTTATGTGTAAAAGAATGTCCATAAAACTAACGTTATATGAACATTTTTATAAAAGGTGGAGGTGTAGCGTGTCCTAACTATCACTACGACCAAGATTGTATAGTCAACATTTAAAGTCAACTTGACCACAACATACATAACATCCAATGGCATTGAAATTATTTTTGTGCACCGGACATTTGACACTCATGCAATCGGGCAAATACTGCTGCATGAAGTGTTAGATAAATGCATTTGACAGACTGCAACGTAAATATGTATTTTGTACAACTGCTATTTGACACTCACCAGTCTGATCAAACAAAGGCCGCAGCATAAGGTACTTCAATAAATCATACTTAATAAACACATGTGTTTATATATATAAATATAAACAATACAGAATCTATGTTTTCCAAATTTCTTATGAGACACACGCCGCACGTCTACCGTGGGAAACTAAAACTAAAAGGCCCGTGGTCGGGCCTAATTATATTTTTAGATTTAAGATTTGAATACTTATTGTTAGTTCATATATGAAGATACAATAAATAAAAATCATGCATTTAAAAAAAAAAAAAAAATTTGTGAATTCTAAAATAGTTTTTGAAAGTCTGTACATAAGAGGTTTGTGACTGTTCAAAATGTGTGGTTGAAGTCTACTGACGATTTGTTACAGCAACAATGAAATGCATATAGACATCGCTGAACCACCAGCAAATAAATTTCAAATTAAAATACTTTTGACAATATGTCGATTAATAAATTTCTTAAATGTTAAATTTAGATTTTATTTTTCATTTTGCCTTATAATTACTTTTATTGTTATCCAAAGGATTTCTAATTGTATAAAGGTGTAGAAAAATAGAATGGATTCATATCGAATATAAATTATTTGCTGGGTTTTGTATAAGTTTCTAAGCCTACTATGCTTATTTTTCTTTTGTGATTTTCAAAAATATTATTATTTGTGAATTCTCAAATAGTTTTTGAAAGTCTGTACATAAGATAAGAGGTTTGTGACTGTTCAAGATTTGTGGTTGAAGTCTACTGACGATTTGTTACAGCAACAATGAAATGCATATAGACATCGATGAACCACCAGCAAATAAAATTCAAATTAAAATACTTTTGACAATATGTCGATTAATAAATTTCTTAAATGTTAAATTTAGATTTTATTTTTAATTTTGCCTTATAATTACTTTTATTGTTATCCAAAGGATTTCTAATTGTATTAAGGTGTAGAAAAATAGAATGGATTCATATCGAATATAAATTATTTGCTGGGTTTTGTATAAGTTTCTAAGCCTACTATGCTTATTTTTCTTTTGTGATTTTCAAAAATATTATTATTTGTGAATTCTCAAATAGTTTTTGAAAGTCTGTACATAAGATAAGAGGTTTGTGACTGTTCAAGATTTGTGGTTGAAGTCTACTGACGATTTGTTACAGCAACAATGAAATGCATATAGACATCGCTGAACCACCAGCAAATAAATTTCAAATTAAAATACTTTTGACAATATGTCGATTAATAAATTTCTTAAATGTTAAATTTAGATTTTATTTTTCATTTTGCCTTATAATTACTTTTATTGTTATCCAAAGGATTTCTAATTGTATAAAGGTGTAGAAAAATAGAATGGATTCATATCGAATATAAATTATTTGCTGGGTTTTGTATAAGTTTCTAAGCCTACTATGCTTATTTTTCTTTTGTGATTTTCAAAAATATTATTATTTGTGAATTCTCAAATAGTTTTTGAAAGTCTGTACATAAGATAAGAGGTTTGTGACTGTTCAAGATTTGTGGTTGAAGTCTACTGACGATTTGTTACAGCAACAATGAAATGCATATAGACATCGCTGAACCATCAGCAAATAAAATTCAAATTGAAATACTTTTGACAATATGTCGATTAATAAATTTCTTAAATGTTAAATTTAGATTTTATTTTTCATTTTGCCTTATAATTACTTTTGTTGTTATCCAAAGGATTTCTAATTGTATAAAGGTGTAGAAAAATAGAATGGATTCATATTGAATATAAATTATTTGCTGGGTTTTGTATAAGTTTCTAAGCCTACTATGCTTATTTTTCTTTTGTGATTTTCAAAAATATTATTATTTGTGAATTCTCAAATAGTTTTTGAAAGTCTGTACATAAGATAAGAGGTTTGTGACTGTTCAAGATTTGTGGTTGAAGTCTACTGACGATTTGTTACAGCAACAATGAAATGCATATAGACATCGCTGAACCACCAGCAAATAAATTTCAAATTAAAATACTTTTGACAATATGTCGATTAATAAATTTCTTAAATGTTATTTAGATTTTATTTTTCATTTTGCCTTATAATTACTTTTATTGTTATCCAAAGGATTTCTAATTGTATAAAGGTGTAGAAAAATAGAATGGATTCATATCGAATATAAATTATTTGCTGGGTTTTGTATAAGTTTCTAAGCCTACTATGCTTATTTTTCTTTTGTGATTTTCAAAAATATTATTATTTGTGAATTCTCAAATAGTTTTTGAAAGTCTGTACATAAGATAAGAGGTTTGTGACTGTTCAAGATTTGTGGTTGAAGTCTACTGACGATTTGTTACAGCAACAATGAAATGCATATAGACATCGCTGAACCACCAGCAAATAAATTTCAAATTAAAATACTTTTGACAATATGTCGATTAATAAATTTCTTAAATGTTAAATTTAGATTTTATTTTTCATTTTGCCTTATAATTACTTTTATTGTTATCCAAAGGATTTCTAATTGTATAAAGGTGTAGAAAAATAGAATGGATTCATATCGAATATAAATTATTTGCTGGGTTTTGTATAAGTTTCTAAGCCTACTATGCTTATTTTTCTTTTGTGATTTTCAAAAATATTATTATTTGTGAATTCTCAAATAGTTTTTGAAAGTCTGTACATAAGATGAGGTTTGTGACTGTTCAAGATTTGTGGTTGAAGTCTACTGACGATTTGTTACAGCAACAATGAAATGCATATAGACATCGCTGAACCACCAGCAAATAAATTTCAAATTAAAATACTTTTGACAATATGTCGATTAATAAATTTCTTAAATAAGACTTGTTCTTTAATAAAAATACATATACCTGCGATTCCCAAGAGACCCTCCAGGTACAAGTATCATATATATAAAAATACACCATAACATAACTTGGCGAAGCCGGTAAAGCTCTGCATCCTATTATTCCGCCTGTTTCTGACTTGGAAAGTTTCTGTTGGTACAGCCTTAGAAGCAGTGCAGTCGGTTTATTGGTCGCAAACTGATCCTTTGCTACCATATAATTTCGTCTGTTTATGACTTGGAAAGTCCTGTTGGTACTAGGGATAGGCAAAAAATATCGATATTTGCGAAAATAAGTATCGATATATACCGCCGATATTTCAAAAACCGATATATCGATACATCGATTCTTATTTACGAGTATCGGGTTTCGATATTTTCAAGAGCTCTACAAATTTTAGCCGATTTTTAACTGCACGATATTGACATCACTGCTAGTGATGCGAAGAAAGAAAGTGAAATTTCATAAAAAAAAGTTCATCTATAAGGTGACCCCATTAAGCCAGGCGACTTTTATTTCTTAACTAAGCTAAATGCCAAATTTGGTTTGTGTAGGTATAAGCCTGAAGACAGATTTAGTTTTTGCTTTCTGTTCTGTTACGAATCAGATAACTCTTTTTGGTTTATAGAAATCTTATACTAGCCGTTAGTTTTTCTCCTTCGTTCTGGGGACCGTTTCTGAAATCTACAAGTTACAAATCTAAAAATAAAATACACAAAAAACAACAATAAAATTTGTAAAAGTGTTGTTTTGTGTCTATTTTACTTGTAAATTTGTAACTTGTAGGTTTGAGAAACGGGGCCCTGTTCTTTTTCGGTTCAACCTCTGAAAATCAAAAAACTGTTAAGTAATTGTAAGTGGCAACATAAATTTTTTTTTTTCTTTAGTATATTTATTTATTGTATCTTCAAAAATGAACTAACAATAAGTAATCAAACCTTAAATCTAAATATAATTATTAGGCCCGACCAGTATCGGACATAAACTTAGTGATAGTTATAAATAATACATAAGTAGTGATAATCAAAAAGGAAAAAAAAGAAGTATTAAGCAGTCCCATCTGGAGTGCTGAGTATTAGGGCCCTTGTGTCCCTCTTTTTTAAGCGGATGTGTCCAGTAAAGCTCAAAATATTACGGGCAAGCGGATTAGGATGTGACTCGAGTTTTGTTAAATATTTGCCTGCGTATTTTGCAATTTCTTCACTCACTAGTGGCATATTTAAATCACGATGTATATTTGAATTTTTAATGTACCATGGAGCCGATGTTATCAAACGTAAAATTTTGTTTTGCCTTCGTTGGATTTTCTCAATATTTGAAGCTGAAGCAGTGCCCCATAGCTGAATTCCATAGCACCATATAGGTTTCAAAAGTGACTTGTATATCAAAAGTTTGTAATCTAGACTGAGGGTTGAATTTCTACCAATCAGCCAATGTACCTGAGTTAATTTTACTTTCATTTGGGTTAACTAAGAGTCAATGTGGTGTTTCCAAGTAAGCCGCCGATCAAGGTGTATACCAAGATATTTCATATGAGTATATTGAGGGACAACTTGATTGTTAATCCGAATGGGTGAACTAGTATCTCTTCGTAATGTATATGTTACTTGAACACACTTTTGTTAGTTTACCTTAATTCTCCATAAGTTTAACCATAGTTCCAGCTGGGTAATGCGTTCTTGAAGATATCGGGATGCCTCGTAAGGATTTTCATGCATACAAGGGCAGGCTGTATCATCAGCAAATGTGGAAGTGTGGATATTGCTGCTCAGAGGCATATCCGGTGGCACACCGGATGAGATAGTTTCAGGCATGCTTATAAAGTCTCCTTCCACAACAGTGTACTTCCGGGCAGTAATGTAACTTTCCAAAAGACTTACAACGTTAATTGGCAGGTATGTTTTGAATTTTAAAATTAGGCCTTCATGCCACACTTTATCAAATGCCTGAGAAACGTCGATAAACAGCGCAAAACAATACTTCTTTTCTTCAAATGTTCTTCTTATAAATTGAACCAATCTATGAGTTTGTTCAATGGTGCTATGCTGACTTCTAAAACCAAATTGATGGTCCGGTATGCACCCACTACTAACTAGAATTGGGGACAATTTTGTCATGAACAGTTTTTCGAAAAGCTTTGAAATTGTTGAAAGTAATATAAGCCAGCCAAAGTTAATGTACAACGAATATTATGTACTACAAATATTTTTTTGTATGGTTTTTTTTGTTTAGCATGTATGTAAAAAAAATTCCGCTAATACGTCTGTTCACTATAAAGGTACAACGAGAACTGATAAGGAGTTTAAGTGGTTGTTTAGCAATGTTTTAGAAAGACAGGCCTGTCTTGAACCAGTGGTATATAATAATAAGATGTCATCATCAAAAACAAATTTTTGGCAATAACTAATTTCCATCAGTGAAATGCAGTCATTTAAATAAATTAAAAAAAGTATGGGTCCTAAAACAGATCCCTGTGGTACTCTAGATGTAATGGTAGCTATACTAGAGTTTACCCCATTTATAGTGACATATTGAGTTCTGTCAATCAGATAAGCTTGCACTAATTTACAGGACGATATAGAGAAATTGAATTTTTCATTAAGTTTTTTTATAAGAACTTCGATGTAGTGAAAATAGTGTTCACAAGGTGGAGAATTACTGAGGAGATTAGAGGATATATAATTTTGATAAATTTAATAGGAATTTTATCATATCCTTGGGCGTTGGTTTTTATGGAATATAATGCAAGTGATACAACTGAAGGAAAATGATTCTGGAGTTTCTACAAAAGAACTAAAATCTAAGACTTCAACAAAGTTTGGTCTCATGTTACTTAAGAATTTTAAAGCTACATTTTCTACATCTGCTTCAATGAGCTCTTGTCTTTCGCTCCCAATACAGCCAAGTTTGCGTAGCTTACTCCACATTTGAGAGGTATTTTCACGTGAAAATAGGCGTGTACCATATTCACGTGTACATTTTCTAATAATAAATTTAGGTTTATTTCTGAGTTTACAGTATAATTTCCAGTTGGCTTCAGTACAATTCGATATATAAGTTTTATAAGCTTTATCTCGTTCCGATCTATCTAATACAATTTGGCTAGATTTCATCCAATTACAGTCTTTAGAAGCAGATCTAGATGCGGAAGTGGGTACAAGGTCATGAAGATCATTTACTAAATTATTAATTGTAGACAGTTGCAAATCAACATCACTAGTGGAAAAAATACCAGACGTATCGACATTATCGAAATATAGCAAAAAGTCGTTGTAATTAACTTTATTATAATCTTTAAATTCAATCCCATCAGTCTGCAACTATGTTTGAAAATTTATTGAGATATAAATGAAAGTATGGTAAGAGGAAAAGAATGGAAATTGGATTTGATTCTTAAAAGTGACAGAAGAAGGGTGACTCAAGAGAAAAAAGTCGAGCAAGGAGGTAGTATTATTTTGTACATGTAAATGAGTTGGAAGGCAATTGTGGACACCCGGCATCTAGATAGTAGTGATCGAAAGTTGCTCGCCTTAGTAGCGTCACACAAGTTGCAGTTAAAATCTCCCATGACAGTAATATATTGAAATCTGTCAAACAGATCACCATGCAGATTTTCAAATGAGTTTATGTCACCATTTGTTAAATAAACCACACCAACCAAATTTGAACAGTTCATGCCAAAAACCTCCACAAATATAGACCCGCAAATACCAAACTGTTTACCACGAAAGACAATTTTATACCTCAGTTTTTGTGAAATATACAAGCACACACCACCTGCTCTCCTAGGTATGTTGTTGCTAGAAATGTTGTCATTTGGTCGGTCATTTCTAATAAGACTGTAGCCCGAAAGTGCAAGCGCCTGAGAGGAAATGTCAGGTTTAAACCATGTCTCAGATATACCGATAATGTCTAGTTTGGAATTAGATAACGTATTTTAAAACTCTTCTAACATAATATTCGAATTTGAGGGGCATAAGCTTTGAGCATTTACGTGTCCAATATTAAGGTTTCTCTGATACCCAGAAAGCGAACCATTCAAGTGGGAACCATCGCTGGCTATAGATCCAAGATTAATATTATGTATCATTAAATGTAGAGCAATGTATAAATTTCTGGGGTGGCCTAATGATAACTACTAAAAAAAAAAAAAATATATATATATATATATATATATATATATATATATATATATATATATATATATATATATATATATATAATATATTTAAAAAATTAATTTCAAAACAGGTTTTTATATTTCAATATATCTTTGTATAAATTACACTGTACAACAGCCAAAATAGCCTTTAGATAAAAGTATGCGGACTATATGGATTTCGATGCGTTAAATTCAAATCTGCTGTCAGTTTTGCTCTATCACGTAGAGATTTTTTTATGGGCGTGGCTAATTTTGGCCCCTAAATTAGTCGGCCATACTAATATATTTTACTATAACTCGAAAACCGCTATTTCGATTTTAATAAATAATAAACCAAAAGACGCGCCAAAAAATTTTTTTAAAAAATATTAATAATCATGTTTTACCTATTTTTTATGGTTTCAAAGTTATTCAGAATTTACAAAAGAAAAAAGTTTTTTTTATGCAAAAATCGCGTAATTTTTTTACATGAAAATTACAATAAAAAAATCAGAAACTCACAAGTTTCATATTTTTTACATTTTTCTTAAAACCACATATCCTAGGAATAAAACAAGCTATAAAACGTGAAAATCCAGCAATAAATCTTGATTTTATTCACAATTTAAAGCAGGTACCTCAAAATGGAAAAATGTGTGTAATGCATTAAATGCAGTCACATTTACATGTGGCAGTGATGGGAAAGTTGGTACGATCGTACTTTTTTTTGATACTGTTTGACATGAAAAAGTACCGTAGTACACCCCTAAGAAATTTGATACTCTCACGGGCAACTTAGAAATGCAGTCAGAAGACTCGCGCATGCATATATTTTGCCAAGAATTAAATTGTTTTTTCGACAAATAGAAAGAAGCTTTATTAGTAAAGATCTTTTAGAAAAGTGTAACCACAATTAAATATCAATATCAATATTTCATTCAATGATATTTTATGTGGCACAGAAGTGTATCTATTGAAACAACTGTTTTAAATCAGTTTAAAGAAAATTTTAAAAAGTTTATATTAAGTTCTAAGGGCAAAAGTGGACTTTGACAATAAAATGTTAGTTTGGTTTAGTAAGTTTCCCCCTGAAAGTATTTTATCTGTTAAACCAATATCATTATACTACTTTTAATTAAAATGTTCCCAGGGAAAAGAAAAAAAAAAGAAAAGAAAAATAATTTGAAATATTAACAACCAATATAGAGCACTGGCTTATTAAAAAACGCATTAGATGAATACATGTTTCCTGATATATCGAGAGTAGCTTACGGAATTTTATCCATGCCTCACTCCGCTGTAAATGTCGAAAGGATTTTCTTTTACCAAAATTTCATGAAAACAAAATATAAATCAACAGCCATCGTATTCTGTAACTCGCTAAAGCTAAATCTCTATCGCTAAGAATCCATAAAATCAATTTGTCGATTTTCGGCTACGAATGCAATTTTCAAACGGGTATTGATAAATCAGGTAATGGCTTAAAAATGTAATTCGCCGAAAAATTTTAAATTTTCTATTTGTTCAGCATTTTAGCGGTCGAATTTAGCTTTAGCTTTAGCGAGCTATGGAATACGGAGGCAAGCTTTATGTTCCAACAGTATTAAGTCTAATCCAGGCTACACCTATTTGTATATTTGTACCTATGTGTTCCTTTTTTTGTAAATGAATTTCTTATAATTTTTTGTTAATAAAATTTAAATAAGAAATATTATAATTTTTGGTACTCTCGGGATCAAAAAAGTACTAAAAAAATTTGTTTTTGATACCGAAATGCAAATCTCATTTCCCATCACTGACATCTGGTAATGCTATTGAAAGGGCATTGCGGGCAGGTAACAGAACTTTAAATTGTGAATAAAATTAAGATTTATTGCTGGATTTTCACGTTTTATAGCTTGTTTTATTCCTAGGATATGTGGTTTTAAGAAAAATTTTAAAAATATGAAACTTGTGAGTTTCTGATTTTTTATTGTAATTTTCATGTAAAAAAATTACGCGATTTTTGCATAAAAAAAACTTTTTTCTTTTTTAAATTCTGAATAACTTCGAAACCATAAAAAATAGGTAAAACATGATTATTAATATTTTTAAAAAAATTTTGTGGCGCGTCTTTTGGTTTACTATTTATTAAAATCGAACGTATGTTTCGCATTGTAGTCTCCAGCTGCTACAAAACAAGGCCCAAGAGATTTGTAGAAATCCTCATATTGATTCTCAGTGATTGAAAATATGGGAGGGGAGTAAATTGATGATATAACGAAATTTGAACAAAAACTTTCAATGCCAATATTTGTTGCTTGTAGGTATTCTTCACAAATGTTATCAAGAACATAGTGCTTGAGTCTTGACTTTATTAGAATTGCTGATCCACTAAAAATTGCAGTAAGCAGTATATTTACTGATTACTGAAAAAATTCAGTAAATTTTTACTGATAATGAAATTTAATTTGCTTACTAGTAAAATTGTAGGGCCGTATTCACAATAAAATTGTAGCAAGTGGCAAAGATTTTTTCAGTCAAATTTTGAAATTTTTGTATGAAAAAAATATAGCCACTTAGTAGAATTTCATTATGAATACGTTGTTCATCGTTTAGTTGTTGTTTTTTTCTCGTTTCTGTTTTTGGGGTTTTTTTTTATTTTCACGATTTTTTTTCATTTTTGCGATTTTTTTTCATTTTGACGTTTTTTCCTGTTTTGGTGTTTTTTTTTATTTTGGCGATTTTTTTTATTTTGGCGATGTTTTTGGGGTTTTCTTTATTTTAACGATTTTTTCATTTGGCGATTTTTTTCATTTTGGCGAAATTTCGTCATATCATCAATTTACTCCCGTCCTAGGTTTGCAATTACTGAGGATCAATACGAGGATTTCTACAAATCTCTTGGCCCTTGCTTCGTAGCAGCTGGCGACTACAATGCAAAACATACGTTCTGGGGTTCGCGTCTTATTACACCTAGAGGTCGGGCATTGTTCAACACAATTTCAAAAATGGGCTTGGACGTCATTTCGAGTGGGGAGCCCACTTACTGGCCTACGGACATACAAAAAATTCCGGATGTTATAGATTTTGGAGTCATAAAAAATATCTCTAGGGAATTAGTTCATGTTGAAGCTTCAGTTCTCGTTGTACCTTCATAGTGAACAGACGTCTTAGCGGAGTTTTTTTTACATACATAATAAACAAACAAAAGCATAAAAAAATATTCGTAATACATATTGACTTTAATAAATAAGCTTTATTTGCTTTGCAAATATTTTTTACATATAGAAATAACAAAAACAAAAAAATACCGTAAACAAAAAAAAAACAAACAAAGTGCCCTTGAGGAATACTCTATATGAGTACCTCAAAGGAAAAAAATTGTGAAGTGAGTTATAACGGCAGAAATGCCTATTTTACTGTGAGTTCTGATGCTCATAATGATAACAATAAAAATAAAAAATCTGATAATAGATTTGCTGTGAGTTCTGAAGCTCTTAATAATAATAAAAAATCTGATAATAGACTTTTTCTAACGGCAAAACCACAGTTTCGTCAGCGATCAACTTCGCTTTGTCCAATGCCAACTAGTGAATCGTTGACATTATTGCCTAGTACTTCCACATTTAACTCAGCTATATCACCCGCCTCGGGCTCTGGATCATCACTTAACCAAGTTGTCACTGAAAATAAGAGTAGCCCAAAACCCAAGGTCCAAGTCGGAATGGACAGATATATCACAATTTTAAAGCGCGGGCGAAGCCCAAATTCATCAAAAATTTCATCGGTTCCCAAGATATCCAGGGATAACGACGTCGCAGCAGTTAACCGTCAAACCCGTTTTTCAATATTGCAAGCAAATAACGACCAAGTCGCTGTTTCATCCAAAAAAACTTCCAAGCCACCACCAATATACCTGAGAGAAAAAAATTCGAATGCCCTTATTAAAACATTAGTCTCGGCAGTTGGTGAGAATGCATTTCACGTTATTCCAATAAAACGTGGTAAAATTGATGAAACGAAAATTCAAATATACGAAGAAAAAGATTTCCGCAAAATTATTACTGATTTCGAAAAAAAATAAAACAAATTTTTATACTTATCAGCTTAAAAGTGCTAAAGGTATGCAGATCGTATTGAAGGGCATTGATGCTTATGTTAATCCCGACGAAATAAAAGATGCACTCAACATACAAGGATTTTAGGTACAAAGTGTTACTAATATAATCAATAGAGATAAGATCCCCCAGCCTCTATTTCGTGTTGAACTGGAGCCAAATGATATACAGTTGAAAAAGACGAGACACATCCAATTTATAGCCTAAAATACCTTTTATACCGAAAAATTACAGTTGAAGAGCCACATAAGCGTTCAGGTCACGTACAGTGCCACAATTGCCAAGAATATGGTCATACAAAAACTTACTGCCAAAAGATCAAGCAGAAAAAAATGCAGTAATTGTGGATGTAATCACACCGCTAACTATAGAGGATGTCCTGTATATTCTTTCGTTAAAAAGACTATGGGGCAAAAACCTAAACTAGCTCCACCTCAATCAGCAAACGCTTACTCCGCCACTCTTCCTCAAACAAGCCAAACAGTTAGTTCTATTCCCACACAAAATGTTCCACCGCAAAATAAGTCAACGAATGCAAACTCTAGCTTTAATTTTAGTCGTCTTGAAGCTACTATTGAGAATCTGGTGCTAACTATAAATAATTTTACAACAAATATGACTACCATGATGCAAGAAATGCTGAGAATGCAGAATACTCTGCTTCAAGCATTAGTTAACAAACCATGAACACGTTAAAACTATGTTTCTGGAACGCAAACGGCATTCGCCAACATAAAAATGAACTTGAGCACTTCCTCACGGAAAAAAATATTGATATAATGTTGGTTTCTGAGACTCATTTGACTTCAAGAAGTCTATTCAGAATTAACAGCTACACTTTACATGATTCAAAGGACCCAAGAGGAAGAGCTTGCGGGGAATCTGCAATTTTAATAAAGTCAAGACTCAAGCATTTTATTATTGACAACATTTGTGAAGAACATCTACAAGCAACGAATATTTGTGTCGAAAATTTTTGCACAAATTTTGTCATATCATCAATTTACTCCCCTCCTAGATTCGCAATTACTGAGGATCAATATGAGGATTTCTACAAATCTCTCGGCCCTTGTTTCGTAGCAGCCGGCGACTATAATGCTAAACATACGTTCTGGGGCTCGCGTCTTATTACTCCCAGAGGTCGAGCGTTGTTCAATACAATTTCCAAAATGGGCTTGGACGTTATTTCGAGTGGAGAGCCCACTTACTGACCTACTGACATACATAAAGTTCCGGATTTTATAGATTTTGGCGTCATGAAAAATATTTCTAGGGAATTAATTCACGTAGAAGCTTCCCTAGATCTATCGTCCGATCACTCTCCCACGATCGTTACAATCTGTAGCCCACTGAGAAGTGCTCTACCTTACTCATATGTGAAGATGGCCAGTCGTGTTAATTGGCTGCGATTCAAAAAATATCTTAGTAGTATATTCTTATGAATAGAATAGGCTACTGTTCGTAACGCTTTTTAAGCCAAATTACATGTGATAATTATTAATGAACAAATAACATCAAAGTTAGTTGTAAATATTATGACAACAACACATAGTTGAACGGAACAGCCAGCCGTTTTCGAAGTATATTCTGACAAATATTGTAGTTGTATATTGTTCCTCCGGGCACCGATTAAAATTTGAAATTTGGGTATTAAAAATTTTAAAATTCTTGGAAGTTTGTGAAATTTGATACCTGCGAGGGTGGTTCAAGAAGTCCGTCCAACTTTTTGTTTACATAAGGAATTTTTTTGTTTACATAAGGAGTTTTGTTTGTTTACTACATACGAAGGTGGTTCAATAAGTCCATTTTTTTATGACCGTGGGAATTTGTATGTGTGTATGTTTGTGGGGGTACGTTAAGTGGGTTCATAGGTTGGAGGTTTTTCTTTTTTGTAATGTATGTATGTATACATATATGTATATGACTACGGGAAAATCATGAAAATGATTTTTCCTAATACCAACGGGAAGATCATATTCATGATTTTTCTTAATACCAATGGGGAAATTGTGAAAATTAATTTTTCCTAATGCCTACGGCAATGCATGAATATTTTTCCTAATGCCTACGGCAATGCATGAATATTTTTCCTAATGCCTACGGCAATGCATGAATATTTTTTCAAATGCCGACGGCAAAACATGATTATTATTTTTTCCAAATGCCGACGGCAAAACATGATTATTATTTTTTCCAAATGCCGACGGCAATTCATGATTATTTTTTTCTAATACCACAGATTCTATACTGTATTGAAGTCATCTCTGCTACGTCTGGAATAATGTTAAACAGATTGAGGCGGACAGTAAATATGATTGTCAGGTTTGTTTATAATATTAAGCGTTCTGATCATGTATCATCATATGTTTGTAATTTTCTTGGTTGTTCTTTTGATAATTTTATTAAATATCGTAACTTGATTTTTTTCTATAGGGTTATTAAGAATGGTTTTCCCTCTCTACTATGTGAGAGATTTGTATTTTTGAGATCTTTGCGAAATCCCCAAGTTTTTATCCCTAGAATCTTCAGATTGACTTTTGAGAGATCTTTTGTGGTAAAAAGTGCTCGCTGCTGGAACTACTTGCCTCTTGAACTTCGTATTTTTTCCCATACTAATAATGTTTTTCGGCTTAAACTTATGGCTTATCTATCTGGTCTGCATTGATTGACTATAAATTTCTTTTACTCATTGTTTTTTGGATGCTAACTTACTTTCTTTGTTCTTCATTATACTATGGTAAAACTAAACCCTACTCTGATAGATTTTTGAGTCTTTTTGTAGCTCCTTTTGTTGTTACACTTTTAACTTAGCTATTGAATTGCTATTGATTTTTGGATCATGTTTTTCTGATAAGTTTTTTCTGATATAAACTGTTCTACCTTAGGCTGGGGAGCCATATCAGTCTGCAAATTGTAACTTTATAAATAAATTTATTTTAATTTGTTATAAATATTTTTGTTATCTTATAATATATAATTTATCAATTTTTGTAAAATATGATATTTTTTTTCTACATATTTTTGTTTGTTATTTCTGGATTAAATTTTAATTTATAATGATCTCAGGTATTATAGTACTATATGCAATACTTTGAATTTTTGGCCTTTTAGGCTTGTATTGCATTTTTTGAATAAATAAATAAATAAATAAATAAAGGGAAAATTGCCAGTGTTGCCGGACTGTAGAAATTTGTTATCGTAATAGTATATCAGTAATATCAGAGAAAATAGATTTGATGACTACTAGGCGATTCTCATATGAATCGTGTGTATGTGTATGTGTGATTTCCTCACTCTAATAAATTGTTTATAAATAAAATAATTAAATAAATTAAATTAATTAATCATTTTTTTTCTTTGTCTACGATTATTTTAAGGCAGCAAACTAATTACAGTCAGCAGCAGAGAAACAAAAAGTAAAATTTATGAATGCTGTAAGGATACTGCTTCTAATTTTAGTATAAATACGCCAACTTTTCTAACCAACACATCAGTACTTTATTGTATTTACAAGAAGAGTCATCAGCAATTGTGTTAAAGTGAGATAATAACAAAATAATTAAAAATGAGTTATACAGGTTATCAGTGTAATACATGTAATAAGGTATACAAATACCAAAAGTCGTTTTTGGAGCATGTTAAAAACCATAGTGTGCAGGATCAAGTGGTCGTAAGCCGGGGCATAAATCAAGAGCTACCGCAGACATCTCTTCAAAATCACCAAAATTCATCATCATCATTCATTCATCAACAATATCCTTCTGTACAGTATCCTCAATATCATTTACCATTAAATTTTCAACAATACGGTATGCCATGGAATAATCAGTTTTTGGGATACAATTATAATCCCAATTTGCTGCAATGGCAGCCTCTTAATTATCATCAACAAGAGCACCAGCATCAACAACAAGATCATCACAAAAAGCTCAACAACAACAAGCTCAACAACAAGGTGTGGATATCCTGGAGGTACTTTATTCGACGATGCTATGGACATAAGCTTACCGGAAAGTGATGGAGAAGTAGAAGAAGGAAGAGAAAAAACTCTGCCAACTCCAATGAGTACTTCGCATGCTAGGACAGAAGAAGTGGAAGCGAATGTGCTATATTATAAAATATCGAAAGCATTCAAAAATCATATTGCCACATATGCAATTTTAAACAAAAAAGATCGACTTCTGTTGAAAGAATTTGTTGAAGAAAATAAAAATGTTTTTATGGAGAGACCTTAAGTGAATTTAAGTAAGCATTCAATAATTAAATTTCATGTGAGTATTGTGGCGGAGTATATCAAAATTGTTGGAGAAGAATTGAAGTTGTGCATAATATCACATGTAGCCAAAATGAGTTTGCTGACGAAGGCAGATAGCATAGAAGAATTATTCCGTAAGCAGGTTGCGGAGATTTCAACCAAAATGTCCGAATTTGAAGAGCGAGATTCTGGTTGGACTTTGTCACGCATAGTCCGAGCACAAATCAACATCAACAAATCTTCGCTCGTCAAAGGATCGAATTGGATATCCACACCTCAAAAAATAGCAAGAAGATTTTCTTGCATCAATATACAAAATGATGATGACTACTGTTTCAAGTGGTGTATGATTGCTGCCATGGATATTACCAAATACAATCAAGAACGTTGCAGTTCTTATAATATTCAGGACATTGCTGCAGAGACGATTGTTACGCGAAATGGTGTAGCGTTATATTTCAAAAATTTAAGCTTCCCATTAGCATTAAACAAAATCAAAGAGTTTGAGGTGAACAATCCAGCAAGAAGTGTTAATGTATTTGGCTATGATGAGGGAGCCAATCAGATCATTGGTACTTATTATGTCACCAAGGACGAGAAAATTAACCATGTAAACTTGTTGCTTTTGGAGAATGGTGAAGTTCATCACTACATTTTGATAAAGGACATATCAAGGTAAGTTAAAAAATTATACTACACTTTAATTTAATGATACATATACTTGTTTTATATATTTTATAATATATACGTTTTACTTATAAACTTTTATTTTATTTTTTATCATTCACAGACTTTTGACAAATCAGACTACAAAACATAGAACTAAGTTACATTTTTGCAATAGCTGTCTCCAGTACACTCATACGGAGAACATCATGAGTACTCATAAGGCGGAATGTGGAAAAATCGTCACAACTATGCCATCAGGTCCGGATGCCATTCTTAGCTTTAAGGGACATCAAAGAAAAATGGATGTCCCTTTTGTAGTTTACGCGTACTTCGAATGCATCTTAGAAGACATAAGTGATAGTGTAAGTAATAAAACAAATTTAGTAAAAAAGCACACACCTTGTGCCTTAAGTTATTATATTAAGTGTATGTATAGTAATAATTTAGATAAGTTAAGGATATATACAGGGGAAGATGCTTCAGAAAAATTTGTATCATTTTTAATTAAGGATTGTGAGGAAATATATAATAACCACTTAGTAAACAATAGACAAATGGATACTTTATCCCCTTCGGATACTTATAATTTTTATAGTGCGGTTAATTGTCATATTTGTCAAAAATTTCTAGGCAAAGATCGTGTTAGAGATCATTGCCACATTAGTGGTAAATTTAGAGGTGCATCCCACAATTATTCACAATTATTCAAATTATGACTCACATCTTTTTATTACAGAATTAGGTGAAATTTCAATGCAACTGAAAGAACTCCCTCTCAATAAGGAGCTTATTTCAAGCCATAAGCTTGAAATAAGATTTCTTGATACTATAAGCTTTATGGCTGAGAGTTTGGAATCATTAGCCTGCAATTTGTCGGATAATGATTTCAGCAATATAAGGTCCTTATTTCAGTCCGAAAAAGAATTTCAGCTTATTAAGAAAAAAGGTATTTTCCCGTATGAGTACCTAAATTCATTCCAAAAATTAGATGAATGTCAGCTGCCTTCACGCAGTGATTTCTTTAATAAGTTGAACAATAAAGAGTGTTCTTTAGAGGAATACTCACATGCTGTAGAGGTATGGAATACTTTTGGTTGTGAAACAATGAAAGATTACATGGAACTTTACTTAAAAACAGACGTCCTCTTACTGACAGATATTTTCGAGAACTTTAGAAAAGTTTGTAAAGGTATTTATGAGCTCGATCCTTGCCAGTATTATACAGCACCTGGCCTTTCCTGGGATGCAATGCTCAAATATACAAAAATTGAATTAGAATTATTGACAGACATAGACATGTACAATTTTATGAAAAAAGGTATACGTGGGGGAATAGTACAGTGTAGTCAAAGATATTCGAAAGCAAATAATAAATATTTGCAAGATTTCGATAAAGAGAAGCCCTCAGAATTTCTCGTCTATTTAGACTCTAACAATTTGTATGGATGGGCGATGTCGGAATATCTTTCTCATGGTGGGTTCAGATGGCTATCGCAAGACGAGCTGAATCTGGATCCATACAGCATAGCTGATAATGGAACAGACGGTTATGTATATGAGGTTACGTTGGATTATCCCTCTCATTTACACGACTTGCATAATGATCTTCCTTTTTGCGATGAAAATAAGAAACCTATGCAAGCGAAGTATAGCAAGTTGATAACCGATTTCTCTACAAAGCAATCATATGTGATACACTTTAGAGTTCTAAAACAGTGCTTAGAATATAGGCCTCGTTAGCCGACTGTAGAAATCGTAGATGTAATGTAAATGTAAATGTAATGTAAATGTAAATGTTTGAACGCTTATAGAATGCTTAAAAACGTGTCATGTGTTTTCGACACAAACAAAAAAAACTTCCTTGTGCACACATACATACATGCTTATTGCTTTGTGCCCAGCAAACACTCATTTTTGATTTTTGATTTTAAATTGCGAGTTATGTGAAGTCAAACGTGAAAGTTCATATAATATTTAAATTCATGGAATTCAATGTGATTGAAATGTACATATGTATATGGATTGTGTGATCATACATACATATGTATGTATGCATTACTGCTTGTAAGTTAATAATATATAAAATGGTAATGTTTCAATTAATCCAAGATTTCTTTAATAATTTCGCTGAAGCGATTATAATTTATTTCTTTCGATGGTAAGTTTTATACTGTTGGAAAAAAGTAATGGAGTTTTTGAAATAAGACATATTTTATAATGAAAATGTGCTTAGAGGTTTTAAAAATTATTATTTTATGTAAAAGAACTCAATTGTAATAATTTTCATAGCAGCTGTAACGTTTAAGCCTCTAACCGTAATGTTTGCGTATAACTACAAGTAGCAAAACAGATTTTGAGCAAAACATTATTATATATCCACTTTATCGTTTTATCCTTTTCTTATTAACACAAAGTACACAAAAAGCTATATGCTTTTTGGAAGTAAATGGTAAAAACTAATATTTTTTAATGAAAATGCTTAAAATGATGTCTGTAATTATGTGGAAACTAATTTAAATCACTTTTTTACCACTAATAACATTTAACACATTAAGTTTTCTGTTCAACACTACAAAATCTTTCTTTTAATTTTGTAAAAATGTCCTCTTGGTTATTTCACAAAGTACACATTTTCTCTTGTTTGTTTTGATTATATTGTTAGCAACTTAATAACAAATATACTACAGTTGTCCCTTTCTCGCCGAACCCGTGTCGTAGCTGATTTTAGCTTTTTTCATCACTCACTTTCTTCACCTCTGTATACTTTGTGTTATTAATGTCCGTACCTACTAATAATAATTAATTTAAATCACAAACAATATACATTTACATATGTATATTTTTGAACAAGAACAGATATATACTACTTTTTGTTTGCTGGGTGTTTATAAGTATAACAAATTCAAATAAAATGCGCAACAGCTGTTCGAAACATTGATGGGAGTTCAATATCTTCACATTATTTTTGATTGTGTGGAAAAAGTACGAAAATTATATAAATGGTATCAAATCATTATTTTATACTTATAAACAATGTTATTTCTTTGATATTTAGTGAAATTACAATTTTAGCTTCATATGTATACATACATACATTACAACGTATATAATTATAAAAATATTTATATTTTTATTATCATTATAACTGTTATGATTAAGCGCACATATTATAATTTTTTTTTGTATTATTAAATAAAAATAGTTTTTGTGCGCTTGTATGCTGTTTGTTCGCACAAATGTCCTATATGTATGTTACATATTCATACCTATGTATATGTATATGTATATTAACAAAAAAATAAACAAATACGATTGGCAGTCTGTGGTTAGATTTTATAAAGAAAAAAACTTTGTTAGAAAACTAAATTTATTAAATATGTCATGTACGTATACAAATTTAGCAACTCAATAGCTTAAATTATCAAAAAAAACAAAAGTACCAAAATTGGGCTATTGTGCCGCACTCTCATTCAATATACATACATCCCATCACTGTCTACAAATGTCACGTAACGTCGTCATGAAATTCTATTTTCTGCAGGTTCAGACGTTACATTTACGTGACATTTCAGTCAGGTAAGCATTTGCATAGCTTTTCATGCAACAGATTCGATCAGCTGACACATTTACATTTACAGTTCTACATTTACAGTCGGGTAATTCTGCCTTATGGCTTAGTTTTAAAGAAAACTCATCGTATTCTAGCATTTAAACAATCTCCATGGTTAAAAGGCTATATTGACCTAAATACCAGACATAGAGCCACTTCTAAAAATGCTTTCGAAAAAAATTTTTTCAAACTACTTAATAATGCAGTGTATGGTAAAACCATGGAAAATGTGGATAAGATGAGAGATGTTAAAATTGTCAATAATTGGGAGAGGACGAATCGGAATCATTTGGGTGCCCAAGATTGGATATCAAAACCAAATTTTCATAGTTTATCTATATTTTCCGAAGATCTTGTAGCAATCGAAATGACTAGAGTCAAAACCTGCTACAATAAACCAATTTACTTAGGATTTTGTGTACTCGAGCTGTCCAAATGGAAAATGTATAATTTCCATTACGGGTACATGCAACCTAAGTTTAAGACAAACCTCTCATTAAACCTCTCTTATATAAACTATATGTCAGCGTAATATATATATATATACATATATATAAATATATTATAAATATATTACGCTGACATAAAAAATGACATACAAGAACAATTTGATACATCGGACTATCCTACAGACAATATTTATAATTTCCCACTTGTAAATAAAAAAGTCATTGGTATGATGAAGGATGAAAATTGCGGTAAGATAATGACAGAGTTTGTTGAGCTGCGATCAAAAATGTACTCATTTAGTGTACAAAACCAAAATGACATTAAAAAGTCGAAGGGGGTAAAGAGGTCCATATTTACGGTGACCATAATTTTTAAACCAAAATACAGAACGAGGAACTATTTAACAAAAGGCAGCTAAAGAACACACAGCCTACATACATACGAGTATTAAACATATTGAAGAAAACAATTTTAAATGTAACATTGAGGGTGGAGTTGCCTGAACCGAAGGTCTTTGGTTAGAGCCTGGTATCCAACAGCCATTAAATAATAACACCTCGCATTTTTGTGATGTGAATTAGTGTCCCTTTGTATCAGTTATCATAGGAAAGTTCTAGTGATGAAGGCATAGTCACTGATCACTGGTCACTGAAATATACCGACTTAAGCAGTTACTAATCCTAATGTAACATCAGAACGCCCGGTTTCATTGTGTAGCAGAATCATCAGCGAAGTAAAATAACCAACAAAGTGACTAATAAGCACAGCCTCAAAAAAATTTAATACACCTCATTTAAACACCAGAGGCGCTGCAACACTGCACTATTAAAAACGTGTAAAAAGCAGAGGTGCAATATAATGAAGTTCCCTCAATCCCTTCCTGCATCACCTGTTTTCTCTATCACTATCCCTTTCCTAAAGAAGGTAAACCCTAGTAATAGTAGTAGGCACTCACTGCCTGCATGTTACTTCTCTTGAAAAAAAATCACATACGCTAATCTACAAATCGATGGTCACAAGTAGAAAAGCAACAAAATTAAACATAAAATTTTTTGTAATTCAAGAAAATAGTTTGTTGTAGGAGTAATATAAAAAAATAGATCCTACCAAAACTCATCTGCAAGAAATTATAACAATTTTATTTTGATAGTTTTCTTATATTAATTATAGTAATTGATGTATTTTGAATTTGGATGAGAAAAATTAAGAAAAAACAATTTTTGGCGATTTAATTTCTGCTTTTAACGATTTTCTGCTAAATTTTTATAAGATTTTTTTAAAAAAGTGTTAAATAAAAACAAATTTATTATCAAATAAATATTAATAAAAACTACATTAAACTGATTTTGGCGACTTTTAAAATCAATTGTTGCAGAAACTGCGTTAATTTTTTTAATGCAGTTTTAGTCATGAAATGACAGAACAAATACTGAACAGTAAATAAAATACAGAACATTTCAACGTTTTTTCCTAATGAATAATTTATACAGAACAGGACCCTCAAATACAGTACTGTTCTGTATAATACAGAACGAATGGTCACCGTAGCCACATTAGATAAATATAGTTTAGCTACATATAAAAATTGTTTATTCAATAAGACTAATGTATATGATAATATGTTAACATTTAAATCTAAGCTACAACAATTATATACTAGTGAATTAAATAAGGTAGTCTTAAGTTATGGAGACGATAAGAGAAAAATTAGGTCAAATAACATTAACACTTATGCGTGGTATCATTTTCGTATTAAGGAAACTAACCCTGAATACGAACTTGACATGTTGCTAGATGAGATTGCTGAAATGCAAGAAAATCTTAGTTAATTAGTTAATTTTTAAATTGTATATAAAATCCTATTTATTATGAAAAAATATTGTATTTGTATCCTATTTATTAAGAAAAATTGTTGTATATAAAATTTTATTTATTAAGAAAAATTGTTGAATATAAAATCTTAGTTAATAAGAAAAAATATGGTATTTATATCCTATTTAATCAGAAAAATTTATGTATATAAAATCTTATTTATTAAGAAAAATTTGTTTATTGTTGTTAAAATGAATGTAAAAAAAAGCCTAAGAAATATTATTGTATTTAAATCCTATTTATTAAGAAAAATTTTTGTATATAAAATATTGAAAAAAGAATGAAAAATGTGAATGGTTTTTTTATTTTTTATTTACTTCTTATCACTTTGAATGTTTAACTGGAAATGATATTAAAAGTAGCGATGACGATATCAAAGATCTCTCGAGCGGATCATATTGCCTAAGTAGAGAAGGTGAAGAAAACCTAATTGTCGAGAGTGAGCTGAGTGAATTTCTAATTCAAAATTCCCAATTTCCTGTTTGGCAATAATATATTAATTATGTATTTTAAATTATGAATAAAAAGACATTCAAGAGTTTTGTAAAATATAAATGTTTGTGTTTTATTTAATATTTTCAGTTATTTCATAAAGAAATTTAAGACATAAATGTCCACAGGTAAATGTATTAAAATTCTGATGCTGATTATAGTTGTATTTTATATTTGCACAAGATATTTGACTACTTCCCAAGGAGGTTGTAAGTTTCCAAAGCTGTCGAAATATTCTTTTTCATTGTTGTTTTTATAGTATGCTACCCAATGTGTACCAGATCCTGTTGATACATCTAAGTTGATGATTCCACATTCAATTTTCTTTGTTCGTTTTGGTAGAGTATTCAACATGAAAACTCCTCTAAAATATGGAATTTTTATAGAGAAACGGTTTAGGTATTTGTGAACTAAACCATAACCTTTTTTATATGGTTTTAAGTAAAGTCCTTTGCCAACTGCTATAGATTCCATCGCTTTATTATGTCTAGTTGCTTCATCAAGTTGATTTTTTGCATTCTTTGTTGCATTTACAGCTTTAGCTATGGCAGCACCTCCAGTTGTTAGACTACCAATTGCACCCAGAGCAGTTAAAATCGGTATTAGAGGTAAAAAACCACCGATTTTTGGAACACGTATTACACGTGGTACTACAATTTGAGACTTTCTTCCTTTTAATGATTTGTTGATAGTTTTTCGTGCAATTTTAATAGCTGAGTTAATATCTAATGGTTTTTCCTTCTTTAGTATTTTTGTTGCAGCTCTAATTGATGTTTTAAACAGTTTTTTTATCATTTGGCTTGTTCTTTTTAACATTTTTCTTTTTCTCCTCACCCATACCAAATTTTGTTTTGGTTTTCATTGCGTTAGTAACCATATATGCAAATGAAAACTCGATTCCAAGCTGAATTTTCAAGTATTTTATCAGTTTTATGTCTAGTACTTAAATCCTTATTTTTTGAATACGCAATATCGTGATTTTTACAAGCAGAGTCCAATAAATTAATACCTTTGTCACCTCGATTTAAACGTTTTTGTAGTTTTGTTCCAGGTCCACCGTACTGATACCCCGGAAGATGAAGCTCAACAGGTAGAGAGTTTATTATTTTATCTACTATACCTCCTCCAACGAAGGTGTTTTTATGACTAAACTTTTTCTGATATCGTATAACCATATTATCTAATTTTTTCTATAATAAGAGGTAACATTTATAAAATGTATTTAGTTACAAAAATGCAGTTAGTGAAACAACATAAAAATATTTTAGTTCGTAATATTGACGATTCAGTGAACATCAGTTCAAAAATAAAGCATAGCCCCCTGTTACCAAATTCTATTCGTGCTCTAATAGTGGGAACATCAAATTGTGGAAAGACTAATGTTATGATTGGCTTACTAGAAAGTCCTAATGGACTCAAGTTTGAAAACATCTATTTATACTCAAAATCTCTATATCAACCTAAATATGAATACCTGAAGAAACTAATTTCACCAATTAAAGGAATGGGATATTATACATATACAGATAATGAATCAGTTATTCCACCTGACGAAGCTAAAACTAATTCAATTATGATATTTGATGATGTTGCATGCGAGAAGCAGAATAATATACGTACATATTTTTGTATAGGGCGACATAGGGATGTTAATTCATTCTACTTGTGTCAAACTTATACTAGAATTCCCAAGCATTTAATAAGAGATAATGCCAATGTTATTATAATGTTTAAACAAGATGAGACAAATATGAAGCATGTTTATAGAGATCATGTTGGTAGCGATATGAGTTATGAAAAGTTTCATGAAATTTGTCGAGAGTGTTGGAAGGATAAATATGGATTTTTGGTGATTAGCAAAGATAATGAATTAAATGATGGACGCTACAGAAAGCAATTTGACTATTTCATAACTATATAAACTACTCTTCATAAACATTTACTTTAGTTATTAATCTAACTTTAAACTTGATACATCTATTTGCTATAACCTCATCTGATACCTGATAAGCTGATCTGAAAACCAGACCAGCTACCTAATAACCTGATTTGATACCTGATAACCTGATCTGAAAACCAGACCAGGTCCCGAAAAGCTGATCTGAAAACCAGACCAGGTCCTGAAAAGCTGATCTGAAAAACAGACCAGCTCCTGAAAAGCTGATCTGAAAACCAGACCAGGTCCTGATAAGCTGATCTGAAAACCAGACCAGGTCCTCAAAAGCTGATCTGAAAACCAGACCAGGTCCTGATAACCTGATCTGAAAACCAGACCAGGTCCTGAAAAGCTGATCTGATACCTGATCTGATAGCTGATACCTGATCTAATAGCTGATACCTGATCTAATAGCTGATACCTTTTATTTATTAAAAATGGATGAGAAAATTTTAAAACAGTTGGTGTTGACAAGGAATGTCTTGAAGAAAAAGCTTCGTAGTATAAAAACTGGTGAAATAGATACACGTGAACAACTAAGAGATACATTTAAACCTATAACAGAACCACTCAAAGAATTCATAAATAGTTCTAAAAAAATTAAAAGAATTCCCATTAATTAAAAAAAAATAGAATGAAGACAGAAGTTGAAAATAATACAAGTTTAAAGCCTGAAAAACTATCACTCAAGATAGAGACAAGTACACCAAAGAAACTAGCAGATGGGACAATATTTGATAATACCATCTTATTTAATGAAACTAATACTAAAAATTATGATGATGATGAAGATGATTTTTACTCACAAACTTCCAATACAGAAGATACTTATACTGATTTATCAGTCTTGGAAGGAAGAAATGAACTAGATACAAACTATGGTCCACATAAAGATTTCAATAATGAATGGAAATTTGGTGATAGTAAACTTACGCTTAATGAAGATAAAATACAAGTTGGTGGTCTCTAATGTTTCATAAAATACCAAAAAATTATGATAAATTTGAACTCGAAATCTATGAAAAGATTTTAATTACTACTAATGCATATAGAAGAGACTATAAACCTGATGGTCAAATTAAGGGTACTAGAGGATATAAATATAAACATGTTATTAAGAAATTTATTGACGAGAAAAACCAGAAGAATTTAAGTGAATCAACAGGATCTAAGCCAAAATGTAGCTATTTAGGTGATGGAATGATGGAATTTAACATCCATAAGCCCAACTATATATACTGGGATGATCCAAATGAGCTAGTAGATCGACTTCGACTACTGCTCGCATCACAAGCTGCAGGTCATAATAATCACAATAACGAGATTGTATCAATTATTGAAGAACTACGTGAAGCTAATATAATACATTAACTTTAATAAAGTATATAAAGCATGTCTGTTGATAAATTTGGACATTATTTAAACGATACTAGCAACATAGTTTCTTTGAAAAATGCACCTAAAGTGCTGGGGTTCTTTGTGGATACGAACAACAACATTGATGTCCAAAACAAAAGGATCAAAAATGTTGCAAAAGCTGTGGAGGAAAACGATGTTATCAATAAATTGTTTCTGCAAACTCAAATCGAAAAACTAGAAGAAAAATTATTAGCATACTTTAAGAGAGATAGTACTATAATTCAAGAAAATATTCAAATGCAAATTGAGGATCTACATCGCGAAACAAAATTAGATATAGAAGAAAATTATAAAATTGAAAAAGATATTCTAAAAATTAAAACATCCTTTGAAGAACAAATTGAACAGCTTAATGAGAAAATTAATAGATTAGAAAATTACATGTTTGTATCAATAGCTGAAAGTGCTTCAACTAGATCACAACACTCTTCAAAAAATCTCTAAGAACAACTTAATGTCTTCAAAAAGAAATTTAGTAAACGAACTCCATAAGCAAGCACGAAAACATTTTGTGCGTCGCAGAGTTGTAATGAAAGGAATAGATGATCTTTGGCAAGCTGATTTAGTTGAAATGGGGAACTATTCTAAAGAAAATAGAAATTATCGATTTTTGCTGACTACAATTGACACATTCTCAAAATTTGCATGGGCAGTACCGCTTAAAGCAAAAACTGCACTCGAAACAACCAACGCAATGGAAAATATTTTTGAATTGGGGCGAATACCAAAAAACATACAAACAGATGATGGTAAAGAGTTTTTCAACAATCACTTTGAAAAATTAATGCATAAATACAACATTAATCACTACTCAACATATAGCATTATGAAAGCATCAATAGTAGAACGATTTAATAGAACACTGAAACGAATGATGTGGAAAGAATTTAGCTATAATGGTTCTTATAAGTGGATTGATATATACAAAGATTTACTTAATGCGTACAATAGAAAAGTTTATCGTACCATTAAAATGCCTCCAATTAAGGTCAACTCAACAAATGAGGAAAAGCTGCTAAATACAGTATACAGTCATTTGAAAATGTATAAAATGTCAAAATTTAATGTAGAAGAACATGTACGCATAAGCAAATATAAGCATACATTTGAAAAAGGTTATACTCCAAATTGGACTACAGAAATTTTCACAATTACAAGAGTTCAAAATACAAATCCTGCAACATACATATTAGAAGACTATCTTGGTAATCCTGGCTGGGATTTTCTAATCAACACAATTCTTGGATAAGTAAAGATGAAATATTATAGTCGGAAGAAAAACTAAATCAACAACAACATCATAGCAAAACAATAATAGCATTAATATTAAGAAACTAATGTTAATTTTAAAATAAGAAAATGAAACAAATATGTAAATATTGTGTAAATATACTGTGTACTAAACTTTATTTAATTGTAATCAGTCTGTTATAATGTCAATAACACTTACTCTGAGCTCTAACTCATCAGCATTATCTGCTAGTTACTTTCCTCCTATTGAATTACATGGTGCATATGAGTGTGCTCTAACTGATTTTCATTCATACAACAGTATTCCAAATGTTGATACCTACAACAATATGTTTCATATAGGAGAACATACAATTGAAATACCAATTGGATCTTACGAATTAAATGATATAGTTGATTTTATAGAAGAGCAATACAAACGACTCTGTCCAGCAAATAAGATTTAAGAAGATTTAAGAAGCCAATAACAATACAATGCAAGTTAAAGTTAATAGTTCCAAGGATCCTGTATATTTTAATAAACACAATACAATTGGAAAACTTTTAGGATTCAATAGCAAAATCCTAACACCAAACAAATATTATTATTCAGATCTTCCAGTTAATATTTTTAAAAGTAAATCTCTTGCGAGTTGAAAGTAGTATCGCTATTAACACATATATGAACAAATCCAAATCACATACACTTCATGAATTTGCAATTAATGTGCCTCCAGGCTATAAAATAGATGAGGTTCCAAGAAATCTCATCTATTTACCTGTGAACACCAGAGAGATAAGTTCACTAGCGCTGCGCGTAGTTGATCAACACGGTGATTTAATTAATTTCCGAGGAGAAGAAATTACAATACGAATACATTTAAGGCCAACTAAATAATGCAAATATACAACACAAATACATTGAAAAATATAGCAGCAAGAACAACATCAACATTAAAGCAAAGACTATAAATATATAAAGATGTTCTACGTCCATACATTGTACTGCCAGTGCTTAATTTGCTGGTGGATTTACTACTAAATCCATTTGTTTCAAAGAGAGTAATTTATTTTCTCAGAGCACTTATTATTCTCATGTCTTCGCTATTCATCTGCATACGCATGCATGTGTGTGTGCCTTTGCATGCGTAAGTATGAATGGATGTGTGTATTTAATTTAAAGCAAAGAAAAAATGTACACAAACAAAAAGAACTTGTGTTTTCGCACATATGCATATGTGTATGGACATAAGCTACATAAAATTTAATGTTACCGATTGTCTATTTATATGGCAAAAATATGTATTTTATTGTTGTACTTTTGCAAATACATGGATTCGCACCGAATATAAATTTAGCGTTATTTGAATTTAATATATTTAGCGTTTACGTTGGAAAATATTTATTTAACTTTATTTCAGTATCGCTTTCGTTGTGAGTTACAAGTGCTTGAAAATATAATCCAGTGTGAAATTAAAAAAGTTTGAATAGTAATATAAATAAATAATATCATAATGAGTGAACTAATTGAAATTACTTCCGTAGTAAAACAAAAGTAGTTATCGCTTAAAGCAGGCAATAAGTGTTGTTTGCCTCATTGTGGCAGATCCAAAAGAAGTTTTTAAAAATCGTTCGTTTCCCATATTGCAATGACATACTACTTAAAGCGTGGATAGAAAAGTGCAACTTTGGCGAAAGCTTTTTGGAAAAATCGCGGACATTATATATGTATATGTGAAAGACACTTTTCGTCGGAAAATATAGGAAAGAAATACTTGAAGCGCGACGCAGTACCAACCTTAAATTTGACTGATGACTCGGGTATAGAAAAGTGTTTATTAAGTGAGGATGTTGCCTTACCCTTGTTTAGATGTCCGCCTCTTCAGCGCAAACGATCGGAATCACCATCGTTTTGCACAAATTGTTATAAAAGTTGTAGAAATGAAGAGTTTTATAGAAAGAAATATTTTACAATGTTTAAAAAACTTAAGACTGTTTCGCAAGATAAACTTAAATTAAAGAAAAAATCCGAAAGTTTAAAAAGAAGGATAAAAACTTTAGAAAGCAAAATAATTATGAAGAAATCTATTGAAGCCGAAGTTGATAATTTAAATATAAATCCAAATAATTTAAATAAAATCCAGTTCAATAAAAGGTGATGTACTAAAAAAACTTGTAGAGTCAAACTTGAACATTTTAAGAGAAATTGGACTAAATGTGCGTGGGCTTACGTGTGATCAAGGACCCAATAATAGAAAATGTTATGATATGCTAGGCGGATCTTGTGAAAAACCTTGGGTACGTCCGTAAATGCTGCAAATTTATCTGCTGCGTGATTATCTGCTGCACATGCTTTGCAACTGCTCAACATCTGTGCTCAGTTGACATTTTTGAACAAACTGCAAAAAATTTTAAAATTGGCAAGTAATTTTATTTAAGAAAATAGTGACAATTTTCTTTTAAATTATAGTAAGCAAAAAATTTAAAAGAAAATCAAAGCGACAATTTCTTATGAGAACAGCATTGGCCTTAAAAAGAATACAACTAAAATAAAATAACTCCTTTGAGTTTATCAATCTCCTTTTTTGGTAAGATTCAAAACATGTAATTTAAACATCAAAATACATAGATATATTCAACTTATTGTTTCACTGCAAGTTCTTGCATCTTAAAATAATTTACTGCGCCATTTGCACAGATTTGCGGCAGCTATGCCGATTAAATGCATTAAAAAACGTTTGACTCTAAACAGTGCTGCCAAGTTATGCATTTTTGAACGTTAGATGTTCGTGATGCTGCACTGTAAATGCTTTTACGAACGTACCCCTTATTTTATTTATAAAAATGCAAAGATTTACCTGATGTACGACGTGCCCCATATTTTCAAATCCATAAGAAATGCTTTCATCAAAGCAGATTTTAAAACACCGCATGGCGTAGCGCGATTCGACGTTGTTAGAGAAATATTCGAGTTGGAGTATGGAAAAGTAACCAAAATGACAAAATTAACAACGGTGCATATAAACCAAATTTTCAGAAGATGCGTGTTGGCCAAGCTGTCCAAACTTTGAGCAATTCAGTTGCTGCTGCAATCCAATCTGTAAATGAAAATCGCCAGTTTACACGAAGTTCCGCAGCAATAGCCACTTCAACGTACTCTTTTATAAAAAAACTCGATAGCTATTTTGATTGCTTAAACAGCATGTATTTTAACGATGCAAAGCCCCTGAAACGATGCAAAGCCCCTGAAAAATTATGATGAAGAAACAGATTTTGGAAGTTTGTGTGCTTCATCAGACTTATTTTTTGCAGTGTGTAAGATTCACATAAAAGTTTTCGAAAATGTTTTTACTAATTCTAAAGAAATAAGAAACATAAAAAAAACTATTGTTGAGCAATGCGTAAATTGTACCAAAAATACAATATATTCCTTTTGGTTTGACGAGAGCTACGTATGCTTTAAGCACAGGATGGAGATGCTTAATTTATTAGTTCTTACACTGCTACGAAAACATTCGTCGTGGGAAACATATAAATTCAAATCAACAAGCACTGAAAAACTCAAAATTTTAAAGCAATAAAGAAAACCTATTCTTTTGTAAACAAAAATAAATAATCATGGTTTGCAAACTTATGTAAGTAAGCTCACGTTTTATTTATTTTATACATATTTTTATTTTATACATAGTATATAAATATATATATATATATATATATATATATATATATATGTATATATATATATATATATATGTATATATATATATATATATATATATATATATGTACATATACATATATATATATATAATTGAAATTTCTAAATAAAATAATTATAGTTCGGTGCGAATCAACTTATTTTTAATTTTACAACAATAAAACACGTATTTTTACCCTACAATAACACAATCGGTCGCATTTGATTTCCGTGATTTATTTGCACATGAATGTACCAAAACAAGAAACTTCTTTTAGTTATTTCATATTTTTGCTCCTACTTGACTGCGCTTTAACAAGAAATATAACACACACAACTAAATTTCTCTATAAGCTTCAATTATGTGTGTGCATACATTGTATGCCATACAACATTACTACATACATATTTATATGTGTGCATGCTCAAAAATTTTCTGCTCTCTTTGTGGTTTCGTTCAAATAACAAACAATATTTTTTCCCCTTGTTACTTCCCCCACAGCATCTATAAACGCAAACAATTTTAGTTTTCATTTAATGTTCTACCTGGAACATCTTTATATATTTATAGTCTTTGATTAAAGTGACCAGTACAACAAAAAGCACTAACAACATCAAATAAAAATTTTCTAAAGTCCTTGAATTTTAAATTGAAGACAAAATGAGTTCAATAATAGATGTCTTAGATAAGCCCTTGTCTGATGAGAATATAATCAAAAAGGACTATCATACATATGTACCATACTTACAATCTTACAACAATAATGATGAAATTAGAATTTCAATACAAAATCAAGATTTGTACGTGCTACCCAGTGAAAGCTACATTTATGTATAAGGTTTTGTTGCTGATGATAATAACTCTAAATCTTCTTCATCATCGGACAACTTTATATTAAAAAACAACTTTGTGGCATATCTATTTGATGAAATTCGCTATGAGCTCAATGGAATTGAAATTGATCATACAAGATATTTAGGAGCCACAAGCACCATAAAAAATTTGGTTTCTATGTTACCAACAGAAAGCAACGTGATGCAAAATGCTGGATGGAACAAAATTGACGATGTCACTCTTGTAAATAGCTTTTTCAATTTCTATGTACCTCTAAAAATGCTTCTAGGATTCGCTGAAGACTACAACAAAGTTATACTAAATGGAAAACATGAATTGATACTCTTGCGCAATAAGAACGATGAAGATCTTGTACGCTCGAGTGTTTCTACTAAAAAAGCCAAACTTACAATTTCACTAATCTCATGGAGAATCCCACATGTGCAATTATCTGACTTTAGCAAATTGAATATGATTAAAATTATTAACAATGGTGCTTCTATACCTATGGCATTTCGCAGTTGGGATTGTCATGTCAATCCACAATTAAACATAGGAACTAGCCATATTTGGAATGTTAAACTGGCTGCAAATAGAGAACGCCCCCGTTTTGTATTGATTGCTTTTCAACAAGAAAATAAGTTTGTTCATTATGATTTGACTAATTTAAAAGTACATTTAAATTCAGTCTCATATCCATATGATGACCTTAACATAAAGTTCAAAAATGAACGATATGCAATTCTATTTGATATGTATCTAAGATTTCAACAAAGCTACTATATGAAAGAATCTCAACCGCTTCTAACTGCACCAGAGTTTAAGACAAAAGCTCCTATTATTGTAGTAGATGTCAGTCATCAGAATGAATCACTCAATAATGGACCGATTGATATAAAAATACAATTTGAAACAGCAACTAATATTGCAGCAAAGACATCAGCTTACTGTATTCTTATTCATGATCGTATAATATAATATATACTCATCAAAGGAATTTATAAGACTTCGAAAAGTCTTATAAATTGACTAATATGGAAAACAACGTACTTTTCATAGACGTACAAGTTTTCAAAAGTAATTCAAATGATTTCATTGCAAAAGAAGTAGCGATTGTTTTCAACAATTATGAATATAACAATTTCATTATAAAACCCCCATTTGATATCAAATGCTTATCAATAGAAAAGCAAAGAGAAGCAAAGTGGCTAACAAAAAACTATCATCACCTAAGCTGGACTGCTGGATCAGTTTCATTTCAAAGCGTTTGCAATTTTTTAAAAGCCAACGCGAGATGTTCTAAAATTTATTTAAAAGGTAAAGAAAAAAGACGATGGTTGGAAAAAATTTTATGCCGAAAAATTTTTAACGTTGAGGATATAGGCTGCATCAACTTCAAACAAATGGAAATCAAGTATCCCGAATATTTTTATTGTAATTATCATAAATTTAGTGCTTGCGCATTAAAAAATCCTATTTTACTAACAAAAGAAATGTTTTGCTTTAATTAAACTTTTTCACTTTTTAAAATATGAATGTATGTATTATTATAAAATTTTAAACAATAACGGTCTAATTCATAAAAAATATTTTAGGTTTATTACAGGTTTATTTGACATATTTCTAGGGGTTAATAAGCCTGAAATATTTTTTATGAATAAGGCCGTACATGTATAAAAAATAAAATAATATACAAGTGTTTTCTTATTTCAAATACAAACTACATAAAGGAAAGTGAAGGAAGTGGGGAGGAGGAGAAGTTAACTTTTTTGCTTACTTGCAAATGCTTGGTTTTTGTTTCTCTGCTGCTGAGTGTACTTAGTTTGCTGCTTTAAAATAACCGTAGACAAAGAAAATGATTACGTTGCAAAATATATATGTATTCTACAAAATATTCCACGCACAAGTACCCACGATGGCACATTCATATATGCACACATACATATACATACATACACATACATACATATACATACATACATATTTCTTAAACAAATACACAAAATATTAAATTACCAGCGACTATCAAGCTGGACCCCCCACACACAAGTATTAGGGGTGTTCACATACATGTGAACACATAAATTAAATAATTAATTTAATTTATTTAATTATTTTATTTATAAACAATTTATTAGAGTGAGGAAATCACACATACACATACACACGATTCATATGAGAATCGCCTAGTAGTCATCAAATCTATTTTCTCTGATATTACTGATATAGTATTACGATAACAAACTTCTACAGTCTGGCAACACTGGCAATTTTCCCTTTGGTATTAGAAAAAAATAATCATGAATTGCCGTCGGCATTTGAAAAAAATTATAATCATGTTTTGCCGTCGGCATTTGGAAAAAATAATAATCATGTTTTGCCGTCGGCATTTGAAAAAATATTCATGCATTGCCGTAGGCATTAGGAAAAATTAATTTTCACAATTTCCCCATTGGTATTAAGAAAAATCATGAATATGATTTTCCCGTTGGTACTAGGAAAAATCATTTTCATGATTTTCCCGTAGTCATATATATGTAGACATACATACATTACAAAAAAGAAAAACCTCCAACCTATGAACGCACTTAACGTACCCCCACAAACATACACACATACAAATTCCCACGGTCATAAAAAAAATAACGGACCTATTGAACCACCCTCGTATGTAGTAAACAAACAAAACTCCTTCTGTTAACAAAAAATTCCTTATGTAAACAAAACGTTGGACGGACTTCTTGAACCACGCTCGTAGGTATCAAATTTCACATATTTCCAAGAATTTTAAATTTTTAATTACCCAAATTTCAAATTTTAATCGGCGCCCGGAGGAACAATATACAACTACTGCTACTGTTCGTAACGCTTTTTAAGCCAAATTACATGTGATAATTATTAATGAACAAATAACATCAAAGTTAGTTGTAAATATTCTGACAACAACACATAGTTGAACGGAACAGCCAGCCGTTTTCGAAGGCCACTAAACCTTCCTCATCAGCGTACTTCTTTGCTTTGGTCCACTGTGTGTGGTGTAAGTTGACATCTACATCAACTTATATACGAAACTTTATTGCAAATGGAATATTTGAATTGGTTTGATTCATTGCATTTCAATTTGCTCATGTGTTTTGTAATGAAGGTTTCAAAATTACCATCTTCTATATATATACAACAGTCTTACCATTGTCGTTTGTTCTTAACTAACTATGCACATGTTTTTTAATTTGCTTATTTTTGTTCTACTTAAGACAAACTTTTTTGGTTTGTTACTATTAAGTATATTTTTATTTAATTTTTGCCACAAGCCAATGACTATTAATTTTAGTTAATTTAATTATTATTTTTCGAACTGTATTTTGTTTCTATATTCGTATGAATAGAATAGGCTACTGTTCGTAACGCTTTTTAAGCCAAATTACATGTGATAATTATTAATGAACAAATAACATCAAAGTTAGTTGTAAATATTCTGACAACACATAGTTGAACGGAACAGCCAGCCGTTTTCGAAGGCCACTAAACCTTCCTCATCAGCGTTCTTCTGTGTTTTGGTCCAATGTGTGTGGTGTCAGTTGATGTAGATGTGAATATATATATATATATATATATATATATATATATATATATATATATATATATATATATATATATATATATATATATATATATATATATATATATTCCATTATATATATTCCATTTGCAATAAAGTTTCGTATATAAGGCAGACATCTACATCAACAGACACTACACATAGTGGACCAAAACACAGAAGAACGCTGATGAGGAAGGTTTAGTGGCCTTCGAAAACGGCTGGCTGTTCCGTTCAACTATGTGTTGTTGTCAGAATATTTACAACTAACTTTGATGTTATTTGTTCATTAATAATTATCACATGTAATTTGGCTTAAAAAGCGTTACGAACAATAGCCTATTCTATTCATAAGAATATAGAAACAAAATACAGTTCGAAAAATAATAATTAAATTAACTATCTTAGTAGTCATTGCACGGAAAACATTACGCTAAGAACTCATGATGATGTTCAATCTAACATTACCAATCTTAACGAAAATATTAAGCAGGCTGCTAAACATGCCACTACCTCCCATCCACAGACTGGGTATAATAGACTATATTCTACAGATATTGAACGTCTCGTATGTGAAAAAAGAAGAACTAGAAGGGAATGGCAGCAGCACAGATCACCCCAGAATAAAATTAGATTTAAAGAGTGCACTAAACGACTCCAAGAGCTGCTTGCACATGAAAAAACTGCATCTCTGAAAAACTATCTGGAAAATATTGATGTCACACCAGCATCTAATTACTCTTTATGGCGCGGTGCTAGAAAGCTTAAAACACCCGTTGAGTTTAAACCACCTCTGCGCACATCTACCGGAGGTTGGGCAAGAAGCGATACTGAAAAAGGTAACATATTTGCTGACCATTTAAAATACGTACTTACCCCAAACACATGTACTGGTGTAATTGATTTGCCAAATATAGTCGCTCTACCCCCTCAACAAATAAAGTTTAAGACGCGTGATGTACAAAAACTAATTGTTGAACTCAACCCGAAGAAAGCTCCGGGTTTTGATGGAATTAGTAACCAGATGCTGATGAAGTTGCCTCATATTGCAATAAGAATCCTGCTATTTATTTTTAATGCCATTTTACGAATGCAGTATTTTCCACATAATTGGAAACTTGCCAAAGTTAAAATGATTCCAAAGCCGGGCAAAGATCTTACCAAGGCTTAGTCATGTAGGCCAATAAGTCTCCTATCAACAATGTCAAAGCTTTTCGAAAAACTGCTCATGACAAAATTGTCCCCAATTCTAGTTAATAGTGGGTGCGTACCGGACCATCAATTTGGTTTTAGAAGTCCGCATAGCACCATTGAACAAACTCATAGATTGGTCCAATTTATAAGAAGAACAGTTGAATAAAAGAAGTATTGTTCTGCGCTGTTTATCGACGTTTCTCAGGCATTTGATAAAGTGTGGCATGAAGGCCTAATTTTAAAATTAAAAACATACCTGCCAATAAACGTTGTAAGTCTTTTGGAAAGTTACATTACTGCCCGGAAGTTCACTCTTGTGGAAGGAGACTTTATGAGCATGCCTGAAACTATTTCATCCGGTGTGCCACAGGGGAGTATACTGGGGCCAGTTTTGTATTTGATTTATACTTGTGATATGCCTCTGAGCAGCAATATCCACACTTCCACATTTTCTGATGATACAGCCTGTCTTAGTATGCATGAAAATCTTTACGAGGGATACCGATATCTTCAAGAACACATTACCCAGCTGGAACTATGGTTAAACTTATGGAGAATTAAGGTAAACTAACAAAAGTGTGTTCAAGTAACATATACATTACGAAGAGATACTAGTTCACCCATTCGGATTAACAATCAAGTTGTCCCTCAATATACTCATATGAAATATCTTGGTATACACCTTGATCGGCGGCTTACTTGGAAACACCACATTGACTCTTAGTTAACCCAAATGAAAGTAAAATTAACTCAGGTACATTGGCTGATTGGTAGAAATTCAACCCTCAGTCTAGATTACAAACTTTTGATATACAAGTCACTTTTGAAACCTATATGGTGCTACGGAATTCAACTATGGGGCACTGCTTCAGCTTCCAATGTCGAGAGAATCCAACGAAGGCAAAATAAAATTTTGCGATTAATAACATCGGCTCCATGGTATATAAAAAACTCAAATATACATCGTGATTTAAACATGCCACTAGTGATTGAAGAAATTGCAAAATATGCAGGCAAATATTTAACAAACATCGAGTCACATCCTAATCCGCTTGCTCGTAATATTTTTATTTTTTTTTAATTTTGAACTTTATTGGACACATCCACCTAAAAAAAAGGGATATAAGTGCTCTTATACTCAACACTCCAGATGGGACTGCTTGAAAATACTTTTTATTTATTTTTTTCTTCCTTTTGATTATCACTACTTATGTATTATTTATAACTATCTCTAAATTTATGTCCGACAGTGGTCGGGCCTCATAATTATATTTTAGATTTAAGATTTGAATACTTATTGTTAGTTCATATTTGAAGATACAATAAATAAAAAAAATATGTATTTAAAAAAAATATTGAAGCTTCCCAAGATCTCTCCTCCGATCACTCTCCAACGATCGTTACAATTTGTAGCCCACTAAGAAGTGACTTACCTCACCCATATGTGAAGACGATCAACCGTGTTAATTGGCTGGGGTTCAGAAAATATCTCAGTAGTCATTGTACGGAAAACATTACGCTAAGAACATCCGAAGATATTGAATTTAAAATTGGCAATATTATCAAAAATATAAAACAGGCTGCTGAACATGCGACTACCTCCCACCCGCAGACTGGATTTAATAGCATTTACTCTACGGATATTTAACGTCTCGTAAGTGAAAAAAGAAGAGCTAGAAGGGAATGGCAACAGCACAGATCGCCCCAACATAAAATCAGATTTAAAGAGTGCACTAAACGACTCCAAGACTTGCTTGCATTTGAAAAATCTGCATCTCTTAAAAACTATCTGGAAGGTCTTGATGCCACACCAGCATCTAATTACTCTTTGTGGCGCGCTGCTAGAAAGCTTAAAACACCTGTTGAGTTTAAACCACCTCTGCGTACATCTACCGGAGGTTGGGCAAGAAGCGATACTAAAATCTGTATTCACTCCCAATTCATGTACGGATTACCGAGTGTAGTATCTCTACCCCCCCGTCCCTTAAGGTTTAAGATGCGTGAACTATAAAAAATAGTTGCTGAACTCGACCCGAAGAAAGCTCCAGGTATTGATGGCAATAGTAACAAGATGCTGATGAACTTGCCGCATATTGCAATAAGAATTTTGCTATTTATTTTTAATGCCATTTTACGAATGCAGTATTTTCCACATAACTGGAAATTTGCTAAGATTAAAATGATTCCAAAGCCAGGCAAAGATCTTACAAAGGCTGAGTCATATAGGCCTATAAGCTTACTTTCAACAATTTCAAAGCTTTTCGAAAAGCTGCTTATGACTAAATTGTCCACAATTTTAGCTGATAGTGGGTGCATCCCGGACCATCAATTTGGCTTTAGAAGTCAGCATAGCACTATTGAGCAAACGCATAGATTGGTTCAAGTTGTAAGTAGGACATTTGAAGATAAAAAGTATTGTTCTGCCCTTTTTATTGATGTTTCTCAGGCATTTGACAAAGTATGGCACGAAGGCCTAGTTTTAAAATTGAAGACATACCTACCAATAAACATACAAAAGCTTTTGCAAAGTTATATTGTTGATAGGAAGTTTACTGTTGTGGAAGGAGACTTCATGAGTGTGCCCGAATCTATATCTTCTGGTGTGCCACAGGGTAGTATCTGGGGCCAGTATTGTATCTAATATATACTTGTGATATGCCTGTGAGCAATAACATCCACACTTCTACATTTGCCGATAATACAGCCTGTTTGAGTATTCACAAAAACCCTGAGGCATCCCGCAATCTCCAAGCACACATTAGTCAGCTTGAAATATGGTTGAACTTATGGAGAATTAAAGTAAATGAACAAAAGTGTGTTCATATAACGTTTACCCTAAGAAAAGATACCTGTTCCCCCATTCGAATCAACAATCAAAATATTCCTCAACATTCTCAAGTGAAATACCTTGGCATACACCTTGATCGAAGGCTTACATGGAAATATCATATTGACTCTAAGTTAACCCAAATGAAACTTAAATTGACTCAAATATATTGGTTAATTGGCAGAAATTCAACACTCAGCCTAGACTGCAAACTTTTGATATACAAGTCGCTTTTGAAGCCAATATGGTGCTATGGAATTCAGCTGTGGGGCACTGCTTCAGCTTCAAATGTCGAGAGAATCCAACGAAGGCAAAACAAAATTTTACGTTTGATAACATCTGCTCCATGGTACGTTAAAAATTCAAATATACATCGTGATTTAAATATGCCACTAGTGAGTGAAGAAATTGCAAAATACGCAGGCAAATATTTAACTAAACTCGAGTCACATCCTAATCCGCTTGCCCGTAATATTTTGAGCTTTACTGGACACATCCGCTTAAAAAAAAGGGACACAAGGGCTCTTATACCCAACACTCCAGATGGGACTGCTTAAAAATACTTCTTTTTGATTATCACTACTTATGTATTATTTATAACTATAACTAAGCTTATGTCCGATATTGGTCGGGCCTAATAATTATATTTAGATTTAAGATTTGATTACTTATTGTTAGTTCATTTTTGAAGATACAATAAATAAATTTGTATATGAAAAAAAAAAAAAAAAAAAATATCGTGATTTAAATATGCCACTAGTGAAGAAATTGCAAAATACGAAGGCAAATATTTTAGTAAACTCGAGTCACATCCTAATCCGCTTCCCCGTAATATTTTGAACTTTACTGGATACATCCGCCTAAAAAAGAGGGACACAAGAGCTCTTAAAAAAAACTTATTGTTAGTTCATTTTTGAAGATACAATAAATAAATATATATATGAAAAAAAAAATAAAAATATTGGTTTCAAAATCTAGACTAAGTTGTTGTTAGCTTTGAGTCAATATGGGGCTTCCATGTAAGCCGTCGATCAAGGTGTATACCAAGGTATTTTACGTGTGAATGTTGAAGAACAACTTGATTGTTGATTCGAATTGGGGAACAAGTATCTCTTCGCAGGGTGAATGTTACCTGGACACACTTTTGCTCGTTTACTTTGATTCTCCATAAATTTAACCATAGTTCCAGTTGTGTAATATGTTCTTATAAATATCGGGAAGCCTCGTGAGGGTTTTCGTGCATACTAAGGCAGGCTGTATCATCGGCAAACGTAGATGTATGGATATTGCTGCTCAAAGGCATATCACAAGTGTAAATCAAATACAAAACTGGCCCCAGTATGCTCCCCTGTGGCACACCGGATGATATAGATTCATGAAGTCTCCTTCCACAACCCTAAACTTCCGGGTAGTAATATAACTTTCTAATAGCTTCAGAAAATTTATTGTTAAATATGATTTCAATTTTAAAATAAGACCTTCATGCCACACTTTATCAAATGCCCGAGAAACGTCGACAAACAGCGCAGAACAATACTTCTTTTCTTCAAATGTTCTTCTTATAAATTGAACCATTCTATGAGTTTGTTCGATAGTGCTATGCTGACTTCTAAAACCAAATTGATGGTCCGGTGTGCACCCACTACTAACTAGAATTGGGGACAATTTTGTCATGAGCAGTTTTTCGCTATCAAGCTGGACCCCCCACACACAAGTATTAGGGGTGTTCACATACATGTGAACACATAAATTAAATAATTAATTTAACTTATTTAATTATTTTATTTATAAACAATTTATTAGAGTGAGGAAATCACACATACACATACACACGATTCATATGAGAATCGCCTAGTAGTCATCAAATCTATTTTCTCTGATATTACTGATATAGTATTACGATAACAAACTTCTACAGTCTGGCAACACTGGCAATTTTCCCTTTGGTATTAGAAAAAAATAATCATGAATTGCCGTCGGCATTTGAAAAAAATTATAATCATGTTTTGCCGTCGGCATTTGGAAAAAATAATAATCATGTTTTGCCGTCGGCATTTGAAAAAATATTCATGCATTGCCGTAGGCATTAGGAAAAATTAATTTTCACAATTTCCCCATTGGTATTAAGAAAAATCATGAATATGATTTTCCCGTTGGTACTAGGAAAAATCATTTTCATGATTTTCCCGTAGTCATATATATGTATACATACATACATTACAAAAAAGAAAAACCTCCAACCTATGAACGCACTTAACGTACCCCCACAAACATACACACATACAAATTCCCACGGTCATAAAAAAATAACGGACCTATTGAACCACCCTCGTATGTAGTAAACAAACAAAACTCCTTCTGTTAACAAAAAATTCCTTATGTAAACAAAACGTTGGACGGACTTCTTGAACCACCCTCGTAGGTATCAAATTTCACAAATTTCCAAGAATTTTAAATTTTTAATTACCCAAATTTCAAATTTTAATCGGCGCCCGGAGGAACAATATACAACTACTGCTACTGTTCGTAACGCTTTTTAAGCCAAATTACATGTGATAATTATTAATGAACAAATAACATCAAAGTTAGTTGTAAATATTCTGACAACAACACATAGTTGAACGGAACAGCCAGCCGTTTTCGAAGGCCACTAAACCTTCCTCATCAGCGTACTTCTTTGCTTTGGTCCACTGTGTGTGGTGTAAGTTGACATCTACATCAACTTATATACGAAACTTTATTGCAAATGGAATATTTGAATTGGTTTGATTCATTGCATTTCAATTTGCTCATGTGTTTTGTAATGAAGGTTTCAAAATTACCATCTTCTATATATATACAACAGTCTTACCATTGCCGTTTGTTCTTTACTAACTATGCACATGTTTTTTAATTTGCTTATTTTTGTTCTACTTAAGACAAACTTTTTTGGTTTGTTACTATTAAGTATATTTTTATTTAATTTTTGCCACAAGCCAATGACTATTAATTTTAGTTAATTTAATTATTATTTTTCGAACTGTATTTTGTTTCTATATTCGTATGAATAGAATAGGCTACTGTTCGTAACGCTTTTTAAGCCAAATTACATGTGATAATTATTAATGAACAAATAACATCAAAGTTAGTTGTAAATATTCTGACAACAACACATAGTTGAACGGAACAGCCAGCCGTTTTCGAATGCCACTAAACCTTCCTCATCAGCGTTCTTCTATGTTTTGGTCCAATGTGTGTGGTGTCAGTTGATGTAGATGTGAATATATATATATATATATATATATATTCCATTATATATATTCCATTTGCAATAAAGTTTCGTATATAAGGCAGACATCTACATCAACAGACACTACACATAGTGGACCAAAACACAGAAGAACGCTGATGAGGAAGGTTTAGTGGCCTTCGAAAACGGCTGGCTGTTCCGTTCAACTATGTGTTGTTGTCAGAATATTTACAACTAACTTTGATGTTATTTGTTCATTAATAATTATCACATGTAATTTGGCTTAAAAAGCGTTACGAACAATAGCCTATTCTATTCATAAGAATATAGAAACAAAATACAGTTCGAAAAATAATAATTAAATTAACTATCTTAGTAGTCATTGCACGGAAAACATTACGCTAAGAACTCATGATGATGTTCAATCTAACATTACCAATCTTAACGAAAATATTAAGCAGGCTGCTAAACATGCCACTACCTCCCATCCACAGACTGGGTATAATAGACTATATTCTACAGATATTGAACGTCTCCTATGTGAAAAAAGAAGAGCTAGAAGGGAATAGCAGCAGCACAGATCGCCCCAACATAAAATCAGATTTAAAGAGTGCACTAAACGACTCCAAGACTTGCTTGCATTTGAAAAATCTGCATCTCTTAAAAACTATCTGGAAGGTCTTGATGCCACACCAGCATCTAATTACTCTTTATGGCGCGGTGCTAGAAAGCTTAAAACACCCGTTGAGTTTAAACCACCTCTGCGCACATCTACCGGAGGTTGGGCAAGAAGCGATACTGAAAAAGGTAACATATTTGCTGACCATTTAAAATACGTATTTACCCCAAACACATGTACTGGTGCTGAGCACTTAAAATCCGTTTTTACGCCAAATATATGTACTGGTGTTGCTGATTTGCCAAATATAGTCGCTCTACCCCCTCAACAAATAAAGTTTAAGACGCGTGATGTACAAAAACTAATTGTTGAACTCAACCCGAAGAAAGCTCCGGGTTTTGATGGAATTAGTAACCAGATGCTGATGAAGTTGCCTCATATTGCAATAAGAATCCTGCTATTTATTTTTAATGCCATTTTATGAATGCAGTATTTTCCACATAATTGGAAACTTGCCAAAGTTAAAATGATTCCAAAGCCGGGCAAAGATCTTACCAAGGCTTAGTCATGTAGGCCAATAAGTCTCCTATCAACAATGTCAAAGCTTTTCGAAAAACTGCTCATGACAAAATTGTCCCCAATTCTAGTTAATAGTGGGTGCGTACCGGACCATCAATTTGGTTTTAGAAGTCCGCATAGCACCATTGAACAAACTCATAGATTGGTCCAATTTATAAGAAGAACAGTTGAAGAAAAGAAGTATTGTTCTGCGCTGTTTATCGACGTTTCTCAGGCATTTGATAAAGTGTGGCATGAAGGCCTAATTTTAAAATTAAAAACATACCTGCCAATAAACGTTGTAAGTCTTTTGGAAAGTTACATTACTGCCCGGAAGTTCACTCTTGTGGAAGGAGACTTTATGAGCATGCCTGAAACTATTTCATCCGGTGTGCCACAGGGGAGTATACTGGGGCCAGTTTTGTATTTGATTTATACTTGTGATATGCCTCTGAGCAGCAATATCCACACTTCCACATTTTCTGATGATACAGCCTGTCTTAGTATGCATGAAAATCTTTACGAGGGATACCGATATCTTCAAGAACACATTACCCAGCTGGAACTATGGTTAAACTTATGGAGAATTAAGGTAAACTAACAAAAGTGTGTTCAAGTAACATATACATTACGAAGAGATACTAGTTCACCCATTCGGATTAACAATCAAGTTGTCCCTCAATATACTCATATGAAATATCTTGGTATACACCTTGATCGGCGGCTTACTTGGAAACACCACATTGACTCTTAGTTAACCCAAATGAAAGTAAAATTAACTCAGGTACATTGGCTGATTGGTAGAAATTCAACCCTCAGTCAAGATTACAAACTTTTGATATACAAGTCACTTTTGAAACCTATATGGTGCTACGGAATTCAACTATGGGGCACTGCTTCAGCTTCCAATGTCGAGAGAATCCAACGAAGGCAAAATAAAATTTTGCGATTAATAACATCGGCTCCATGGTATATAAAAAACTCAAATATACATCGTGATTTAAACATGCCACTAGTGATTGAAGAAATTGCAAAATATGCAGGCAAATATTTAACAAACATCGAGTCACATCCTAATCCGCTTGCTCGTAATATTTTTATTTTTTTTTTTAATTTTGAACTTTATTGGACACATCCACCTAAAAAAGAGGGATACAAGTGCTCTTATACTCAACACTCCAGATGGGACTGCTTGAAAATACTTTTTATTTATTTTTTTCTTCCTTTTGATTATCACTACTTATGTATTATTTATAACTATCTCTAAATTTATGTCCGACAGTGGTCGGGCCTCATAATTATATTTTAGATTTAAGATTTGAATACTTATTGTTAGTTCATATTTGAAGATACAATAAATAAAAAAAATATGTATTTAAAAAAAATATTGAAGCTTCCCAAGATCTCTCCTCCGATCACTCTCCAACGATCGTTACAATTTGTAGCCCACTAAGAAGTGACTTACCTCACCCATATGTGAAGACGATCAACCGTGTTAATTGGCTGGGGTTCAGAAAATATCTCAGTAGTCATTGTACGGAAAACATTACGCTAAGAACATCCGAAGATATTGAATTTAACATTGGCAATATTATCAAAAATATAAAACAGGCTGCTGAACATGCGACTACCTCCCACCCGCAGACTGGATTTAATAGCATTTACTCTACGGATATTTAACGTCTCGTAAGTGAAAAAAGAAGAGCTAGAAGGGAATGGCAACAGCACAGATCGCCCCAACATAAAATCAGATTTAAAGAGTGCACTAAACGACTCCAAGACTTGCTTGCATTTGAAAAATCTGCATCTCTTAAAAACTATCTGGAAGGTCTTGATGCCACACCAGCATCTAATTACTCTTTGTGGCGCGCTGCTAGAAAGCTTAAAACACCTGTTGAGTTTAAACCACCTCTGCGTACATCTACCGGAGGTTGGGCAAGAAGCGATACTGAAAAAGGTAAAATATTTGCTGAGCATTTAAAATCAGTATTTACCCCTAACACATGTACTGGTGTTATTGATTTGCCGAATGTAGTTGCGCTACCCCTCGACCCATAAAATTTAGAACGTGTGATGTACAAAAACTAATTGCGGAACTTAACCCGAAGAAAGCTCCGGGTATTGATGGAATTAGTAACCAGATGCTAATAAAGTTGCATCGTATTGCAATTAGAACCCTGTTATTTATTTTTAACGCCATTTTACGACTGGAGTATTATCCACACAGCTGGAAGCTTGCCAAGGTCAAAATGATTCGAAAGCCGGGCAAAGACCTTACCAAGGCTGAGTCATACAGGCCAATAAGTCTGCTATCAACAATGTCAAAACTTTTCGAAAAACTGCTCATGACAAAATTGTCCCCAATTCTAGTTAGTAGTGGGTGCATACCGGACCATCAATTTGGTTTTAGAAGTCAGCATAGCACTATCGAACAAACTCATAGAATGGTTCAATTTATAAGAAGAACATTTGAAGAAAAGAAGTATTGTTCTGCGCTGTTTGTCGACGTTTCTCGGGCATTTGATAAAGTGTGGCATGAAGGTCTTATTTTAAAATTGAAATCATATTTAACAATAAATTTTCTGAAGCTATTAGAAAGTTATATTACTACCCGGAAGTTTAGGGTTGTGGAAGGAGACTTCATGAGTGTGCCCGAATCTATATCATCCGGTGTGCCACAGGGGAGCATACTGGGGCCAGTTTTGTATTTGATTTACACTTGTGATATGCCTTTGAGCAGCAATATCCATACATCTACGTTTGCCGATGATACAGCCTGCCTTAGTATGCACGAAAACCCTCACGAGGCTTCCCGATATTTATAAGAACATATTACACAACTGGAACTATGGTTAAATTTATGGAGAATCAAAGTAAACGAGCAAAAGTGTGTCCAGGTAACATTTACCCTGCGAAGAGATACTTGTTCCCCAATTCGAATCAACAATCAAGTTGTTCTTCAACATTCACACGTAAAATACCTTGGTATACACCTTGATCGACGGCTTACATGGAAGCCCCATATTGACTCAAAGCTAACAACAACTTAGTCTAGATTTTGAAACCAATATTTTTATTTTTTTTTTTCATATATATATTTATTTATTGTATCTTCAAAAATGAACTAACAATAAGTTTTTTTTAAGAGCTCTTGTGTCCCTCTTTTTTAGGCGGATGTATCCAGTAAAGTTCAAAATATTACGGGGAAGCGGATTAGGATGTGACTCGAGTTTACTAAAATATTTGCCTTCGTATTTTGCAATTTCTTCAGTCACTAGTGGCATATTTAAATCACGATATTTTTTTTTTTTTTTTCATATACAAATTTATTTATGTTATCTTCAAAAATGAACTAACAATAAGTAATCAAATCTTAAATCTAAATATAATTATTAGGCCCGACCAATATCGGACATAAGCTTAGTTATAGTTATAAATAATACATAAGTAGTGATAATCAAAAAGAAGTATTTTTAAGCAGTCCCATCTGGAGTGTTGGGTATAAGAGCCCTTGTGTCCCTTTTTTTTAAGCGGATGTGTCCAGTAAAGCTCAAAATATTACGGGCAAGCGGATTAGGATGTGACTCGAGTTTAGTTAAATATTTGCCTGCGTATTTTGCAATTTCTTCACTCACTAGTGGCATATTTAAATCACGATGAATATTTGAATTTTTAACGTACCATGGAGCAGATGTTATCAAACGTAAAATTTTGTTTTGCCTTCGTTGGATTCTCTCGACATTTGAAGCTGAAGCAGTGCCCCACAGCTGAATTCCATAGCACCATATTGGCTTCAAAAGCGACTTGTATATCAAAAGTTTGCAGTCTAGGCTGAGTGTTGAATTTCTGCCAATTAACCAATATATTTGAGTCAATTTAAGTTTCATTTGGGTTAACTTAGAGTCAATATGATATTTCCATGTAAGCCTTCGATCAAGGTGTATGCCAAGGTATTTCACTTGAGAATGTTGAGGAATATTTTGATTGTTGATTCGAATGGGGGAACAGGTATCTTTTCTTAGGGTAAACGTTATATGAACACACTTTTGTTCATTTACTTTAATTCTCCATAAGTTCAACCATATTTCAAGCTGACTAATTTGTGCTTGGAGATTGCGGGATGCCTCAGGGTTTTTGTGAATACTCAAACAGGCTGTATTATCGGCAAATGTAGAAGTGTGGATGTTATTGCTCACAGGCATATCACAAGTATATATTAGATACAATACTGGCCCCAGAATACTACCCTGTGGCACACCAGAAGATATAGATTCGGGCACACTCATGAAGTCTCCTTCCACAACAGTAAACTTCCTATCAACAATATAACTTTGCAAAAGCTTTTGTATGTTTATTGGTAGGTATGTCTTCAATTTTAAAACTAGGCCTTCGTGCCATACTTTGTCAAATGCCTGAGAAACATCAATAAAAAGGGCAGAACAATACTTTTTATCTTCAAATGTCCTCCTTACAACTTGAACCAATCTATGCGTTTGCTCAATAGTGCTATGCTGACTTCTAAAGCCAAATTGATGGTCCGGGATGCACCCACTATCAGCTAAAATTGTGGACAATTTAGTCATAAGCAGCTTTTCGAAAAGCTTTGAAATTGTTGAAAGTAAGCTTATAGGCCTATATGACTCAGCCTTGGTAAGATCTTTGCCTGGCTTTGGAATCATATTAATCTTGGCAAGTTTCCAGTTATGTGGAAAATACTGCATTCGTAAAATGGCATTAAAAATAAATAGCAAAATTCTTATTGCAATATGCGGCAAGTTCATCAGCATCTTGTTACTATTGCCATCAATACCTGGAGCTTTCTTCGGGTCGAGTTCAGCAACTATTTTTTATAGTTCACGCATCTTAAACCTTAAGGGACGAGGGGGTAGAGATACTACACTCGGTAATCTGGCAGCATCCGTACATGAATTGGGAGTGAATACAGATTTTAAATGCTCAGAAAATAAGTTACCTTTCTCACTAGCGCTTCTTGCCCAGCCTCCGGTCAAAGTGCGCAGTGGTGATTTGAGATCAACGGGTCTTTTAAGATTTCTAGTAGCGCGCCATAAAGAGTAATTAGATGTTGACGTTACATCAAGACCTTCTAAATAATTTTCCAGTAATGCAGTCTTTTTCGACGATAGCAGCTCTTTGAGTCGTTTAGTACATTCTTTAAGTCTGATTTTATTTAGGGGTGATCTGTGTTGTTGCCATTCTCTTCTAGCTCTCCTTTTTTCACATACAAGACGTTCAATTTCCGTAGAATAAATTATATTAAAGCCAGTCTGCGGATAGGAAGTAGTGGCATGTTCAGCAGCCTGTTTAATATATTCGTTAAGATTGCCAATATTAAATTCAATATCATCAGGTGATCTTAGCTGAATGTTTTCTACGCAGTGACAACTAACATATTTTTTTAATCCTAGCAAGTTGACCCTATTAATCGTTTTCACATTTGAGTTAGTTAAATCACTCCTTATGGGTTGAAAATTGTAACTATTGTGGGAGAGTGATCGGAGGACAGATCTAGAGAGCCCTCTACGTGAATTAAGTCCCCTTGGATATTTTTCGTGACGCCAAAATCTATAACATCTGGAATTTTTCTTACGTCAGTAGGCCAGTAAGTAGGCTCCCCACTCAAAATGACATCTAAGCCCATTTTTGAAATTGTATTAAACACCGCTCTACCTCTAGGTGTAATAAGACGCGAGCCCCAGTACGTATGTTTTGCATTGTAGTCACCAGCTGCCACGAAACAAGATCCAAGCGATTTGTAGAACTTCTCATACTGATCTTCGGTAACTGAAAATCTGGGAGGAGAGTAAATTGATGATATCACGAAATTCGCACAAAAATTTTCTACGAAAATATTCGTAGCCTGCATATATTCTTCACTAACGTTCTCAAGGATATAGTGCTTGAGTCTTGACTTAATTAGAATTGCTAATCCACCGCATGCTCTGCCTCTCAGGTCCTTTGAATCATATAGAGTGTAACCATTTATTTTAAAGCAGCTTCTCGAAGTCAAGTGAGTCTCAGAGACCAACATTATATCAATATTTTTTTCTGTGAGGAAGTGCTCAAGTTCATTTTTATATTGGCGAATGCCGTTTGCGTTCCAGAAATATAGTTTTAACGTGTTCATGGTTTGTTGACTAATGCTTGAAGCAGAGTATTCTGCATTCTCAGCATTTCTTGCATCATGCTAGTCATATTTGTTGTAAAGTTGTTTATAGTTAGCACCAGATTCTCAATAGTAGCTTCAAGACGACTGAAGTTAAAGCTAGAGTTTGCACTCGTTGAATTACTTGGCGGTGGAACATTTTGTGTGGGAATAGAACTAGTCTTAGCAGCATCGGCATACGATACACGTGAAGTTACTAGTTGGCTAGTTTGAGGCAGAGTGGCGGAGTAAGCATTTGCTGATTGAACTGGGGCTAATTTAAATTTTTGACCCATAGCCTGTTTAACGCAAGAATATACAGGGCAGCCCCTGTAGTTAGCGGTGTGATTACCTCCACAATTACTGCATTTTTTTTCTGCTTGTACTTTTGGCTTGGTACAGTTAGCAGTACCATGCAATTCACCGCAGATAACACAAACTGTAGGTAGTTTGCAGTAAGTTTCTGTGTGGCCATATTCTTGGCAATTATGGCACTGTGCGGGAACTGAACGCTTACGTGGCTCTTGTACCGTGCCTACTTCGGAGTCAATGGTCCGATTCAAACTACCTGGTAGAGAAACAAGGACAATTTTTGGCCCGTGGAAAACGTGAATTTAGTGGGGACGACAGGAGTGTGCTGCCAGATCATATGAAACCTAAAAATACAACCCGACCGAGCGAAGTAGGCTGCAGTGCGTGGACAATGGCGGAGGATCGCGATGGCCGCCATTTTCGTTTCCGGAATTTTGAAGTTCTTTTGGATCAAGACAGTGAAAACAGGCAGTTCGTCATCGGTAATCATCAGGCCAGTTAAAGGCCAAAATATCATCCGAAGCAATAAAAAAGCTAGCCAACCACCAAAACAGCAGCCAGAGAGGTAACTGCCAAAGAATTTCAGCATCCTAAGCAGCAATAAAGCCAGCAATCCATCACAACAGCAGATAGAGAGGTAACTGCCAAAGAATTTCAGCATCCTAAGCAGAAATAAAGCCAGCAATCCATCACAACAGCAGATAGGGAGGTAACTGCCAAAGAATTTCAGCATCCTAAGCAGCAATAAAGCCAGCAATCCACCACAACAGCAAATAGAGAGGTAACTGACAAAAATTTCATCATACGAAGCAAAATCAAGCAGTCATTCACCCGGCCATGTACTGTAAGTCGTAAAATTTAGAAATTATCCTCTTTTTTGTTTTATCGGTTTTGTTAAGTACACAACCAAATCATAAACCGAAATTATACATTGTAGATTTAGGCTGCTTGCGGGCAGTCAGTCCGTAAGGTAAGATAAGTGAGTGGGGACTTGGCACAGGATATGGGCGCAATAAAAACCCCAGCCTCGTGACCAATGCCCTCCACTTCCGTCTTACGGACTACCCGATAGGAGCGTCAAGGCTCAGCTCACTTTAGAGCCACAATAGCCCGGTTCATTAACACACTTGATAAGCGCATTATGAATAAAATTAAACGTAAAATTGCCTATTTCTTAATTAGAAATTGAAAGACTGCATCGGAAAGCAAAAAAAGTAAATTTATAAAAGCAGCAACACAATAGCCTTGTTCATTAACTCTCTTGATAAATACATTGTGAATAACCATAAACGTAAAATTGCCTATTTCTTGATTAGATATTGAAAGACTGCATCACTAAGCAAAAAAGTAAGTTTATAAAAGCAGCAACACAATAGCCCTGTTCATTAACTCTCTTGATAAACACATTGTGAATAAACATAAACGTAAAATTGTCTATTTCTTGTTTAAATATTGAAAGCCTAAACCCGCAAATACAGATTAATGAAAAAATAAAGATAAAAGAAAGAAAATTATGATAAAACAATAGTCCGGTGGCATATACGTGAGGTCAATCCCGATTAAATATTCCGTCGTTGTAAATCATGATAAAGCACCTTTACTGATAATATATAATACAAAAAAAAACTTTCATCTTAAAAGTAAAGATTTATCTATTAATTTTGAAATTATATAAAAGAAGTTAAACTGCAAATAGCCGTGTAAAGAAAAATAGTATATAAGAGCAAAATTAAAGTACAGTTCGAACTGATTTAGGAGCTAGGGTCCACAGTGAATTTATTATTGTACTTAGGACATAAGATTGAAACAAAAGAATTGTAAATTGAAAATATTTTTGAACAGAAGATAATGAATATAATATGAACAAAAATTAAAATTCAATAAATTAATGAAATGCTAACATTAACTTAAACATGTACAATTACTAGGCCGATGAAGTGAGGTAAGGTATATGAGGGGGCGCACAAAAGGGGTAGCTACCACATCTGGTGTCAGATGCCGTGGAATAGGGGAGGGGCACCGTAGCCTTTAACACCTAGACGCTACGGTTATGTGGAAAGTGAGTCACGTGCACTGGCACAAATTTTGTACTGGGTTTCTTTCGCCAACTCTGCAACGAATCCCGTCCAAGCCCGCGAGCCTCAGCCGTGCCTCAGCTGCAAAGTTGCCAGTGCTGCGGAGTTGGCAGGAAAAATTAAAAATGTAACATCATCCTGGATAAGCCCAGCGCGGGTTAAAATAAAAATTTTTTCTCTTATATTTTTTAATCAGTACAGTTATGGCGCCCAACGTGGGGCCTGTTTAAATGAATTATATTGTAATAATAATAATTGAATAATAATGTAAATGCATACCTACCTTTTTTTCCAACCATATGAATTATATTGTAATAATAATAATGTAAATGCATACCTACCTTTTTTTCCAACCATATGAATTATATTAACTTAACGAATTTTTTGGTTTTTTGCTAAGTTAAGTAAAAAAGACAAACTCACTTCTCTTTTGCTCTTGCACCTTGAAACATCCCTTTTTTTGCATTAATTAAAAATAAAATTGTATAAGTGACTGAATTGTAATTCCTGATAATAAATATAAATTTCGAAAAGTGAAAAAGTGCGCTTTAAACATTTTATTATCAATTAATCAATTCAACAAAATAAACATAAAAAAAGTGAAAAGAAATTCTCAACAGTACATATAGACATACATAAGTACCTACGTGCATAAGTATATGGTTTTAAAGGTAAAATTTATGTACAGAGAATTAAACATGGTCCTTTCGAAGCCATTAATTAAGTGATTAAAAAAAAAATAAGAAAAAATACACCAAAATAACAAAGGAAAAACCAGTGACAAGCTTTGGTATACATACGTATGTATGTATGTATGCACATACCTACATATAGTCCATACAAATTCGAAGGTGTTTTCTTCTCGTGAGGATTGTCATAGCAAGGTTCACACACATACATATTCATACATACCCAGTGGCGCTACTTATATATAAAACTCAAGGTTTGGATTAGGATCGTTCAGCCCATCACATCAAAACGCAAAGGGTAATCAATAGAATTGGAGAAATGTAAGTACAAATATACATATTTACATACATATGTACATGGCTCCAATAATTTCATGCATTCACATCATAATATTAATACATTCATCCAAATTCATCCATACATAATCAAATAATAAATGCAATAAAATCATATTTAAACGTGCGCGCATCCCTACATAATATCCACATATACATGTATAGATACATTCATACATACATACAATACATATTTGCATAGAACATACATATTGCAAATTTAAAAGTGCTTAAAACTGAAAACTGGGCAAAAATACAAAAACAAAATACCTGCAAAATTGTTACCGCAAGCACAACGTATTTGTTTTTGTTCAAGATAAATAGCAACCACCAACGGTTGCTTTCCAGACATATTAAGAGAGCGGCATAAGAACTATTCCTCTAATGTGTCTCTTTTGATCTCTTATAAGTATTACAACGAAAATGAAATAAAATACTCTTATTATACAAAATCATTTAACTTTACAATTATAAGAAAGAAAAGTAAACCAAATACTCTTATTGTATAAATTCAATAACTTAAATGAAGTTGGCAGAGTATTGGTATCCCAATATAAAAGAAAATCTGATGCTGTAAAAAATCTCATATTTTAAAATTCCCTATAAGACTAAAATTTCATCTGTCGTTTAAAACCCACTATCTCCCAGTTAGTAAATTCTTCCGCGAAACTTAAAACATTTTTTTAAATTATATTCACTGTGTCCGAGTGAATAGGTTGAAAATTATATTTTTTGAAATTATATATTGTGATTAAAGGTCACTACTCCCCAGTGAACAATTTATCTACGGTTTTAAATTCATAGTGAATTTCTTAGTGAATATTTAAAAATAAATTTAAAGTTTACAACTTACACAAGTGAATAAGTGCTTGAAAAACGGCTAAAACATCTTGTTTAAAAGTATGTACTTTACTCAAAGGTAAAAATTACTCTCCTCCTATTTCCTTATATTTCACTATCTCCCAGTGAACAACTTTAGTTCCATCTCAATTTACAAACACTTTATTTTACAATTCTCTGCTCTCGACTGATTAAGTCAAAAATAAAAAAATATTAAAATTTGAGAATTAATATCTCCTCTTTACATTTCACTATTTCCCAGTGAAAAAATCTAAAAGTCCAACGTTATCTCCCGTATTTAAAGTTCACTATTTCGCTGTAAACAATTCTCTATAAAAATAACACATAAAAGTAAAAAAGTTGGAAATTATATCTTGTCCTTAAAATTCAATATCTTCCAGTGAACAAATTTTCTACGGCTCTAGAAATTAAAATCTAAAATTTATATCTTGGATCTGAAGTTTTTATCTATTATCCAAGATTGTCAACACAAGAGCGCAAACCCTTCTCAAAATGGCAGATGAATTCATATTTGATTCAGATGATTTCGTCACCTTCTGCTCTGGGTTTAATGACATTCCCATTGACGATCTTACAGATTCCCTCCTCGAAGTCCACCTTCAAGATCTTAACGATCGTTGGTGGAATGTTCAAAGATCCTATCGATCCCTTCGCATAGATAAGGACGTAAAAATTGATAAAACCGTGCTCGACGCAGCTGCGGTAAAATACGCACCTTGTACAAAAAATTTTCATCAGGTCAAAGCCAAAATGCTTGATGTACAAAAATCATTTATAGCAGATACAACGGTACACACACGCGATCAAATCCCTAACGATCATAGTTTTTCACACTTCAGTGTCCCTCCCTGTGATACCGACGTTTTCTACGGAGGTTATGAGGAATGGCCGTCGTTCAGGGACATGTTCATGGCAGTATATATCGATAATCCCCGTATACCACCAGTACAAAAGTTATATCACCTCCGATTAAAGGTACAGGGACACGCAGGAGCCATCATAAGGAAATATAAGTTATGTTCTGATAACGTCACCCTTGCCTGGGAAGCACTAAAGGATCGGTATGAGAACCAAAGAATATTGGTCGAAAACCAACTCAAAATTTTGCTTAACTTGTCCCCAATCGCATTTGAAAGTAGCAAAGCTCTGCAAAACCTCCAGAGTATTATTAATGATTGTTTAGCAGCGATTTAAGCTCAGGATGTCCCAATAGGGGAGTGGGATCCATTTATTATTATTCTCGAGCAAACTTCCAATGGAAACTCTATCCTTGTGGGAGCAATCGCTAGCATCTCACAGGAAGTTAGTTAAATGGGAAAAGCTAGATAAGTTTCTCTCCCATAGATGCGAAGTAGTCGAGCGCTTGTAATCTCGCAATCAAGAACAAGACTCCTATAAAGCTAGACCGACATTGGCAAACGTTAGAATAAATACTTCCAAGCCAGAAATTCCTCAACATCCGTGCAAATTGTGCAACTCAACCCATTCATTGAAAAAGTGCTCTAAATTTATGAACTTAACCCCTCAAAATAGAAACAAATTTGTCTCCGAAAACAGAATATGCCTTAATTGTCTAGCATATACTCATATGCGGGGTGATTGCCCCAGTAAATTTGTTTGTTCCCACTGTAAAAAAAATCATCATACGCTATTGCATTTCGCCAAGCGTGATATTAATAATTCCGATTCTCTGGACGATCAGAGACCTGAAACCTCTGCGCAAGGTAGAGCAAGAGGAGCTCTACCAACAAATACTCATGTGGCGAACCTTGACAATACAAGTCCCAACGAAACCACATTGCTTCCAACGGCAATAGTGAGCATTAACCACCAGGGTGAAAATTTTAAAGTGCGCGCTTTTCTTGATCAAGGTTCCGAGAAAACCTTTATCTCCAAACGACTGCAGCAGCAACTCATGCTCCCCACAGCAACACGAGCTTTCCAAATCCATGGCATCGGTGGCCAGCTGATAGCTCAATCGAATTTTATATGTCACTTACCAATGTACTCTGAAAAATATAATCAATATGTAGCTATTCAGGCGATAGTTGTTCCCAAGATTACTCGTATGTTGCCCAGTCGTTCTCTGTCTGATTCCAATATTCCCTACGCTACTATCAGAGATATCGATCTCGCTGATCCCGATTTCCATTTGGCTAGTCGTGTCGATTTGTTGATTGGTAGTAATATACTCCCAAAAGTGTTTCTTGAAGGCACAAAAACATTATCTCCGTCTCTAATGGCTCAATCTACCATTTTTGGATGGGTTATCAGTGGTCCGGTTCAATTTTAACCAGTGTCTGTGTTTTCACTTGGAGTAACTGAAGTCGAATATGACCCCCTTACAGACCAATTACGAAAGTTTTGGGAACAGGAGGAAGTGCCTACTCAACGCCCGACCTCCAGAGAAGAGGCCTACTGTGAAGCGTTGTATAACAAAACAACGTTCCGCAATCTAGATGGACGTTATGTGGTCAAATTACCCTTTAAATCGGAATTTAAATGCACGGGAAATGCACCTCGGCCCCTCTCGTAGCGTAGCAAGATCACAATACTTCAGTATGGAACGCTCTCTTCATAAGAAACCCGATTTATTAGATACATATACAAACGTGTTAAAAGAATATATTACATTAAACCATATGAAGCCTACAACCTCAGTAGAAAATATGTCCCTAACTGGCTACAATTCCTTTTACTTGCCACATCATGCAGTCGTTAAGCCCGAAAGCAAAACAACTAAAGTGAGAGTAGTTTTTAATGCATCAAAAAAAACCAGCTCAGGAAATTCGCTTAATGATGTCCTTCATGTAGGTCCCACTCTACAATCTGATTTAATGACCTTAATTCTAAAATGGAGATTGTACAAATATGTATTTAATGGGGATATTGAAAAAATGTATCGCCAAATTCTGGTGCATACCGACGATACACAGTTTCAACGAATTATCTTTCGTCAAACTCCCAATGGTCCCATTAAAGATTTCGCTCTAAAAACGGTCACTTTCGGCGTCAATTGCGCTCCATATTTAGCTATCAGAACGCTAATTCAATTGGCCCGCGACTCAGCGGAATCTTATCCCCAAGCAGCCTACATTCTAACAAATGGAACCTACGTGGATGACATTTTATCAGGCTCTCACGATAAAACATCAGCAATTTCTTCCCTACAGCAACTCATTTCGGTGTTAAAATCAGCAGGTTTTCCCTTAAAGAAGATTACGTCGAATTGTCCCGATATATTAGCTTCTGTCCCGCAGAATGATATATTGGATACTAATTTCTTAAAATTCAAAGAAACCAGTGCGACTAAAACCCTTGGGATTCAATGGAACGCACTAGCTGATTGTTTTTCTTACACAATCGAACCAGTGTCCCTTCAAACCTCCATAACGAAAAGACAGATTCTTTCTGTCGTAGCAAAGCTGTTTGACCCAGCCGGTTGGATTTCTCCTCTTATAGTCCAGGCAAAATTTATCCTCCAGCAGCTTGACGGCACCGGTTGGGATGAAAATGTGAAACCACATACTGCACAAAATTGGAATAAATTTCTAGAAAATCTTCCCGCTCTGGCAACTCTGAAAATACCACGTTGGGTGGGTTTTGCTCCCTCCCAAATAATACAAATTCATGGTTTTTGTGACGCTTCAGAAAAAGCCTACTGTGCCGCCATTTATGTTCGTGTTCAAACAGAAAGCACCATAACCTCACACTTGCTCGTTGCAAAAACGAAAGTGGCACCTATTGACCCGGTAACGTTGGCTCGTCTCGAACTATGCGGAGCCGTTTTGTTATCCAAATTAATAAAACAAATTACTATTTCATTGCCACTCCTCAATCACGATTGCTATCTCCGGACGGATTCTTCTATCGTCCTAGGATGGCTAGAAAAGCCCCCGAACACGTGGAAAACTTATATCGCAAATCGCACTGCAGAAATCATAAGAAATGTAGGAAACATATTCGGTCTACTGATAACCCTGCGGACCTTGGCTCTAGAGGTTGCAATGTTGATCACCTTATTAATAATTCTCTGTGGTGGAATGGGGCAGAATGGTTTCATAAATCGGTAAACGAATGGCCAAAGCCCATGACATTCAAGGAACATTCCCTTGAAGTTAAGCGCAAGGCGTTGTCCTTCCACCTATTTACTGATCAGGAGACGCAAGATAATGAAGATATGAGTGAAGATGTCTTAGATCGATTTTCAAAATGGGATAAAGCTGTTCGGATAATGACTTATGTTTATAGATTTATCAATACCATTCGAGATAAACAACGAGACTCAACAAAATCTCATTTTAATGTCATATTTCCTCCTGACTCTCTCCCCAATGCGGTCCATAAAATCTCACTCATCAGCTGTGAAGAATTTTCGGATACTAAATATAAATTAATTCATTTAACCCAAATGTTACACTACAACAAAGAATATCACTCTCTAGTCAAAGCGAAAAAGGTCCATAAGAAAAGCCCTATTTTCAACTTAAATCCGTATCTTGATGAAAGGCAGGTCATAAGAACGAATGGTAGAATTGCTAATGCAGCACTCCCCTTTAATGAACGTCATCCAGTAATTCTCCCAGTGAATTCAACTTATTGTAAATTATTTATTAGGTATGTCCATAATCTCCTTATGCACGCTGAGATTAACCTAATGTTAAGAGCAATCAGAGGAGAATACTTCGTTCCCCGCCTAAGACAAGCCCTAAGACATTGCATTCGGAAATGTATCACCTGCATCCGATACAAAAGGAATGTAAAATCGCAGATAATGGCGGCCCTCCCTGCGGAAAGAAGTACGTTCTCGGCACCATTTACTTTCACTGGTTTAGATTTCGCAGGCCCCTTTTCAATAAAAACGTCAATTGTTCGAAACGCCCCTTATCACAAAGGATATGTATGTGTTTTTGTTTGCTTCTGTACAAAAGCCATACACTTGGAACTATGCTCAGAACTCACTGCAGCTAGTTTTCAAGCTGCTTTTATCAGGTTTGTGGGACGTCGAGGCTTACCAAGACGAGTTCTGTCCGATAACGGGACGAATTTCGTGGGTGCAGAGCACGCATTTCGCTTGGAGTACGAACAATTCCTAAAAAGCGTTTCTAATGATATGACGGGACAATACGCTTCGCAGGGACTTCAATGGTCATTTATTCCACCACATGCACCACATATGGGCGGTCTCTGGGAAGCCGGGGTAAAGTCATTTAAGATGCACTTTAAAAAGGTAGCTAAAAATAATAAGTATACGTTTGAGGAGTTCACTACTCTACTAGCCCGAATTGAAGCTGTTTTGAATTCACGTCCGCTGTCGCCCATGTCAGATGACCCCGATGAACTTCTTGCACTCACTCCCGGTCATTTCCTTCGGGGAGCCCCTTTACTATCTCTGCCCGAATTCCCACAGGAATCTCTAACCCCTCGAGATCGTTGGGAGGTGAAATTCTTGCATCATCAGTTTGCCCAACGATGGAAGGACGAATATCTCAAGGAGCTCCATAAGAGATATAAGTGGCAATTAGAGATGCTAATCGGGACAGGTTTTTTGAAATCCCGGGCTTCGGGATTTAGTGATGGAGTCTCGAAATCCCGAACCGGGATCCCGGGATTTTCGGGACTTACAAAATCCCGAAAAAATTGTGCACAAATGTGCGTCTTTATAGTAATTATAATATTTTAATTTAACAATTAATTTTTTTTTTGCATATTTTAAGGTTACTTATATAACTCAGACATTTAATTGCAAATTTTAATTGAAAAGTGCGATGTATGTAAACATTTTTCCTAGAAAAGAAAACGCCATATATCTGTGGCAATAAATAATAATGGCTTAAGTCGAAATGTATTGTTTCGAGATATTAAGGGTATTGTCTAAATTGTGTTTAGTTTTTATATAAAATTTTTAGTCACCGAAAAAGATGCACATTTACTTGGAACAAACCTGTTAATTTTATAAAAAAAAACCTTTTATTAGTTTATTTATATTCGTTGTTTTTTTAGTTAAATCCATTGGCAGAAAAATAAAAACTAAAGTGTACTTAAGCTATTATATTGAAATGCAAAATAATTTGTTTTGATAGTAAGTCGCTTTATATTAAATTGAAAATTGCGGAAAACCTGAGATAATGTATAGATATTTTTTAAATAAGTTTTCAAATTAAATTAAATTTAAATACAAGTTTTTTTCTTATGAGGAATATTTTGAATGGGCTGTAAGTTATTGAACTTAAATGTATACAAGTTTTAATGCTCAAACATTTTAATATTAATACATAATATTAAAGCTACTTCAAAAAAAGATTAAGTTGAGTTAAGATGTTATGGCTTATGTATTATTTTCCATGAAGACTTAAGGTAAAATATAAATGCGTATAGTTTTAATATTAATGACATTTTAAAGTTGAAATTTATAATATGTAATAAAATGAAAAAGCACTTATGTCAACTTAATCCATTATTATTTATTGCCACAGATATATATCATTTAATATTATCTACGAAAATATTTATTCAAAACAAATTTTTTATTTTAACAAGGAGTTTCTAATCATTTTTAATATAGAAGATGACCGCCAAAAATATTATTTATGCTAAAAATCGGGATTCAGATAATCCCGAAAATCCCGGGCTTTAAAATTAAAAAATCCCGGGCTCCGGGATTTGCATAGTCCCGAAAAGCCCGGGATTTCCGGGCTCGGGATTTCCCGTTTAGCATCTCTAGTGGCAATGCACCGAAGAAAATATCATGGAGGGGCAACTCGTGATAATTAAAGATGATTTGCTCCCCCCCAACGAATGGAAGTTGGCAAGAATCACCAAAATATACTTTGGTAATGATGGTTGCGTAAGAGTAGCAGATTTAAAAACCCAAACGGGGTTACTCACGAGGCCAATTACAAAATTGTGTGTTTTACCTATCAGAAACTGTGATACTGAGATAACGGAAGATTGTTCTTTTGGATCCCCGTAAATTTTCTCATTGATGTTCATACAATCATTTCCCTCCAACTATCCTAATCCCACAAATACGCACATATATATATATATATATATATATATATATATGTATATATATATATATATATATATATATATATATATATATATATATATAATACTTTTCGCTAACCCGTAAGCATGATTTTTTATAATTTTTTTTATTTCACAGGCCTGCAAGGATTCCCAAAATTCATCAGTGTCGGGTCTGTAAACGGTATCACCCCCTTAGATACTGCAAGCGTTTCCTGGAGATGACTTTGGAAGAACGCAGACGTACAGTAGGTAGGCTCGGTTATTGCCGGAATTGTCTGGCGACTTCACATAAAACCAGAGAGTGTACATCAACCGAAGTCTGCCAGAAGTGTGGTTGGATGCACCACACTCTTTTGCACCAGCCAAAGGGAAGTGCTCCCTCGCGACAACAACCAACACAAGAGGCCTCTCGTGGGTCAATCTCAGAAGATGGCTCTTCCCGAGACGAAGTAAGACCAACAAGGGTGCGGGACCGATTAGGTCAACGCGTTAACCATCGTCCTCCCGGCCGCACAAGCTCTACAGGACCATCGGAGAGAAACCGCCGTGGGGCCAGGACACGAAAATCAAGCCCCCGGTGGATTTTGCTCGGTGCCCTACGAGCCCTAAAACGATTGCATAAAGTACTTTAATCCAATACCTGAGATTACCTGTTTGAATTAAAATATTCATTGAATTGATAAGTAAACTTTTATCCTTATAACTATGAACTATTATACCTAAAACAACGATCTACTGAATTGAATTATATTATAACATATAAAATTATTATATCATTTCATCTTGGCCCTTTTGGCCAAGGCGCCCAATATGTTTAAATGAATTATATTGTAATAATAATAATTTAATAATAATGTAAATGCATACCTACCTTTTTTTCCAACCATATGAATTATATTGTAATAATAATAATGTAAATGCATACCTACCTTTTTTTCCAACCATATGAATTATATTAACTTAACGAATTTTTTGGTTTTTTGCTAAGTTAAGTAAAAAAGACAAACTCACTTCTCTTTTGCTCTTGCACCTTGAAACATCCCTTTTTTTGCATTAATTAAAAATAAAATTGTATAAGTGACTGAATTGTAATTCTTGATAATAAATATAAATTTCGAAAAGTGAAAAAGTGCGCTTTAAACATTTTATTATCAATTAATCAATTCAACAAAACATAAAAAAAGTGAAAAGAAATTCTCAACAGTACATATAGACATACATAAGTACCTACGTGCATAAGTATATGGTTTTAAAGGTAAAATTTATGTACAGAGAATTAAACAGGGTCCGATATATTGGAAACGCGGCACACACGAACACCTACATGCTGGTACAATTCCGATAAGGCAGGCAGCCACCTCAACAATGAGTTGTCTGGCTTATCGTGAAATTTCCAGTAAATTGTAGTAACAAAAGCATATCCATAGTATAACCATTGTGGAAAACGTAAGTGAGTCCGGATGTTTGCCATTGTCACTCCGTAGCCACTACGCAATCTGTAAGCCTCACCGGTCTATCGAAAGATACGGCGATTGCGACAGATTTGCAGGAAAGGTGACGGAAAGTCCAGGTAGCATTAAAGTAAGCTCCTGTTTGCGTCTGACACTTAATACGTAATATGTTCTTATAAATATCGGGAAGCCTCGTGAGGATTTTCGTGCATACAAAGGCAGGCTGTATCATCGGCAAACGTAGATGTATGGATATTGCTGCTCAAAGGCATATCACAAGTGTAAATCAAATACAAAACTGGCCCCAGTATGCTCCCCTGTGGCACACCGGATGATATAGATTCGGGCACACTCATGAAGTCTCCTTCCACAACCCTAAACTTCCGGGTAGTAATATAACTTTCTAATAGCTTTAGAAAATTTATTGGTAAATATGATTTCAATTTTAAAATAAGACCTTCATGCCACACTTTATCAAATGCCCGGGAAACGTCGACAAACAGCGCAGAACAATACTTTTTTTCTTCAAATGTCCTCCTTACAACTTGAACCAATCTATGCGTTTGCTCAATAGTGCTATGCTGACTTCTAAAGCCAAATTGATGGTCCGTGATGCAGCCACTATCAGCTAAAATTGTGGACAATTTAGTCATGAGCAGCTTTTCGAAAAGCTTTGAAATTGTTTAAAGTAAGCTTATAGGGCTATATGACTCAGCCTTGGTAAGATCTTTGCCTGGCTTTGGAATCACTTTAATCTTGGCAAGTTTTTAGTTCTGTGGAAAATACTGCATTCGTAAAATGGCATTAAAAATAAATAGCAAGATTCTTATTGCAATATGAGGCAAGTTCATCAGCATCTTGTTACTAATGCCATCTTCGGGTCAAGCTCAACAACTATTTTTTGTAGTTCACGCATCTTAAACCTTAAGGGACGAGGGGGGAGAGATACTACACTCGGTAATCCGGCAGCATCCGTACATGAATTGGGAGTGAATACAGATTTTAAATGCTCAGAAAATAAGTTACCTTTCTCACTATCTTCTTGCCCAGCCTCCGGTCGAAGTACGCAGTGGTGATTTAAGATCAACGGGTCTTTTAAGATTTCTAGTAGCGCGCCATAAAGAGTAATTAGATGTTGACGTTACATCAAGACCTTCTAAATACTTTTCCAGTAATGCAGTCTTTTCCGACTATAGCAGCTCTTTGAGTCGTTTAGTACATTCTTTAAGTCTGATTTTATTTAGGGGTGATCTGTGTTGTTGCCATTCTCTTCTAGCTCTCCTTTTTTCACATACAAGACGTTCAATTTCCGTAGAATAAATTCTATTAAAGCCAGTCTGCGGATAGGAACCCAGTAAAAAAAGACACTCCAAAAAAGTCATGAAAATGTAGAGTTTGCGATCTGGAAGTAGTGCAAATTTCGATCCGATGTAATGATTTTTACATAGGGTTGTCATTGCAAGAAGTTCTCTTTTTCGCTGCCTGGTCACCGAATTGGAAGCGATTTTAAGAAAAATGTCCTTTTTTATGTTCTATGATAATATTTTCATCTAGGAAAAATTGCTAATAGTTACCTATTTTAACAATTAGTTTCTTTTTATACGAATTTAAACGCGAAACAGTAATTTAATGTAAATTTAAGCAAATAACTTTAAAATTTTAGACCAAAAATAGTTCATAAGTTTCTTAAAAATAAAACGATTTTTTAAAAATTCTGGTGAGTAATTTCTAAAACTAGAGAGGAATTACAAGGTTTTGTATGACTAAAATAAACTTCTACTTGGTTTTCTGCTAACTATCGGCAAATTAAAAATATCGATTTTTTGGAAGCAATGAAAATGTACTTCCTTTAGAATGACTTCCAATTTTTTTTTACTGGGAAGTAGTGGCATGTTCAGCAGCCTGTTTAATATATTCGTTAAGATTGGCAATATTAAATTCAATATCATCAGGTGATCTTAGCTGAATGTTTTCTACGCAGTGACTACTAATATATTTTTTGAATCCTAGCCAGTTGACCCTATTAATCGTTTTCGCATATGAGTTAGTTAAATCACTCCTTAGTGGGTTGAAAATTGTAACTATTGTGGGAGAGTGATCGGAGGACAGATCTAGAGAGCCCTCTACGTGAATTAAGTCCCTATGGATATTTTTCGTGACGCCAAAATCTATAACATCTGGAATTTTTCTTACGTCAGTAGGCCTGTAAGTAGGCTCCCCACTCGAAATGACATCTAAGCCCATTTTTGAAATTGTATTAAACAACGCTCTAAATCTAGGTGTAACAAGACGCGAGCCCCAGTACGTATGTTTTGCATTGTAGTCACCAGCTGCCACGAAACAAGATCCAAGCGATTTGTAGAACTTCTCATACTGATCTTCGGTAACTGAAAATCTGGGAGGTGAGTAAATTGATGATATCACGAAATTCGCACAAAAATTTTCTACGAAAATATTAGTAGCTTGCATATATTCTTCACTAACGTTCTCAAGGATATAGTGCTTGAGTCTTGACTTAATTAGAATTGCTGATCCACCGCATGCTCTCCCTCTCGGGTCCTTTGAATCATATAGAGTGTAACCATTTATTTTAAAGCAGCTCCTCGAAGTCAAGTGAGTCTCAGATACCAACATTATATCAATATTTTTTTCCGTGAGGAAGTGCTCAAGTTCATTTTTATGTTGGCGAATGCCGTTTGCGTTCCAGAAACATATTTTTAACGCGTTCATGGTTTGTTGATTAATGCTTGAAGCAGAGTATTCTGCATTCTCAGCATTTCTTGCATCATGCTAGTCATATTTGTTGTAAAGTTGTTTATAGTTAGCACCAGATTCTCAATAGTAGCTTCAAGACGACTAAAGTTAAAGCTAGAGTTTGCATTCGTTGAATTACTTGGCGGTGGAACATTTTGTGTGGGAATAGAACTATTCTTAGCAGCATCGGCATACGATACATGTGAAGTTACTAGTTGGCTAGTTTGAGGAAGAGTGGCGGAGTAAGCATTTGCTGATTGAACTGGAGCTAATTTAGATTTTTGACCCATAGCCTGTTTAACGAAAGAATATACACGGCATCCTCTGTAGTTAGCGGTGTGATTACCTCCACAATTACTGCATTTTTTTCTGCTTGTACTTTTGGCTTGGTACAGTTAGCAGTACCATGCAATTCACCGCAGATAACAGAAACTGTAGGTAATTTGCAGTAAGTTTTTGTGTGGCCATATTCTTGGCAATTATGGCACTGTACGGGACCTGAACGCTTACGTGGCTCTTCAACTGTGATTTTTCGGTGTAAAAGGTATTTTAGATTATAAATTGGGTGCGTCTCGTTTTTTTTTTAACTGTATATCATTTGGCTCCAGTTCAACACGAAATAGAGGCTGGGGAATCTTCTCTCTATTGATTATATTGGTAACATTTTTTACCTTAAATCCTTGTTCGATAAGTGCACATTTTACTTCTTCGGGCTCAACATATGAATCTATGCCCTTTAATACTATTTGTAGGCCTTTAGCACTCTTAAGTTGATATGTGTAAAAATTTGTTTTATTTTTTTCAAACTCACTAACAATTTTTCGGAAATCTTTTTCATCATATATTTGGATTTTAGTTTCATCAATATTACCTCGTTTAATTGGAATGATGTGAAAAGTATTTTCACCAATGGTCGACAGTAGATTTTTTAGAAGCGCGTTAGAATTTTTTTCTCTCAGATAAATAGGTGGTGGCTTAAAAGACTTTTGCGATGATGCAGCTGGCTTGTCGTTTTTGTCTTGCAATAATGAAAAACGATTTTGACGATTGATAGAAGATGTGCTGTTATCCCTAGACATCTTTGGGGCGGATCCAATTTTAGTAGAATTTGGGCTTCGCCCGCGCTTTAAAATAGTTATATATCTGTCCATTCCTACTTGTACCTTTGGTTTTGAACTAATGTTATCTTCAGTGACAACTTGTTTAAGTGATGACCACGAGCCCGAAGCGGATGATATCGCTGAGTTAAATGTAGAAGTACTAGGCAATAATGTCAACGATTCACTAGTTGGCATTGGACAAAGCGAAGTTGATCGCTGACGAAACTGTTGCTTTGCCGTTAGAAAAAGTCTATCAGATTTTTGATTTTTATTAAGAGCTTCTGAACTCACAGCAAGTCTATTATCAGATTTTCTATTTTTATTGTTATCATTATGAGCATCAAAACTCACAGTAAAATAGGCATTTCTGCCGTTAAAACTCAGTTCACTATTCTTTTCCTTTGGGGTACTCATATAGAGTATTCCTCAAGGGTACTTTGTATGTTTTTTCGTTTACGGTTTTTTTTTGTTTTTGTTATTTCTATATGTAAAAATATTAGCAAAGCAAAAAAAAAAGCTTATTTATCAAAGTTAATATGTACTACGAATATTTTTTGTATGATTTTTTTTTTGTTTAGTTTGTATGTAAGAAAAATTCCGCTATTACGTCTGTTCACTATGAAGGTACAACGAGAACTCCTGATGAAATCAATATGGTGCTACGGAATACAGTTATGGGGCACTGCTTCAGCATTCAATATAGAGAGAATCCAACGAAGGCAAAATAAGATTTTAAGACTAATAACATCGGCTCCATGGTACATTAAAAATTCAAATATACATCGTGATTTAAATATGCCACTAGTGACTTAAGAAATCGCAAAATGCGCAGGCAAATATTTAACAAAACTCGAGTCACATCCTAATCCGCTTGTTCGTAATATCTTGAACTTTACTGGACACATCCGCTTAAAATGAGGGACACAAGGGCCCTAATACTCAGCAGTGCAGAAGAAACTGCTTGAATATACTTTTGTTTTTGCTTATCACTACTTATATATTCTTAATAACTTTCACTAAGTTTATGTCCGACACTGGTCGGGCCTAATTAATTATATTTAGATTTTAGATTTGAATACTTATGGTTAGTTCATATTTGAAGACTCAATAAATAAATATACACATGTATTAAAAAAAAAATTTGGCGAATTGGAACAAATCTAAGTTTAAAATTTTTAAACGCACTAATAATCCCACATTATTATTTTACTTATTAAGTAAAATATTTTTTATTAAAAATACATTGAAATTGATTATTGAGGGGTTTAGCTGGATCCTATGCGCATTTCACTGTTGCTAATGCAGATCATCAGAGAACCTTTACCCAAATTTCTTAGAACAACTAGGGTTATTATGTTATAAACTTTCATTTAAACAAATGAGAAGCCTAACAACAAATAACAAAGTTGAAACAAGAACTCAATAATCAACATGTTTTTTTATTTTCTTACTTTACCATTGCTACATTGGCTGACTTTTTTTCAGCTTCAAATTGTAGTTGTAAGAGTAAGTAAAAGAAAATAAATGTAAATAACAACAACAGCTATTAAAGAATAGAGTGTTGCAACACAAGTATTTTTGACCAAGTGCAGTCAAGTTAATAATTAGTGTTTTTATGGGAATTGTTAAAATTTAAGTTTAAAATTTTTAAACGCACTAATAATCCCAAATTATTATTTTACTTATTATTATGTATTTTTAATAAAAAATATTTTACTTAATAAGTAAAATAATAATTTGGGATTACTGCAAATTACCTACAGTTTGTGTTATTTGCGGTGAATTATACGGTACTGCTAGTTGTACTAAACCAAAAGATCAATCAGAAAAAAATGCAGTAATTGTGGAGATAATCACACCGCTAACTATAGAGGATGTCCTGTATATTCTTTCGTTAAAAAGACTATGGGGCAAAAACCTAAAGTAGCTCCAGCACAGACAGCAAACGCTTACTCCGCCACTCTTGCCCAATTGAGCCAACCAGTTAATTCACGTGTATCGTATGCCGATGCTGCTAAGACAAGCTATATTCCCACACAAAATGTTTCACGGCCAAATACTTCAACAATTATTAACTCAGGCCTTAATTTTAATCGCCTTGAAGCTACTATTGAAAATCTGGTGCAAACTATACACAATTATATATATATACAGCAAGAAATGCTGCGAATGCAGAATACATTGATTCAAGCTTTAGTTAACAAACCATGAACATGTTAAAAATATGTTTGTGGAACGCAAACGGCATTCGCCAACATAAAAATGAACTTGAGCACTTTCTCACGGAAAAAATATTGACATAATGTTGGTCTCTGAGACTCATTTGACTTCGAGAAGCCTTTTTAAAATTTATGGCTACACCTTATGTGATTCAAAGGACCCGAGAGGAAGAGCATGCGGTGGATAAGCAATTTTAATAAAGTCAAGACTCAAGCATTATATTATTGACAACATTTGTGAAGAACATTTACAAGCAACGAATATTTGTGTCGAAAATTTTTGCACTAATTTTGTCATATCATCAATTTACTCTCCTCCTAGATTCGCAATTACTGAGGATCAATACGAGGATTTTTACATATCTCTGGGCCCTTGTTTTGTAGCAGCTGGCGACTATAATGCTCAACACACGTTCTGGGGTTCGCGTCTTATTACACCCAGAGGTCGAGCGTTGTTCAATACAATTTCCAAAATGGGCTTGGATGTCATTTCGAGTGGGGAGCCTACTTATTGGCCTACTGACATACATAAAATTCCGGATGTAATAGATTTTGGCGTCATGAAAAATATCTCTAGGGATTTAATTCAAATTGAAGCTTCTCTAGATCTCTCGTCCGATCACTCTCCCACGGTCGTTACAATTTGTAGCCCATTAAGAAGTGATTTACCTCACCCATATGCGAAGTTGATAAATCGTGTTAATTGGCTGCGATTTAAAAAATATCTTAGTAGTCATTGCACGGAAAATATTACGCTAAGAACACATGATGATATTGAATATAACATTGCCAACCTTAATGAAAATATTAAACAGGCTGCAGAGCATGCCACTACCTCCCATCCGCAGACTAGGTTAAATAGAATTTATTCTAAGAATATTGAACGTCTCGTAAGTGAAAAAAGAAGAGCTAGAAGAGAATGGCAACAGCCAAGATCACCCCAACTTAAAATCTGATTTAAAGAGTGTACTAAACGACTCCAACTGCAACTCAAACTGCATCTCTTAAAAATTATTTGGAAGGTCTTGATGTCACACCAGCATCTAATTACTCTTTGTGGCGCGCTGCTAGAAAGCTTAAAACACCAGTTGAGTTTAAACCACCTCTGAGCACATCTACAGGAGGTTGAGCAAGAAGCGATACTGAAAAAGGTAAAATATTTGGTGAGCATTTAAAATCCGTATTTACCCCAAACACATGTTCTGGTGCTGTTGATTTGCCAAATGTAGTTGCGCTACCCCCTCGACCAATAAAATTTAAGACGCGTGATGTACAAAAACTAATTGCTGAACTCAACCCGAAAAAAGCTCCGGGTATTGATGAAATTAGTAACCAGATGCTGATAATGTTGCCTCGTAAAGCTATTAGAATCCTGTTATTCATTTTTAATGCCATTTTACGACTGGAGTATTATCCAAACAGCTGGAAGCTTGCCAAGGTTAAAATGATTCCAAAGCCGGGCAAAGATCTTACCAAAGCTGAGTCATATAGGCCAATAAGTTTACTGTCAACAATGTCAAAGCTTTTCGAAAAACTGCTCATGACAAAATTGTCCCCAATTCTAGTTAGTAGTGGGTGCATATCGGACCATCAATTTGGTTTTAGAAGTCAGCATAGCACCATTGAACAAACTCATAGATTGGTTCAATTTATAAGAAAAACTTTTGAAGAAAAAAAGTATTGCTCTGCGCTGTTCATTGACGTTTCTCAGGCATTTGATAAAGTGTGGCATGAAGGCCTAATTTTAAAATTAAAGACTTATCTACCAATAAACATTCTAAATCTGCTGGAAAGTTACATTATTGCCCGTAAGTTCACTGTTGTAAAAGGAAACTTTATGAGTACGCCTGAAATAATCTCATCCGGTGTGCCACAGGGGAGTATACTGGGGCCAGTTTTGTATTTGATTTATACTTGTGATATGCCATTGAGCAGTAATATTCACACATCTACATTTGCCGATGATACAGACTGCCTTAGTATGCACGAAACCCCTCACGAGGCTTCCCGATATCTTCAGCAACATATTACACAGCTAGAACTATGGTTAAACATGTGGAGAATAAAGGTAAACGAACAGAAGTGTGCTCAGGTAACATTTACCTTAAGAAAGGACACTTGTTCCCCCTTTACAATCAATAATCAAATTGTTGCTCAAAACTTACATGTGAAATACCTTGGTATACATCTTGATCGAAGGCTCACATGGAAATACCACATTGACTCTAAGCTAACGCAAATTAAACTTAAACTAACTCAGATACATTGGCTGGTTGGTAGAAATTCAACCCTCACCCTATATTGTAAACTTTTAATATACAAGTCGCTCTTAAAACCTAAATGGTGCTACGGAATTCAGCTTTGGGGTACTGCTTCAGCTTCTAATGTCGAGAGAATCCAACGAAGGCAAAACAAAATTTTTCGGTTAATAACATCCATGGTATATAAAAAATTCAAATATACATCGTGATTTAAATATGCCACTAGTGACTGAAGAAATTGCAAAATACGCAGGCAAATATTTAACAAAACTCGAGTCACATCCTAATCCGCTTGCCCGTAATATTTTGAACTTTGCTGGACACATCCGCCTAAAAAAGAGGGACACAAGGGCTCTTATTCACAGCACTCCAGATGGGACTTCTTGAAAATACTTTTATTTTTTTCCTTTTGATTATCACTACTTATGTATTATATATAACTATTACTAAGCTTATGTCTGACACTGGTCGGGCCTAATTATATTTTTAGATTTAAGATTTGAATACTTATTGTTAGTTCATATATGAAGATACAATATATAAAAATCATGTATTAAAAAAAAACTCCTTACCTACTTGGATGAATCTCAATCGCTTAGAAATAAACCCAAATAAGACTCAAGCAATGCTTTTTCGTACTCCGAGTGCAAATGCAGTTTACCCTAGGACTGCGACTCATTTGACTTCGAGAGGCCTTTTTAAAATTTATGGCTACACCTTATATGATTCAAAGGACCCGAGAGGAAGAGCATGCGGTGGATCAGCAATTTTAATAAAGTCAAGACTCAAGCATTATATTATTGACAACATTTGCGAAGAACATTTACAAGCAACGAATAGTGTCGAAAATTTTTGCAATAATTTTGTCATATCATCAATTTACTCCCCTCCTAGATTCGCAATTACTGAGGACCAATACGAGGATTTCTACAAATCCCTTGGCCCTTGCTTCGTAGCAGCTGGCGACTACAATGCAAAACATACGTTCTGGGGTTCGCGTCTTATTACACCTAGAGGTCGGGCATTGTTCAACACAATTTCAAAAATGGGCTTGGACGTCATTTCGAGTGGGGAGCCCACTTACTGGCCTACGGACATACAAAAAATTCCGGATGTTATAGATTTTGGAGTCATGAAAAATATTTCTAGGGAATTAGTTCATGTTGAAGCGTCTCAAGATCTTTCCTCCGATCACTCTGCCACGATCGTTACAATTTGTAGCCCACTAAGTAGTGACTTACCTCACCCGTATGTGAAGACGATCAACCGTGTTAATTGGCTGGGGTTCAGAAAATATCTCAGTACTCATTGTACGGAAAACATTACGCTAAGAACATCCGAAGATATTGAATTTAACATTGGCAATCTTATCAAAAATATAAAACAGGCTGCTGAACCTGCGACTACCTCCTACCCGCAGACTGTATTTAATAGAATTTATTCTACGGATATTGAACGTCTCGTAAGTGAAAAAAGAAGAGCTAGAAGGGAATGGCAACAGCACAGATCGCCCCAACATAAAATCAGATTTAAAGAGTGCACTAAACGACTCCAAGACTTGCTTGCATTTGAAAAAACTGCATCTTTTAAAAACTATCTGGAAGGTCTTGATGCCACACCAGCATCTAATTGCTCTTTGTGGCGCGCTGCTGGAAAGCTTAAAACACCTGTTGCGTTTAAACCACCTCTGCGTACATCTACAAGGGGTTGGGCAAGAAGCGATACTGAAAAAGGTAAAATATTTGCTGAGCATTTAAAATCAGTATTTACCCCTAACTCATGTACTGGTGTTATTGATTTGCCGAATGTAGTTTCGCTACCCCCTCGACCCATAAAATTTAGAACGTGTGATGTACAAAAACTAATTGCTGAACTTAACCCGAAGAAAGCTCCGGGTATTGATGGAATTAGTAACCAGATGCTAATAAAGTTGCCTCGTATTGCAATTAGAATCCTGTTATTTATTTTTAACGCAATTTTACGACTGGAGTATTATCCAAATAGCTGGAAACTTGCCAAAGTTAAAATGATTCCAAAGCCGGGCAAAGACCTAACCAAGGCTGAGTCATACAGGCCAATAAGTCTGCTATCAACAATGTCAAAACTTTTCGAAAAACTGCTCATGACAAAATTGTCCCCAATTCTAGTTAGTAGTGGGTGCATACCGGACCATCAGTTTGGTTTTAGAGTCGAACAAACTCATAGATTAGTTCAATTTATAAGAAGAACATTTGAAGAAAAGAAGTATTGTTCTGCGCTGTTTATCGGCGTTTCTCAGGCATTTGATAAAGTGTGGCATGAAGGTCTTATTTTAAAATTGAAATCATATTTACCAATAAATTTTCTGAAACTATTAGAAAGTTATATTACTACCCGGAAGTTTACGGTTGTGGAATGAGTGTGCCTGAATCTATATCATCCGGTGTGCCACAGGGGAGCATACTGGGGCCAGTTTTGTATTTGATTTACACTTGTGATATGCCTTTGAGCAGCAATATCTATACATCTACGTTTGCCGATGATACAGCCTGCCTTAGTATGCACGAAAACCCTCACGAGACTTCCCGATATCTACAAGAACATATTACACAACTGGAACTATGGTTAAATTTATGGAGAATCAAAGTAAACGAGCAAAAGTGTGCCCAGGTAACATTTACCCTGCGAAAAGATACTTGTTCGCCAATTCGAATCAACAATCAAGTTGTTCTTCAACATTCACACGTAAAATACCTTGGTATACACCTTGATCGACGGCTTACATGGAAGCCCCATATTGACTCAAACCTAACACAAATGAAACTGAAATTAACTCAGATACATTGGCTGATTGGTAGAAATTCAACACTCAGTCTAGATTGTAAGCTTTTAATATACAAGTCGATTTTGAAACCAATATGGTGCTACGGAATACAGTTATGGGGCACTGCTTCAGCTTCTAATGTCGAGAGAATCCAACGAAGGCAAAACAAAATTTTACGGTTAATAACATTGGCTCCATGGTATATAAAAAATTCAAATATACATCGTGATTTAAATATGCCACTAGTGACTGAAGAAATTGCAAAATACGCTGGCAAATATTTAACAAAACTCGAGTCACATCCTAATCCGCTTGCCCGTAATATTTTGAACTTTACTGGACACATCCGCCTAAACAAGAGGGACACAAGGGCTCTTATTCATAGCACTCCAGATGGGACTTCTTGAAAATACTTTTATTATTAATTTTTTTCCTTTTGACTATCACTACTTATGTATTATATATAACTATTACTAAGCTTATGTCCGACACTGGTCGGGCCTAATTATATTTTTCGATTTAAGATTTGAATACTTATTGTTAGTTCATATATGAAGATACAATAAATAAAAATCATGCATTAAAAAAAATGTAAATTAACTATGTCTAAAACTATGTCGGGTATTTTCTCGAGAACCGTAAGAGGTACAGACCTGAAATTTGGACACAGTGTGTAGACCTTTGGCCACTACAAAAATAAATACATAAGAGTTGGAAATTAAAGGGTGTTGCAAAACGAGCAACGAAAAATGTTAGAATCCCATGTAATATACATACAATTGTATGTACATATATGCACTTGAAATTAGTAAGGTTAGTGTATTTTTATACAGCCTACAAAAATTAACACCAAAATGTCAAAAAAATTAAATTAAAGGGTGTTCCATCAGTTAATGCAATTTTGACTATGCAATTTGGACAACTTGCTGTATCTTGGAAACCGTAAGAGCAAACTTCTTGAAATTTTCAGAAACGGTAAAACAAAAAAATCGCAAAATTATAAAATTGTCAAACCGAAAAAAATCGCCAAATTAAAAAAAAGCGTCAAAACGAAAAAAAGCACCAAATTAAAAAAAATTTCTAAATCGAAAATAAATCGCGAAAAACCGGAAAAATCGCCAAAATGAAAAAATCGCCAAAATTTTTAAAATCGCCAAAATGAAAAAATCGCCAAAATGAAAAAATAGCCAAAATAAAAAATAGCCAAAATAAAAAAATCGCCAAAATGAAAAAAAAATCGCCAAAATGAAAAAATAGCCAAAATAAAAAAATAGCCAAAACAAAAAAAATTGCCAAAATGAAAAAAATCTCCAAAATGAAAAAAAAATCGCCAAAATGAAAACAAATCGCCAAAATGAAAAAAATCGTCAAAACGAAAAAAAACGCCAAAACGAGAAAAAAGTGAAAAAAAAACAAAAAAAATCATTAAAGCTGATAAAACGTCAAAAAAAACAAAAGAACGCCATATTAATGCTCAAAGCCCAACGTACGTAACCCTGCGTTCGCGAGTCAAAGTCGCACTTTACTGAATTTATTTTTATCTAGGTCTAAAGGTGTGGCGATATCTGCCTCTCATATTGAATAATATAAATTTGTACAATATTAAAAAGGAAAGAAAATGAATATGTATAATTGGGAGTATACACGTACTACTTACATACATGCATGTAATGGGTGTTTTTTATTGAGGTATAGAACTTTAAGTTGGCATCACTTTTTTAACTGGCGGCCATTTTGTCAGCTGTCAAGTGATTAATATTTAGTTTGGTTTGCCATTTCATCATGAACAGGTTGACAAAAGAACAACGCTTGCAAATCGTGCAAATTTATTTCGAAAATAATGGTTCAGTTCGCGAAGTTTACCGCAAGCTCCGTCCATTTTATGGTCGACATAATCGTCCATCAGAGCAATTAATTCGGTTAACCATGGATCGTTTTCGCACTACGTTTACTCTATGTGATAATACGCATCCGCAGAGACGTCGAACAGTGCGCACCGAAGAAACAATTGCCGCTGTAGAGCAAAGTGTTGAAGAGGACCCGAATGAATCGATTCGCCACCGTGCCACCGCATAGAGCCATGATAACCGACTATTTTGTTCCCGAATTGGATGGCATGAATGTGGATGAGTTGTGGTTCCAACAAGACGGCGCTACATGCCACACAGCGCACGTCACAATCGATTTATTGAAGGAAACATTTGATGAGCGCATAATTTCGCGGAATGGACCTGTCAATTGGCCACCAAGATCGTGTGATTTGACACCATTGGATTATTTTCTTTGGGGATATGTGAAGTCGCTCGTCTACGCCAACAAACCAGAAACGTTAGGGCACTTGGAAGCCAACATTCGTGGCGTTATTGCCAACATACGGCCCCATATGCTCGAAAAAGTGGTTGAAAATTGGACCTGTAGAATTGGCTTTATTCGAGCCAGCCGCGGCGGCCACATGCCCGATATCATATTTAAACATTAATGGCATAAAATTATCCTTCCAATAAAGCCAAATTGATGGACATTAAAACGATTTTCTTGTGTTTTATTTCAATTCGAAGTTCTATACCTCTAAAGAAATACCCTGTACATATGTATGTTTGTATACTTACATTTTTGTTGTTTATTTGAAAATTTAATAACCTAATTATTATTTTTGGCCAATAGAAATTTTATGTTTTGTTGTGTTATATAATTCAGCTATTAGGCCTACCATCTTTTATGTAAATATAAAATAAATTAAATTAAATAAAATAATTTTTTGTTTTAATAAAGTCATCGTGCGTCCCTACATACATACATATGTATGTATGTATTATACATGCGTATTTACGTTGATATCTATGTATAGGGTTAAAATATTTATAACCGACGAACGGATTTTCCCGACCACCTTTGAATCTTATGAAACTTGGTTGTCTTTTTGCACGTTACTTAACTAAGATAAATATAAAATTTTGGACTTCCAGCTTCTGTTTTTCCTGAGATATGGCGCGTCAAAAAATGAAAAACTCATTAATAACAGATATAAGTGGTCTGCCATTATTGCTCATATCTTTAAGTTTTTAAGATACAGGGTCGAATTTGGTCCCATTTAATAGGTATTGAGAATAGCTTTTAAGCTGCCCTTAGTTTAACTTTTTTTCTGAAAGGTCAAAGATCACTCTCACGTGATTTAAAGTTTGGGGAACTATATCTCAAAAAATGAAATTTTTAAAATTCTAAAAAAAATATATATTAATCCTGACAGTCTCTTCAGCATTTTGTGTCAAAAAATTTGAGTGAGCTCTTATTATTTCCTGAGATATTGATAACGATGTGAAATTGTTTGAAACAAATTTATTTTTTTTATATTTTTTTTTATTTATTTGGGTGATATTAAATACATATCGCGACCTTAGGACAACAAGGTTCTAACTTACATTTTTTTCAAAAATGAGTTATATATCGCATCGCTCTAAAGCGGCTACGCTCTTTCGATTGGCGTTCTCTTTTTTTCTATCTCTTACAGTTTCTGAGATATTCAATACAACTAGGTTCTAACTACGCGTTTTTGGTTTGAGATTCAGTTAACATGGTTCTAACACACTGATAGAACCTTGTTAACCGAGAAAGCCTATATTATTTTGCAGATAGAACCATGGGGAAACTTTAATTGCAAATAGAACCATCTTGCTCAGATTCAAAATTGTATATTGTAAAAATAGAACCAACTGGAATGTGAAATATATGTTTTAAGCAGAGCTCGCAAAATATGTTCAACCAAATGTTTATGCGCGGTCTGCTCACTCAAAAGACCGAAAAAAATGAAAAGGAATCGCTATTGGGTATAATAGGTCAAAATTTTCAAGTTTTTACTGTCTATGTTTAAATACATGAGCTCTGCTGACCAAGCATATTATAAAGTCATCCTTAAATTGGGTATGTATTGTAATTAACGATTTTCATAAAATTTAACTACAGTGAACAAAGAAAAAACTTGTACAGCAAACGCTCCGCTCTTCTAATCAAAATATCTCTGTTGCTTTGTAAGATTTTAAGATAAAACCAAAAGCAATTTCAAGGAAAATTAATCAGCTTTCTATGAATATCTTTAATTTTATTAACAAATTTATTTTAATGCGAAAAAAATAACCTAAAATATAATAACACTATTTTCCAGAGCAAAAAAAAAACTTGTACACTAACTCTTCTTTCAGGAAGGAGCTATGAAATAAGGAATACACTAAAAATTAGTACTAAATGTGGCCACGTCTAGCATCTAATAGATTATTTTCATAGAATGAACTGGCTTTTTGGTAATTTTGGGACCTATATGGTCCAATATGCCCTGGAGAGCACTTTTGAGTTAATTTTTACACATAATCTACAGCTCGCGTAATTTTTTGTTCACATACGCCCACAGAATTTCATTTATACTAAGGCCAAGGATCTAGGGAGGATGTGCCTGCAATTTTTTTCCATTGAATGGAAGCAATTCTCTTATTATTGAAGACGAATGTTTCGGGTATTTAACTCTAACTAATCAATAGTCTCCACTTACATTTAATTTGGCAGATAACTGTGCTAAATTATCTCTTAGTATTTTTAAATAATTCATTTTATTTATTGTACGTTCTATAAAAACCGGATTTCATACACCACTCGATCCCATTCGGCCCCATACCATCATATTACACCCCCCATGCTTCACCGTGTTATTCAGGTTTTTATCACTAATGCTGGAATTCCTCTTCGCCACAAAAATCTACAACGATAACATCCAAATATATTAAATTTGGATTCAGCAGTGTCCCAAAAATCATCATAGTGATTAATATAATCTTTCTTTGCGTGTTTTTTTTTTTACTTTTTTCTCATTTTGGCGTTTTTTTCCTTTTGACGATTTTTTTCATTTTGGCGATTTTTTCTGTTTTTTTGGGTTTTTTCGATTTGGCAATTTTTTTTCAATTTGGCGAATTTTTCATTTTGGCGATTTATTTTTCATTTCAGGAAATTTTTCCGGTTTTTCGCGATTTATTTAAGTCTTGGAATTTTTTTTTTTAATTTGGTGCTTTTTTTCGTTTTGGCGATTTTTTTTTATTTTGGCAATTTTTTTTTCGGTTTGGCGATTTTATAATTTTGGGATTATTTGGTTTTACCGTTTTTGAAAATTTCAAGAAGTTTGCTCTTACGGTTTCCAAGATACAGCAAGTTGTCAAAAATGCATAGTCAAAATTGCATTAACTCATGGAACACCCTCTAAAATTTTTTTTAATTTTATTGCTAATTTTTGTAGTCTGTATAAAAATACACTAACTTTACAAATTTCAAGTGCATATATGTACATACAATTGTATGTATATTACATGGAATTTTAACATTTTTCGTTGCTCGTTTTGGAACACCCTTTAATTTCCAACTCTCATGTATTTTTTGTTGTAGCGGCCAAGGGTCTACACACTCTGTCCAAATTTCAGGTCCGTAGCTCTTACGGTTATCGAGAAAATAAAACTTAGGCCATTATTATTTATTGCCACAGATATGTACATATGTACTATATCTACATGTACATACATATACATATACATTAATATGTACATATGTAAATACAAAAAATTTAATTGCGAGAAAATCGATATTATTTATTTTAATACTTTATATTATTTAATTTAACCCAAAGTAACCACTGTTAATGTCAAAAAGAGCAAGCGTAATGAGCCACTCAATGTACACAATACGCGGAGCAAAAGAGAAACATCGTTGCTACTTGCTCAAAGAGTATGCTCCTACAGGTAAGGAGCAAACGCAAAGCGCAAACAGTGATTCCGCTTTTTTTGTACTCCGCTCTTTGTGCATGCTCTACATTTTAAAGAGCAAGACAACAGTACGCAATGATCAAAAGAGTGCGCATTTACCTACCCTGGATTGAACCCTTTATTTTAAAATTTAGTGGTAATTGTTATAGTCTGTATAAAAATACACTAACCTTACAAATTTAAAGTGTATATACACACAATTGTATGTATGTATATTACATGGGATTTTAAAATTTTTTGTTGCTCGTTTTGGAACACCCTTTGATTTTTAACGCTCATGTATTTGTTGTTGTAGCGGCCAAATATCTACACAGTGTGTCGAAATTTGAGGTCCGTAGCTCTTACGGTTCCCGAGAAAATACCTTGTGACACAGACGGACAGAGTAACGAAAACAATAGGGTTCCTTTTCAACTTTGGTGTACGGAACCCTAATAAAGCAATTATCAAGTTAAATAAAACAAACAAAAACCAGCAAATTCCTATGTATTTACAATATTTTAAATAAGTTTGTATTGCTTCTTTCAAAAATTAGCACACTCATACACTCAAAATATTTCATAGGTAAAATAAACGAAAAATGTGGTTCATTTTACGAAAATATTCGTTGTTTTTACGGTGCGAAATGCTTCGTAAATAGTGGAAATAATATTTGTTTATTTTACGAAATACTTTTTGTCTGCAAATAACAAAATTTTGTATATTTACAGGTTTTTTTCGTAAATTTACGAAACACAATGTTTATATTACAAAATAAATTCGTGAATAATGAAAATCAATTTTGGGTTATATACGAAATTTTGTGTAAAATTTAAATTTTTAGAATATAAAAATCTGCAAAAAAATATATTTTACATTTGAAAGATAATTTTGTAGAATAATCTGTATTTCTTGGAATTAAAGGTTGCAATAATTATGAAAATAAAAATATAATTTGAGGGAAATTGTTGCAGCCTGTGTATTCCTCATACATCACATACACATACATACATATTTTGCACTGAAACTCACGAATCAAACTGGGAACACAACTGGGACGAACAACGAATTTTTCGTTGCGGACTTTCGACATTGAAAAAGAAAGACATTTGTTCATATGAAGATTATCACAACACCCCTGTCAAACGAAATTCGTCCTGCTTGACGAACTCTGCGATAGATTTTTTTAGATGGATTTCCTCTTTCTTTCCACAAACAATAACCAATTATCACTTATAAGATCTGTTACTTATTCGTTGTTGGTGTTCCGTGGACGAGAAAGTTAGTTGTAAATATTCTGACAACACATAGTTGAACGGAACAGCCAGCCGTTTTCGAAGGCCACTAAACCTTCCTCATCAGCGTTCTTCTGTGTTTTGGTCCACTGTGTGTGGTGTCAGTTGATGTAGATTTCTGCCTTATATACGAAACTTTATTGCAAATGGAATATGTGAATTGGTTTGATTCATCGTATTTCAATTTGCTCATGTGTTTTGTAATGAAGGCTCAAAGTTACCATCTCTAAATTTACAACAGTTACAGTTCGAAAAATAATAATTAAATTAACTAATTTTAATTTTAATTGAAATTTGTTTAAAAATTTTTTTATATTTGTACACAATGACAAGAAAACAAATGGGGAAAACATTAAAAAATAAAACAAAATAACAGTTCAAGGCACATTCACAAGGTAGTAGCGGAAATGCAGCTGAGCTATTTTTTTCCAAATTAAATTTCATCCGAAACTTAAAAAATTTTTTACGAAAGAGAAATTAAAAGAAACTACAACCCAAGGTGTATTTAAACAGGTGGCAGCGTTACTTCAGCTGATAATTTTTTGCTCTATGTGCTTTGTAGCTAACGAATGTCAAAAACTTCGTTTTGTTTTGGTTTTGGTACAATTATTTTTGTGCTTTTGACATTCTTCGGTTCTTTACACAGCTATGGTTACCGTATTTTTGTATAAAAAATCCTTACGCAGTCACCTGTATAATTACACCATGCTACACCCCATGTTGTTTTTTTCATTGTAGTATTTTTCATTGTTTTTGCAATCCTGATATTAACTGGAAATGAATCTGCCTTGCAACAGTTTTTCCAATTTTTTTTTCGTAAAATTTACGAAACTTTTGTAAATTTAAGAATAATTTTGTACTGCAAACAAAATGATAACTAGGGCTAGGAATCTCATGCAAATGCATGTTTTCACTGGGCATCATAAAACGGAAACGGTTAAGTTATCTTTGCGAATCGTGAAATTTCCTTTGAAATGGCATTCAATCGTTTTTGCATATTTTGCTAAAAATACTCGTTTTTGCGCATATTTTTCAATAAATGCATGTTTTTTGTGCATATTTTTTTTATTTTGGTTAGCATCCATTTGAAAAAGTAAAACGCTCCTGATACTTAAGGCCGTTTCACACTATAATACAAGTATTAATACTTTTGACGAAAATGCATCTCTAATCTAATTTCTGTTTCAAAAATTTCAAAAGACAATAACTCAACATGTCAGAGTTGCATTTTCCACAAAAGTATTAATACTTGTATTATAGTGTGAAACGGCCTTTAGTGCGACATATTCTGGTAAAAGTTGACACATAATTTGTTACAAAATATTTAACTGAATCACCCTGTTGAACCCTAAATTTTTTTATTTACACATTTTTGTTTTGTTCTGGAATTCGCTGAAAATTTGTATCTTTACACAACATAACACATTTTAAATGGAAAGTGAGTTGCGTTTGGAGATTTTTTCTGCAAAATTATGGAAATTAACGGCCTGGCCCACGATGTCACGAGAAATCGTTCGATCGACAACTTGTATTGCAAACAAAAATAAATTTTCTAAAGTTATTGTTGTTTGCAATACAAAAAATGATAACAAAACAAAATTTGTTTATTCTACGAAATTTCCAATTTTATAAAAATGTTTTATTTTATACTAAATTCAATAAAATAAACGAAAGATATGGTGCTATATACGAAAATAATTGTACGAAATAATTTTTGTAACTTATCGAAATTCGTAAAAATACAAAATCTGTTTTCCTGCACAAGCCACAAATATTCGTAAAATGTACAAAATTTTCGTTTATTGCACAAAAAATAAATTACGAAAAAATATTTCGTGTATTAAGCATGGAATATTTTGAGTATACATAGCTCACACCGATTTGATAACGCGGTGTGCATCTTACTCAAAATTTGTAATTGTATTGTGAAAAAGATTTTTACCCCCTAGCGTATATATGTTTACACATCAAAAATAATATATACATATTTAATCCTTACCCCCAATGGTTTCCTTTGACTGTTTTCTTTAAAGTATTCTTCTTAAATTGTTCTCGTTTGGCACCAAAGTGGGTAGTGACAAACATCTGCATTATTAACGAAGCTTTATTAATTAATCCATGAGCCTTACTATGAAGTACTTTCGTTTTTAATGATTCGGCTACATTTGGGGTATCTTTATCAGCAATGTAATTAGTAAATTTTACTTCTGGATATTCTGTTGTTTTAGCACCATCAGGTTTACACTTACACGATTCTCTTTTCTTTTTGGCAGCATAACTATTATAAGCTTCCCAAGACTTCTCGCCACTAATAACAGATTTCATTTTGCTTTCAACGGTATCACACTGCAGATATTCAATGAAACGTTCGAGATCTGTAATTTGAGTTTTCAATTGTGCAACCAATTGTTCTTTAATTTTTAAGGGACCGATAAATTCGGCAATGGCATTATCAACTTGTAGCTTTATTTCATCCGCAGAAAGTTTGCACAGGTTGTCATCAACTTTCAAATTAAGCTTTTCTTTCAATTCACCGATGATAACTTTTTGCTTTTCTAGTAACATATATTGGGGGAGTACAACAGGGTTAGACTTATCAACATTTTTTTTTAATTCTGTTATTTGGTTTTGAAAATGATCAACAAGTTCAAACTCATGTTGATCATTAGTTACGCTTTTAGAATTTGCTATGTTTTTATTGCAGGCCAATGAACCACTTTCACTGTGGTTTTTATTTTTTTTATTGGCTGTATATGTCTCAGGTATGCCTTGAAACGCGAATTGTTCCAGGTCTTTCAACAATCTGTCACGTACATTGACAGGTGCTTCCACAATTTGACGTACTCTTAACTGAACTTGAGCAAAATGGGATGTAAGTGCCATTAAAGATGAAGTTAAAATGTCTTGCTCTTCTTCGAAACTTATCCACCGTGTTGTTTCTACAGAAAAGTCTTCTTGTGGATGAAAGTCATGTTTGTCCTTACTATCCAATAGCCCCACTTCGTATTCTTCATAATTAGCTCCTAAAGGAGACCAACGTTCACTTAACGGTTGCAAACCATCAAAACCCACTACAGTATCATCGCCATAGAGATCCAATGTTGTTTGTGTTGGTTCTTCCAGATCTTCCGATGGTGGAAATGAAGTGCTCCTTGTAGTATACATTGTTTCTAATATTGCGACAGAGTTATCTGTGTCGTTATTGATATTTGTATGAATGGTCAAAACTTTTCCTTCCATTTTCCCTTCACACCTGCTTAAAGTTTTAAATAGTTTTTTTATTTATTTCAACTGTTTATAATTGTTTAACATATCTGGCTGTCTTTTATCTCATTACATTTTAGGGAATAACATATTTTATGAATTATTTATGTTAATTTTTAATTTTGTGCATTAATTCCCCCTGTAAAAGCACAAAGAAAATCAATCTTTTATCAATTAATCAATTAGAGCCAAGCATAGAAACAAGTCGAACGGCTCAAAGCCGACGGCGCGCCGCCTCCGGTTATTTTTTGTTTATCAAGCCACCGCTCAGGGCCTATTTATCAGGTCAACGCAACTCTACAAAAACAGCAATACAAACAACAACTTTATGTTTAAGTTGTCAGAAACACACACAAACATGAACTTAAGTATATGGTGCAAATAACTTTTGACAGCGTAAACACAGAATATTATCAGGACGATTGCGTTGACCTGATAAATAGGCCTTGCCACCGCTGATTGCATTGCCCAGAGAAACAAGTCGACCGGCTCGCATCGGCTCAAAACCAGCCGAAATTTTATCTCCTCTAAAAGACAAATTTCAGAGAAAATAATTTGAAAATCTATTTTCAGTTTCAATTTTTATTTTTTCTTTAAATTTTTATACGCTCTTTTGCGCCGCCGAAAATTCTCTCGGCGGGCCGCCGCCGCACAGTGCTTTGTCCACATATAGTGAATCGGCAAAATTAGAGAAGTTATCGCAGAAAAATGAAATTTGGTGTGCTGGTTCAAAATATGTTAATTAAGAAAAATACGAGGTTTCGGAAAAGTCGGCTCAAGGACATGACTACCTCCCATATATAATTTTTCTCAAAAACTAAATTGTAACTACATTAGTGATCAGAATGCACTGAAAACTTATAAAACTATATATTTGGGCTCTCTGGGAAATTTCGCTTCGTTCGATACAAGGACATGACCAAAGTAAATTTATATAAAGTATATGCAAGTACCCAGGTGATTAATTTTTTTCTCGTGTTGTGTCAATGCATGAATGTCAAAAGTTGTTTACAATTTTCGTACGCCACTTTGTTTTGCTTTGCTTTGTTATACACAATTGTGTGTAGTGAAAAAGTTGAAATAAATTTTTACTTGAAATAGGTGTTACAAAACATTTAAAAATAATTATATTTAATTATTAAAATAAATATGTAGCTTTTTTATACTTATTTCACGTAATAAAGGTTTATCAAATAATAATTTTACTTTGGTTTTGTGTATCCATACATTTCCTTTTTGTTGTATGCAGATCTGGGACTTGCATTAAATGAGCAAATGCATTGACCATTTTCCCGCACTAAACCAAATCAATACAAATGCAAATTTATTACATTAGAACTAACTTTGATAATTATAGTGCAATTTTTTGGCATTAAACTAAAATCTCTCCAAAGTAATACATTAATATTGCGCTAGCACCAAATCACAAGGTGAAAAATAGAACGTAAATCTGTACATACATACATAAATATATGTATAAACTTTTTTCTATGTACATATCGCCACTTAAGGCAAAAATCATTTTTCAAGAGAAAGACAAAACTTGATTAAATTGTTCCAAGCGGTAGTATATTCCGTTTATAAAATCACAATTTTTTTAAGATATAACTTTACAATAAAATAAACGAAATCCTAAGTCCTGATCTTTCATTTGTATGAACGTACTTATACAGGTGCCTTCAATGTTCCTTTACTGTATTTTTTTATTTGTATTATCTGATAAAAATATGATTACATTTTATATAATTTTACTGTGTACAATATGTGCTATTGCAATAATATTGCATTACTTCATGATGTGCTTAGTGGCAATACAAAATTAGTGCATTTTTCGCCATAGTATTAGCTGCTAATGCAATATTAATCCATTACCCCCCTTCTCCACTAGCAATAATAATGTTGGCAATATAGCAATAACGCCGGCAGAATAACAGAACAATATTGCTGATTGCTTTACTTATGTTAAGGCTATGGGAAATCGCAGCCACAATATGGAAAGAGTCAACAAGAAATGTGCAGAATAAAAATATAATTCACTTGTAAATATCTGGTTAATCGATCAAATTTTTATATGTATTAACTTATAATAATACAATATATTTCCCTACACACGTTTTTAAGAGACTATTTTCCTATTTTATTATACATTCATACGTATATTTTCCCAATTTCACTAATATTACATAAATGTCAAATGTAATACAGAAAATTCGAACATAAATTAACACCGAGTTTGACGTTTCATGCTTGCAATAATTGTTAACGAAAGTGCGTTGACAATTATTGCAACATATATTGCAAGTTCCTGCAATGAGCTGTCTCCACTAGCAATAATATAATTTTGACAACTGCTGCAATAAATGTCCACATATTTATTGCTAGTCGAGACGTAGGGTTACTATTAAGAGATTTTATTTAAGTGCAAAAAAATAGTGCATTACAAGCATCAAATTTAAATTTTCACTAAAATTTTTGTTTTCCAATCAGTGCTTATGAAAAGTAATGCAAGTTGCCCAGATCTGGTTGTAATCATCTGTTTTTGACATTCATCCATTATTTTTACACAAACAAAGCGCATGTTGTTTTTGTATTTTCTTAGTTGTTGTAGACCTGCATATACTTTATATAAATATACTTTGGACATGACCATCTCCCATATGTCCTTTTTGTCATAAACTAAATTTTTGCTACATTAGTGATCAGAATGCACTGAAAACTGTTATTTATCGATGCTGTTACCGGGTTGCTTATGGTGTTATTTAAACATTTTATTGTAGACATTACTGCCCGTGCCTCATTTTCCCTGGTTGCCAGATTTGTCGGCCTTGCTGGCATGCTGGCGTTCAGCTCCGGCTGAGCTCGCCGTCTTGGGGGGTGTTCTTGCCGACAGATGCAGGCAATAGCAAAAAAACAACAAAAAAAATCATGCCAGCTGTGCTTGGTAGGATGTAAAAACCAAGATGGAAAATATGTTTATAAATTTTGGAGCTCGAAAGTGGAATTTTGAAAAAAAAACAAAAAAAAACTTTTAGTAGCTTGTCTTTATTCAATCGCCAAAACAATGTGTCCGGAAATAGCTCGACTTAAAGTTAGGTTAGTTTACATAGTTGTATATATTTGTATGATTGCATCAGAGTTGGAGTTTCTAGAGTTGCCGGACTAACTATATATTACTATAATCTCGGCCGACCTGACCATACAATCGACCCCGATTGTTATATATTCTCTAGAAATTCCCCCTCTAAATACTCATAATCTTCGTACTCTGAAGTGTTGCCTTCAGGGTCACCCAAAACATTGTAGTCCTTATGTTCCAACCATTTTTTCAAACGAGTTGAATCTACTATGCCTTTATATGGCATTTGTGTTATTTGGCAATTTTCAACGTCGGAAATCTCGTACCGATCATTACCCAATTGTTTTTTAACTATATATGGCCCGCGGTATTTTGGCATTAATTTTTTATTCATACCTGGAGTATTGTCGATGTTCTTCAATACTACTAAGTCTCCTATTTCAAATGTCCTAGCTGGTACATGGTGTTGATTAAAATACTTCAAGTTATTTTCTTGTGCCCTTTGTATGTTTTTTGCAGCTTGCTGCCTAATTTCGTTTATATTACTTTCTTCGTTTGAATATTTTTCTATTATGTGTTCTGTAAACTCGTCAATTATATCGCCCCTCTGTTCTACCCCAAACAACATTTCACTTGGTGAGTGTCCTGTAGACCGTTGAATTGTATTATTTATTGCAAATTCTATCCTAGTTAATTTTTCTACCCAGTCTGCGTGTTCAATTGGTTCTGTTATCTTTGCTAACATAGCTCTCAAGTCTCTGTTCGTCCTTTCGACTTGCCCGTTTGACTGAGGAGATGCTACTGATATTTTCACATGTAAAATGTTCCTTTGAGCAAGAAATGAACTAAATTCATTAGACGTAAAGCATGTTCCCCGATCACTTATTATTCGCCGCGGCCTACTATAATACTCAAAATATTTCTTTAATGCACAACATGCCTCTTTTGTTCCCGGTGTGTTTACTGCGTATAGTTTAGTAAATTTAGTAAAGGCGTCCACTACTATTAGAATGTGTTTTCTTTTCGATTTTACCGAAGGCAAAGGTCCGAAGTGGTCGATATGTAATGTATCGAAAGGCACTGGTTTTTTATTTATATTAAATAAATTTCTTTCATTTTTTCTTTGCGGTGCGGAATAAAATATACATTTAAGACAATTCCTTATAAATTTCATTCCCGGAAACCAGTAACACTTTTTTATTTTGTTTAAGCACTTTTCAATCCCCACATGGCCATATCCTTCGTGTAGTATTCTTATAACATTTTCTTCTAGTTCAGCTGGCACATACAATTGTTGTTGCCCATCATTTCCTATCCTAAAAACCAAGCCATTTTCCAATAAATATCCATCCAAATCCCCGATTTCGAGTTTATCCCTAATAGTCCGTATATTTGTATCCCTAGACTGTGTTGCTTGTATGTTCAGATCGATATCATTATCGTCGATCATAGCTGCGACAGGTGCACGGCTTAAAGCGTCCACGTGAGACATTAACTCGCCCTTCCGATGTCTAATATTGTAATCATAGTTTTCTAACTCCAAAGCCCACCTGGCTATTCTCGGATTTATTAAGTTTTTGCTCAGTGTTAACGTCAGGGAATTGCAATCGGTCACGATGGTAAAGGGAATTCCCTCCAAGTACACTCTAAAACGTTTCAACGCATAAATAATAGCAAGCGTTTCTAATTCAAAGCTATGATACTTCGCTTCGGTCGATGACGTACATTTTGAGTAGTACGCTATTGGATGAAATTTGTTATCTTTCTGTTTTTGCAAAAGTACTGATCCATATCCTTTCGTGCTCGCGTCAGTATGTAACTCCGTCTCGTATTGTGGATTATATACCGCTAAGACTGGGCCGCTTATCAATTTATTCCTCAATGTTAAAAAAGCTTCTTCACATTCATTCGTCCATATAAAATCTTTACTCTTCTTTAATTCTGTCAATGGCTTTGCAATTCTTGAAAAATCATACACAAATCTTCGGAAAAACGCGAAAAGGCCTAAACAGCGTTCCAGGCTACCATGATCTATTGGAACTGGATATTCTTTGATAGTTTTAATATGATCGTCATTCGGTCTTATGCCACTTTCATTCACCCTATATCCTAAATAATCAATTTCCCTACATGCAAATTTGCACTTTTCAAAATTTAATTTTAATCCGTTACTTCTTAACACCCTTAATACATTTGCCATAATATCGAAGTGTTCTTCGATTGTTTCAGTTGCTATGCTTATATCGTCCAAATACACCACTATTTTGCCTGTGTCAATAAATTCTCTCAGGACTTTATTTATAAATCGTTGAAACACTGCTCCTGCATTTTTAAGCCCAAATGGCATGTAACAATATTCAAATTGGCCTAACGGAGTCACAAATGCTGTATATTTAATTGAGTCCTTGTGCATTTGGATTTGGTGAAAACTGTTTCTTAGATCTAACGTTGAAAAATACTTCTTGTTCCCTAAATAGTCTAAACAATCCTCAACAATTGGCATAGAGTAATTGTCTTTCAAAGTAATTCTGTTTAGTGACCTATAGTCGACGCACATTCTTAAGTCGCCGTTTTTCTTTTTTACTAACACTATTGGGGAAGCATACGGTGACTCGCTCGGCCGAATTATTCCGGCCTCTAAGAGTTCATCTAGTTTTGTTCTAACCTCATTTCGTTCTCGGAATGAGAGGCGTCTGGGTCCACTGTATATTGGCACATCACTCGACAGTCTAATTTCCATGCAGTAGTCTGTCAGTGTTGGGCTGTCACCTGTGCTTTCTAAATAATTATCCTTTATAATTGACTTAAGCTTAAGAATGTCTCTATTCTCCATTCTAGAGTCTATGTTAAGACTGTCCACATCATCAACTGCACATATAACACTTCGTAGTTCACTACACTCTTTTATTTCCTGTAGAATTTCTAACTCTTGATACTCGGCCTTAGAATCAAAAACAATTGTTCCATTACCCATCATACCAGTGTTTATCCTCGTGCATTTACGTTTACTAATATTGCAACCATTTTCTTCCCCGGTGGAATTATTTTTTGTATTTTGGGCAACCCTGTACAAGTTAAATGACATAAGCGCACTGACGTATTGTTCGTCAATATTCTTACTTTTATTCAAATTCAGTTTCAGTAATTCATCTTTTTTGTATATACATTTTACTCTACATAAATGTAAATTAAGCTTCGATAAAACATCGCGCCCAATTAGTATCGGCACTAGTGCTTCGTTATCCGGTAGTATAAAAAATTTGTGATTTATTTTCATATTTCTAAAAATAAGTTCACATCGGACCTGCCCGCACATATTAATACTATTATTTCCTACTCCTCTATAGGTTGTAGCAGTTTTGTTGTCCCCACCGCGAACGGGCACTAGCGACTTCTTAAGGCAACTAATGGGGCTACCGGTATCGAACAGGGAAAAAATATCATTTACCTCAATGTGCTTATCTTGATCATTGAAGGCAACACTTACCTTTTGATACGCGTCTACTGTGTCGTATACGCCAACGTTTACTGCAGCAATTCCTCTCTTCTTCGGGCAATCTTTGTGGTAGTGGCCAACTTCGGCGCAGTTGAAACAGCTATTCAGCGGGCGTCTTGGTTTTGGGCATTTGCTTTGGAAGTGTCCAAACTGTGAACAATTATAACATCTAACTTCGTCCAGTGCCTTTACTGCATTTTGGCCGCTTGTAGCCACCGCTTTTGTCCTATTAACAACACTTAACTTGTCTTGACGTTTCTGCTCATACCCATCAAAGCGCTCGATTAACTCCCCAATTGTCTTAGCCCCGTATAGGCGGCTAATGTTGTTTGTTGAGTCTGGGATTCCGTCGATTACAAATTCGACTAACTCTTTTTCGTCGATGTCCACCTTTGCCGCTATAGTCTGCATTGATATCAAGTAACTTAGGCACGTTTCCGTTGGTTTTAACGTGCGAGCCTGCAATTGCCTATACACCTCTTGCCGCGTTACAGTGCGTTTGAAAGTCGCAATCAAACTTGCTTTCAAATCTTGAAAATTTTTTAACCCTAAATTGTTGATATGCTGTTTGGCGGTACCGACTAGGCGGCGACGAATGGCTACGCATTTTTCTTTGTCAGTGTAGCCGCACATATTGGTGTAGTCTTCGAATTGCAATATCCACTTGTGGATATCATACTGCTCGTCCCCACTAAAAGTCGGTACCGCAGCATCCAACTCCGCCAAGTCAACACGACGTACATAGGCAACGGGGCTTAGGGACTCCTCTAGTGTTCGTATTTGTTGCTGGAGTTTGAGCATTTCTAGTCGCGTCTGTAACTTTCGTATTTCTTCGGCTTCTGCGGTGTTTTTAGAGGGTAAATCGGCACTTCTCTCCATGTGAGCACTAGACAAATTAATTGCAGCAACATTTGAAGCGAGAAAATTTTGTGTTTCAGCAGTTGACGATTCTATCATTATATCATTCTCCTTCATCAGTTCAGCAGCTGCCTCAATAGCAGCGGTCACTCTAATACCAGATGTACTGGCATTGTCAGCAGGCGTATGGACGGCGGGAGTCAGTACGGCAGGCGTTTGGACCGCGGGCATCTGGATCGCAGGCATCTGGACGGCGCGCATTTGGATGGCGGGCCCCTGGACAGAAGGCGTCTCGTACGCACGCATTTCATCGGCCGGCGTCTGACCTGCAGGCATCTCGTCGGCCAGCTTTATACTCATTTGTTCATGGACGTCATTTGCTTCGGTCGTATCCACGGTGGTCATATTACCAGCTGGTAAATTATCATCACCGGCATTTGTGGCCATCTCCTCGTGACGCTTTTGATTGGCCATATATAAAACTTTTAACTGGCTCAGAGTTGCCGATTCTGGCAAATCTACTCCGGCGGTTGTTAAATAATCGATGAGTGTTTGACGGCTTGGACGTAAGTCCATTCTAAATTGTTATTCAAGTAACTTCTTTTTATAAAAATAAGTGTTACCCCACACCTGATGTTTAGTAGCTTGTCTTTATTCAATCGCCAAAACAATGTGTCCGGAAATAGCTCGACTTAAAGTTAGGTTAGTTTACATAGTTGTATATATTTGTATGATTGCATCAGAGTTGGAGTTAGTAGTGTGCTAATGGCGGTCTGAGTCCTGTTTTGGGAATTAAAAACCGGGAAAAATCAAAAAGGGTGGCAAGCCTGTTACAAATGGGGGGATTTTGGGGATTTTCATGCTGGGATTTTCTTAGCTATGTGTGTGTGTGTGTGTGTGTGACTTTGATTCTTTGTGGATGTGTATGTATGTATACTTGTGTGTACAGCTTTTGTTCTTATTGTAGAGAAGCGTTGTGCTTACAGTGTATGTATGTATATGTGGGTGCGTGTGAGTGTGTATGTATGAGTATGTGTTTTTGTATTTACTTGTATGTTTGATGGTGTCCAATACTGTTGTTGTAGTGGCAGACAATCATTATACCCAGTAGGAAATGTCGATGGTGAAAATGTGCTGACTAGCTTTTGACTAGCTTGTCACCTGTATTACTATATAATTATACCTCATACAATACTTTGTACTATAGGCATTTAGCATGTGCTTGTCATTGAAAATATACTAGTCACACTAAAACAATTGATTAGGTAGTGACCACGTAGTTGTTATGGGGTCATGAGACATACTAACCAGACAGTTAGTTACCGATACATATCTATAATTTACGTGCATACAAATGTATGAATATTGACAATTCCACCTCTCTCCTTCTTTTATACTGACGGATAGTAGAAAACTTATTATACCAAAGTTGTAACTAGAATTTTAGTTGACACAAAGTCACTTGCTCCCAGTCTGACTGCAAGGTAGTGACAAAGGATCTGTGTATTTGTGTGTATGTAGTGATTGTTATTTGATAGTCTTTGGGTAGCTGTTTTGAGTTATCGTTGGTATGCTTATGTAGGGTTATTGTATTGCATTTATGTTTGCGATCTCTGGGGAAATAATCTAATAGCTACAGAGAGTGGCAACCATGTTGTCAATGGAAGTGGGTAGGGAATGTATTTGGTAATGTATGTATATGTTGTTGTATTAATGTATGTGATTGTATCTATTTTTACTCTGAAGAATATCATTGCTTGTGTGTATTGTTTGGCCTGCGAGAGTTTTTCATACATATTTACAAATGAATGTGTATATGTTTTCTAGGCTATTGACGTTGCTGTTCTTATGTAGATAGAAAATATTATGTTGGCATAGGTTTTATATATACAAGTGAATTTCAGATGTAAAATGTTTTGAATCAAATCAGGTTGATAAGCAGATTTTTTGAATAGGGGTAATGATATTTTTATTTCAGTATATTTTAATTTAATGTAATAATTATAGGAAGTAGCTTTTGGAGACATACACCAAAAATTTTACTCATACCTTTGTATTACAAACTGATCCTAGCGATTTTGATCTGGGTGTTGCTGTGTATATGAATTTCATCATATATCGTAATACCATCAGATAAATTAGATTTGACGTCTACTACACGATTATCATATGAATTATGGGAATTTGTATGTGTGTGTGTGTGTATGTGAGTATGTATGTATGTATGTATGTATGTGTGTGTGTGTGCGTCTGTGTGTATGAATTTCATAATATTATAAAATTTCATTATGTATGTTTGTGTTTGTGTATTACGTCATCACTTTTTTGTGTGTCATGCCAGACATTTGGTAGTATAAAATATTAGCATATATGTATGTATGTAGGTATCAGAACTTTTTTTTTTTTATCCTAGTATGTTTTTATACTTATTTTGCTTTATATTTTGTCATGCTTAAAATTGTCCAGCTTTAAAGTCTCCCTGTGTGAAATTTGTTTATATTAGAGATTTTGTTTATTTAACTACGTCCGACTTCTTTGGCTGAACTTCTTTTCATACGATCATGGGAATTTATAGTTTCTCTGTCCATAATAAGTTCGTTTAGCTTTGGTATATGCTTTGAATGTAAGTGTGATTGTTAAGATCTAATAAATACTTGAGTATTGATAAGAAATTTGATATTATGTGTGCATATGTATGTACATATCTACAAATTGATTTTATGTATGTATGTATGTACATATAAATATGTGTTTGACTCCGTGCTTGAATACATTTTTTTTTTTGTTGTTGTTGTAAATATTCGCCTGGTTTTTATGTATAGATGTGAAATATCTTCATAGTTTTTTTATTTGAATTTAAAAAACGTTGTTTTAACTTTTATCTGTATTTACTTAAAAGTGTGTGAGGATTTTCTGTTTTAAGTAAAACTGAATTCCTTAAGATACATACTTTAGAGTAATAGTAACTATAATAGAAATATTTCCTTTATTTAATTTACATTTGTTTAAAGTTGATGCAGCCTAATAGTCATTCTTAGAAATGTTTTGATATAAAATTTTTTTCCAGCCGTAGGCTTTTTCACCACCTTTTACATTTATTTTAGAACATCTTGCGTTGGCTTTTATAAAATTGCAAACGCTTTGAAATGAAACTGATCCAGCAGTCCAGCTTAGGTGATGATAGTTTTTTGTTAGTCAGCTTGCTTCTTTTTTTTTTATTTAATTTTTTTTTTTTTTTTGTTGATAAACATTTAAAATCAAAAGGGAGTTTTATATTGAAATTATTATATTCTTAATTGTTGAAAACAATCACTTCTTCTTTTCCGAAGAAATTATTTGAATTACTTTTGAAACCTTACGCGACTATAAAAATTATGTTATTTTTCATATTGCTTAATTTATAAGACTTTTAGAATTTGACATTTGATGGCTATATATTCTAGTATATGATCATGAATAAGAATACAGTAAGCTGATTTCTTTGCTTACAATTTCAAATTAAAATTTTATTCAATTGTCCCGCTATTGAATAAAAGGAGCTTTTATCTTAAACTCTGGTACAGTTATATATAGTAGCTTTGTTGAAATCTTAGATACATATAATATGTAGATTAAAATAACGTTTATTTATAAATTTTATTTTAAGATCAGCATCATATGGATATGTAACTGAACTTAAATGTACTTTTAAATTAGTTAATTCATAATGAACAATTTTATTTTCTTTTTGACTAGCGATCAACACAAAACGAAGTCGTTTTCTTACAATTTAGGTCTGGCCTCTCAACTGCTCCTCTAGTATACAATATAACTTTGTATGTCAGCATTTCTGTCTACTCTTTGTGAGCGTTAAGGATAATTAAATTTTAAACTTTTTATTCTTCAAATTGTGTTACTTCATACTCATAATATGTTTACATTAATAAGGTACGAGTGTATGTTTATTTTATGAAAGGTGAGGTCCTATGACTTTTATTTGATGTTCTGTGTTTTTTTTTTCTCATTTTACTAAAGTTCAGCGTACTGCGTATATATTTCTAATATATTTAAGTGAGCTTTTTGTACCTGTCAGACAAAGTGAACGTATCAGTTGGTCAGTCAGTCTCTCTTTTTATTTTATTAATTTTTTCTTCTAATGTGTCACTACTATTTTTTCAGATTTTACTACTTGAAATAGAAAATATTTATATAATTTTAAAAGTATTAATATATACATACATATAGGTAAATATATGTATGTACGTAGAAATTAGTTCATATACAAATAAATACACCTTTAATAATCAATTATTCTAGAAAATCGATCTAAAATAACACATTTACCTCCATCATCATTTCACCGTCAGTGTGTTCATAAAGTGCTAGAAACATTGGAATATCTATGTTTGGGAGAATTTTTACTTCAAGTGTTTCTATATAAGGTTTGATGGTTGACCCCTTGACGATATTGTGGTTAACGTAGGCTGCGTTGTATCGCATTCAGATGTAATCATTTCTTACTTAGAAAAGGTCCTCATCACCATCAATCATACCTGTATACAATACATTCATTAGTTGAGTTGATCCAGATACAATTGCCTTCTACAAATTAATGATTAGAAAAAAGCTTTCTCATCACATTCTAACAGGTTTAATATTTTGCTAGCATGCATGCTTTTATCAATAGTGAGGCGAGAGTCCGACATTTAGTGGTGTTTCAATTAAAAATCTATACAATTAGAATTACGAATTCACTCTTTTGAATTTTTAACAAAGTATATACATATGTACATATGTATTTCATTTCTCACAGTCTTGAAATTTTTTTCATTACAAAAGTATGACGTGAGGATTTTTTTTTTTTTTTTAATTATACATGCTTCGGCATGCTTCCAATATATTTTTTTTTTTCGGTAAATTTATTTCATACTCATACAGATACAGATATAAAGTAAGATCTGTTTACATTACATTTTACAATTTATGCATGCTTCAGCATGATTCTAGTTGAAGTCTGTATTTATTTAGTAAGTTTGTTTGATACCCACCCAGTAAAAAAAATTGGAAGTCATTCTAAAGGATGTACATATTCATTGCTTCCAAAAAATCGATATTTTTAATTTGCCGATAGTTAGCAGAAAACCAAGTAGAAGTTTATTTTAGTCATACAAAACCTTGTAATTCCTCTGTAGTTTTAAAAATTACTCACCAGAATTTTTAAAAAATTTATTTTTTGAAGAAACTTATGAACTATTTTTGGTCTAAAATTTTAAAGTTATTTGCTTAAATTTACATTAAATTACTGTTTCGCGTTTAAATTCCTATAAAAAGAAACTAATTGTTAAAATATGTAACTATTAGCCATTTTTCCTAGATGAAAATATTATCATAGAACACAAAAAAGGACATTTTTCTTAAAATCGCTTCCAATTCGGTGACCAGGCAGCGAAAAAGAGAACTTCTTGCAATGACAACCCTATGTAAAAATCATTAGATCGGATCGAAATTTGCACTACTTCCAGATCGCAAACTCTACATTTTCATGACTTTTTTGGAGTGTCTTTTTTTACTGGGCATTCATACACATGTACATTCATAAAGATTGGATATCATAGTCCAATTTTCTTAGTTTATCTAGAAATGAACAGTGAATATCTTTTATAATAACCCCATATTCACAATTTAAAATTTTGTATGCTATAGCTTTCGAAATGGAAAATGTACACCTTTTACTATAAAAAATGATAATATGATGTGCTGAATATTTTTAACGCTTAAGTTTTCACAATATTTCATACAGACCATCAAGTTTAGAGAATTCAGTACATTAAGCTAATAATCTTCCCTGAGACCTAACATTCCTAATCAATCCTTCAAAAAAAAACCAATAAAAACTAGATTTTTCCTTTGTAATTTTATTTATATTTTCATTAAATTTAATCATTTTGTACATCTTCAAACTGTATTTTGCACCTTTTTCTCATTCGTAGAGTTAACTTTAATCACAAATATTTTAATGATGAGATGATCTTTCCTATTTCATGCACTGAGTAAATCTTTATATATGTATATCATTCCACTTATATGAACCATTAATGCTAAATTCTTAACACATAATTCCTTTTAGTGATCTATTAAATCATTCTACTATTGATGTTGTCATATTAAGTAATTTTTAATCCTATATTTATGCATGAATTTTACAGTATTTATTAAAAAATTCTTTACCATCATCTATTTGTAAGTTTTTTGGTACTCGTACCATTTCAAAAATATTTTCCATTGACTAAGTTTTCCCGAGTGCAGTTTTTATTTTCAACGATACTCACCATATAACTTTAAGAATAAGTATATTACAGTCTACAAAAATCAATAATTTCTATTTTCTGTAGAATAGTTACCCACTTCACCTAAATCAGCTCCATAAAAGATCATCTATTCCATTCATTACATCACCACAATGCACAAAATGTTTTCGTGCTTGCTTATGGAGTTCGTTTACTAAATTTCTTTTTAAAGACATTGAGTTGTTTTACAGTTTTATGGAGAGTGTTGTGATCTACTTGATACACTTTCAGCTATTTATACTAAAATGTAGTTGATTTTCCAGTCTATAAATTCTATGGTTCAGCTGTTCAATTTGTTTGTCAAAAGTTGATTTAATTTTTAGAATGTCTTTTTCAATTTTATACCTATCTTCTATCTATAATTTTATATCATTTGTAGTCCATTAATTTGCATTTGAATATATCCTTGAATTATATTAATGCCTTAAGCTTTATTATTAATTCATCCTTTAGTTTCTCGATTTAAGTTTCCAGAAACAATTTACTGATAACATTATTCTCCGTCAGTGAATGATGATGATTCTCTATGTATACATTGGTAGAAATTATACATTTTATTTATCTATCAAAATCAAATTTGTCGTAGTATTTACACGTTTTATTAATCATTAAAGAAAATAACCCCACTTTTAAACCCCATATTTGACCATCAACTTGTATTTTATCTTCATACAGTTTTAGATTTCTATCACCAAATTTCCATTCATTATTGAAATTTTTAGGTGAGCCATAGTTTGTATCTAATTCATTTCTTCCTTCCAAGACTAATAAGATAATATAAGTGTCTTCGGAATTGGAAGTCTGTGAGTAAAAATCACCTTCATAATCGTCACCACCATTTTCAGTATTAACATCATTAAATAAGATGCTATTATCAAATATTGTTCCTTATGCTAGGTTCTTTGGTATACTTGTCTCTATCTTGACTAATGGATTTTCAGCTTCTGTCTTCATTTTATTTTCTTCTTTAATGGGAATTCTTTTAATTTTTTTAGAACTATTTATGAATTCTTTCAGTGGTTCTGTTATAGGTTTAAATGTATCTCTTAGTTGTTCACGTGTATCTATTTCACCAGTTTTTATACTACGAAGCTTTTTCTTCAAGACATTTCTTGTCAACACCAACTGTTTTAAAATTTTCTCATCCATGTTTAATAAATAAAAGGTATCAGCTATTAGATGAGGTATCAGCTATTAGATCAGCTTATTAGCACCTGGTCTGGTTTTCAGATCAGCTTTTCAGGACCTGGTCTGGTTTTCAGATCAGCTTTTCAGGACCTGGTCTGGTTTTCAGATCAGCTTTTTAGGACCTGGTCTGGTTTTCAGATCAGCTTTTTAGGACCTGGTCTGGTTTTCAGATCAGCTTTTCAGGACCTGGTCTGGTTTTCAGATCAGCTTTTCAGGACCTGGTCTGGTTTTCAGATCAGCTTTTCAGGACCTGGTCTGGTTTTCAGATCAGCTTTTCAGGACCTGGTCTGGTTTTCAGATCAGCTTTTCAGGACCTGGTCTGGTTTTCAGATCAGCTTTTCAGGACCTGGTCTGGTTTTCAGATCAGTTTTTCAGGACCTGGTCTGGTTTTCAGATCAGCTTTTCAGGACCTGGTCTGGTTTTCAGATCAGCTTTTTAGGACCTGGTCTGGTTTTCAGATCAGCTTTTCAGGACCTGGTCTGGTTTTCAGATCAGCTTTTCAGGACCTGGTCTGGTTTTCAGATCAGCTTTTCAGGACCTGGTCTGGTTTTCAGATCAGCTTATCAGGAGCTGGTATGGTTTTCAGATCAGCTTTTCAGGACCTGGTCTGGTTTTCAGATCAGCTTATCAGGACCTGGTCTGGTTTTCAGATCAGCTTATCAGGACCTGGTCTGGTTTTCAGATCAGGTTATCTGATTCAGATTGAGTTATCAGTTTACAAGTAGTTAGTCATTTATAAAATTTATATGAATGAAGTTTCAGGTCAGATGAAATAACTAAAATCAATCTCTTATGAGCAGTAATTTATATAGTTATGAAATAGTCAAATTGTTTTCTAAAACGAACATCATCTAATTTATCATCAAAATAAACCATATTTATCATTCCAACACTATACAAATTTCTTTAAACTTTTCAAAATTCTTATTACTGACAACATTATCCCTATAGACGAGCTTAATATTTTTCTCATCTTGCTTAAACATTATAATAACATTTGCATTGTCTCTTGTTAAATGCTTACAGCGGTATTCATAAAAATTTTAAACAGCATTTTGAATGTTGTTTAAGCAAAATTCGCTAAATTTTAGCTTAAAAACGTTTTTTAATTTAAACCTTGTTTAATTCACCAAATCCTAAAAATTAATTGCACCCATACTTAAAATAATTTTGAGTTAACGTCGTTGTAATTTTGCTTCATGTTTATTTGCATTTTTAACTTTGCCTATATGTATGTATGTACATATGTATGCATGTATGTATTTATGTATGTTAAAAAGAATTATGTTATACGTTGGGCACAAGTAGAATGAGTCATCATTCTTCTGTCGCCCCATACAAAAATATACACGTACATATGTATGTATATTATTCTGCTTTGTACATGCAGCATCAGCAAATATCATACTTGAAATTCTTTAAGCTTCAATACGTCAAAAAAATAAATGTATAATATAGTATTCTTTTAATTATGAAATTAACTTCTTCAGATATTCATATTTGACTTGATATAGATAATTTTAGTATAAATATATGTTTTTAAACCTGAGATAGTAGTAGTGAACTACCAATCCTGCGGCAATTAAACTTTTGAAATTTTAAAATTTTAATTACCCAAATTTTAAAATTCTTGGAAATTTGTGAAATTTGATACCCTACGAGGGTGGATCAATAAGTCCGTCCATTTTTTTTTTGTTTTTTTTTTTTTTTTTTTTTTGTGTTTACATTAACGTTTTTTTTTTTTTTTGTTTTTTTTTTTTCTTTAGTACATACGAGGGTGGATCAATAAGTCCGTTTTATGTGAAAATGATTTTTCGTAAGGTGGACTGTAAAAACGTGAAAATAAATATTTATGTAAATCTGACTGGAAAATCATGAAAATATTTTTGTAATGCCGACGGGAAAATCATGAAAATGATTTTTCCTAATGCCAACGGAAAATCATGAAATTGATTTTTCATAATGGTGACGGGAAAAACGTGAAAATAAAATGTTTCTAAAGCCGACGAAAAATTTGTTTATGTCTGTCTGTCTATGGGAATTCGAGTCTGTCAGAGAGTTGGGGGTTCGTAATAATTTGTGGGGGTCCTTTGTCGGACTTTAAAATTTTAATCTACGCCAGAGTGGGAGTTCACTACTACTATCTCAAGTTTAAAAACATATATTTATACTAAAATTATCTATATCAAGTCAAATATGAATATCTGAAGAAGTTAATTTCATAATTAAAAGAATACTATATTATACATTTATTTTTTTGACGTATTGAAGCTTAAAGAATTTCAAGTATGATATTTGCTGATGCTGCATGTACAAAGCAGAATAATATACATACATATGTACGTGTATATTTTTGTATGGGGCGACAGAAGAATGATGACTCATTCTACTTGTGCCCAACTTCTAGTATAATTCCTAATACATACATAAATACATACATACATGCATACATACATGCATACATATAGGCAAAGTTAAAAATGCAAATAAACATGAAGCAAAATTACAACGATGTCAACTCAAAATTAGTTTTAAGTATGGGTGCAGTTAATTTTTAAGATTTGGTGATCTACACAAGGTTTAAATAAAAAAAACGTTTTTTAAGCTAAACTTCTATTTAGGGAATTTTGGTTAAACAACATTCAAAACGCTGTTTAAAATTTTTATGAATACGGCTGTAAGCATTTAACAAGAGACAATGAAAATGTTATTATAATGTTTAAGCAAGATGAGTAAAATATTAAGCTCGTGTATAGGGATAATGTTGTCAGTAATATGAATTTTGAAGAGTTTCAAGAAATTTGTATAGTGTTGGAAGGATAAATAGGGATTTTTGATGATAAATTAAATAATGTTCGTTTTAGAAAACAATTTGACTATTTCATAACTATATAAATTACTGCTCATAAAGGATTGGCTTTAGTTATTAATCTAACGTTAAACTTGATACATCTATTTGCTATAACCTCATCTGATACCTGATAAGCTGATCTGAAAACCAGACCAGCTACCTAATAACCTGATTTGATACCTGATAACCTGATCTGAAAACCAGACCAGGTCCTGAAAAGCTGATCTGAAAACCAGACCAGGTCCTAAAAAGCTGATCTGAAAACCAGACCAGGTCCTAAAAAGCTGATCTGAAAACCAGACCAGGTCCTGAAAAGCTGATCTGAAAACCAGACCAGGTCCTGAAAAGCTGATCTGAAAACCAGACCAGGTGCTAATAAGCTGATCTAATAGCTGATACCTCATCTAATAGCTGATACCTTTTATTTATTAAACATGGATGAGAAAATTTTAAAACAGTTGGTGTTGACAAGAAATGTCTTGAAGAAAAAGCTTCGTAGTATAAAAACTGGTGAAATAGATACACGTGAACAACTAAGAGATACATTTAAACCTATAACAGAACCACTGAAAGAATTCATAAATAGTTCTAAAAAAATTAAAAGAATTCCCATTAAAGAAGAAAATAAAATGAAGACAGAAGCTGAAAATCCATTAGTCAAGATAGAGACAAGTATACCAAAGAACCTAGCATAAGGAACAATATTTGATAATAGCATCTTATTTAATGATGTTAATACTGAAAATGGTGGTGACGATTATGAAGGTGATTTTTACTCACAGACTTCCAATTCCGAAGACACTTATATTATCTTATTAGTCTTGGAAGGAAGAAATGAATTAGATACAAACTATGGCTCACCTAAAAATTTCAATAATGAATGGAAATTTGGTGATAGAAATCTAAAACTGTATGAAGATAAAATACAAGTTGATGGTCAAATATGGGGTTTAAAAGTGGGGTTATTTTCTTTAATGATTAATAAAACGTGTAAATACTACGACAAATTTGATTTTGATAGATAAATAAAATGTATAATTTCTACCAATGTATACATAGAGAATCATCATCATTCACTGACGGAGAATAATGTTATCAGTAAATTGTTTCTGGAAACTTAAATCGAGAAACTAAAGGATGAATTAATAATAAAGCTTAAGGCATTAATATAATTCAAGGATATATTCAAATGCAAATTAATGGACTACAAATGATATAAAATTATAGATAGAAGATAGGTATAAAATTGAAAAAGACATTCTAAAAATTAAATCAACTTTTGACAAACAAATTGAACAGCTGAACCATAGAATTTATAGACTGGAAAATCAACTACATTTTAGTATAAATAGCTGAAAGTGTATCAAGTAGATCACAACACTCTCCATAAAACTGTAAAACAACTCAATGTCTTTAAAAAGAAATTTAGTAAACGAACTCCATAAGCAAGCACGAAAACATTTTGTGCATTGTGGTGATGTAATGAATGGAATAGATGATCTTTTATGGAGCTGATTTAGGTGAAGTGGGTAACTATTCTACAGAAAATAGAAATTATTGATTTTTGTAGACTGTAATATACTTATTCTTAAAGTTATATGGTGAGTATCGTTGAAAATAAAAACTGCACTCGGGAAAACTTAGTCAATGGAAAATATTTTTGAAATGGTACGAGTACCAAAAAACTTACAAATAGATGATGGTAAAGAATTTTTTAATAAATACTGTAAAATTCATGCATAAATATAGGATTAAAAATTACTTAATATGACAACATCAATAGTAGAATGATTTAATAGATCACTAAAAGGAATTATGTGTTAAGAATTTAGCATTAATGGTTCATATAAGTGGAATGATATACATATATAAAGATTTACTCAGTGCATGAAATAGGAAAGATCATCTCATCATTAAAATATTTGTGATTAAAGTTAACTCTACGAATGAAAAAAAGGTGCAAAATACAGTTTGAAGATGTACAAAATGATTAAATTTAATGAAAATATAAATAAAATTACAAAGGAAAAATCTAGTTTTTATTGGTTTTTTTTTGAAGGATTGATTAGGAATGTTAGGTCTCAGGGAAGATTATTAGCTTAATGTACTGAATTCTCTAAACTTGATGGTCTGTATGAAATATTGTGAAAACTTAAGCGTTAAAAATATTCAGCACATCATATTATCATTTTTTATAGTAAAAGGTGTACATTTTCCATTTCGAAAGCTATAGCATACAAAATTTTAAATTGTGAATATGGGGTTATTATAAAAGATATTCACTGTTCATTTCTAGATAAACTAAGAAAATTGGACTATGATATCCAATCTTTATGAATGTACATGTGTATGAATGGGTATCAAACAAACTTACTAAATAAATACAGACTTCAACTAGAATCATGCTGAAGCATGCATAAATTGTAAAATGTAATGTAAACAGATCTTACTTTATATCTGTATCTGTATGAGTATGAAATAAATTTACCGAAAAAAAAAAATATATTGGAAGCATGCCGAAGCATGTATAATTAAAAAAAAAAAAAAAAATCCTCACGTCATACTTTTGTAATGAAAAAAATTTCAAGACTGTGAGAAATGAAATACATATGTACATATGTATATACTTTGTTAAAAATTCAAAAGAGTGAATTCGTAATTCTAATTGTATAGATTTTTAATTGAAACACCACTAAATGTCGGACTCTCGCCTCACTATTGATAAAAGCATGCATGCTAGCAAAATATTAAACCTGTTAGAATGTGATGAGAAAGCTTTTTTCTAATCATTAATTTGTAGAAGGCAATTGTATCTGGATCAACTCAACTAATGAATGTATTGTATACAGGTATGATTGATGGTGATGAGGACCTTTTCTAAGTAAGAAATGATTACATCTGAATGCGATACAACGCAGCCTACGTTAACCACAATATCGTCAAGGGGTCAACCATCAAACCTTATATAGAAACACTTGAAGTAAAAATTCTCCCAAACATAGATATTCCAATGTTTCTAACACTTTATGAACACACTGACGGTGAAATGATGATGGAGGTAAATGTGTTATTTTAGATCGATTTTCTAGAATAATTGATTATTAAAGGTGTATTTATTTGTATATGAACTAATTTCTACGTACATACATATATTTACCTATATGTATGTATATATTAATACTTTTAAAATTATATAAATATTTTCTATTTCAAGTAGTAAAATCTGAAAAAATAGTAGTGACACATTAGAAGAAAAAATTAATAAAATAAAAAGAGAGACTGACTGACCAACTGATACGTTCACTTTGTCTGACAGGTACAAAAAGCTCACTTAAATATATTAGAAATATATACGCAGTACGCTGAACTTTAGTAAAATGAGAAAAAAAAAACACAGAACATCAAATAAAAGTCATAGGACCTCACCTTTCATAAAATAAACATACACTCGTACCTTATTAATGTAAACATATTATGAGTATGAAGTAACACAATTTGAAGAATAAAAAGTTTAAAATTTAATTATCCTTAACGCTCACAAAGAGTAGACAGAAATGCTGACATACAAAGTTATATTGTATACTAGAGGAGCAGTTGAGAGGCCAGACCTAAATTGTAAGAAAACGACTTCGTTTTGTGTTGATCGCTAGTCAAAAAGAAAATAAAATTGTTCATTATGAATTAACTAATTTAAAAGTACATTTAAGTTCAGTTACATATCCATATGATGCTGACCTTAAAATAAAATTTATAAATAAACGTTATTTTAATCTACATATTATATGTATCTAAGATTTCAACAAAGCTACTATATATAACTGTACCAGAGTTTAAGATAAAAGCTCCTTTTATTCAATAGCGGGACAATTGAATAAAATTTTAATTTGAAATTGTAAGCAAAGAAATCAGCTTACTGTATTCTTATTCATGATCATATACTAGAATATATAGCCATCAAATGTCAAATTCTAAAAGTCTTATAAATTAAGCAATATGAAAAATAACATAATTTTTATAGTCGCGTAAGGTTTCAAAAGTAATTCAAATAATTTCTTCGGAAAAGAAGAAGTGATTGTTTTCAACAATTAAGAATATAATAATTTCAATATAAAACTCCCTTTTGATTTTAAATGTTTATCAACAAAAAAAAAAAAAATTAAATAAAAAAAAAAGAAGCAAGCTGACTAACAAAAAACTATCATCACCTAAGCTGGACTGCTGGATCAGTTTCATTTCAAAGCGTTTGCAATTTTATAAAAGCCAACGCAAGATGTTCTAAAATAAATGTAAAAGGTGGTGAAAAAGCCTACGGCTGGAAAAAAATTTTATATCAAAACATTTCTAAGAATGACTATTAGGCTGCATCAACTTTAAACAAATGTAAATTAAATAAAGGAAATATTTCTATTATAGTTACTATTACTCTAAAGTATGTATCTTAAGGAATTCAGTTTTACTTAAAACAGAAAATCCTCACACACTTTTAAGTAAATACAGATAAAAGTTAAAACAACGTTTTTTAAATTCAAATAAAAAAACTATGAAGATATTTCACATCTATACATAAAAACCAGGCGAATATTTACAACAACAACAAAAAAAAAATGTATTCAAGCACGGAGTCAAACACATATTTATATGTACATACATACATACATAAAATCAATTTGTAGATATGTACATACATATGCACACATAATATCAAATTTCTTATCAATACTCAAGTATTTATTAGATCTTAACAATCACACTTACATTCAAAGCATATACCAAAGCTAAACGAACTTATTATGGACAGAGAAACTATAAATTCCCATGATCGTATGAAAAGAAGTTCAGCCAAAGAAGTCGGACGTAGTTAAATAAACAAAATCTCTAATATAAACAAATTTCACACAGGGAGACTTTAAAGCTGGACAATTTTAAGCATGACAAAATATAAAGCAAAATAAGTATAAAAACATACTAGGATAAAAAAAAAAAAGTTCTGATACCTACATACATACATATATGCTAATATTTTATACTACCAAATGTCTGGCATGACACACAAAAAAGTGATGACGTAATACACAAACACAAACATACATAATGAAATTTTATAATATTATGAAATTCATACACACAGACGCACACACACACACATACATACATACATACATACATACTCACATACACACACACACACATACAAATTCCCATAATTCATATGATAATCGTGTAGTAGACGTCAAATCTAATTTATCTGATGGTATTACGATATATGATGAAATTCATATACACAGCAACACCCAGATCAAAATCGCTAGGATCAGTTTGTAATACAAAGGTATGAGTAAAATTTTTGGTTTATGTCTCCAAAAGCTACTTCCTATAATTATTACATTAAATTAAAATATACTGAAATAAAAATATCATTACCCCTATTCAAAAAATCTGCTTATCAACCTGATTTGATTCAAAACATTTTACATCTGAAATTCACTTGTATATATAAAACCTATGCCAACATAATATTTTCTATCTACATAAGAACAGCAACGTCAATAGCCTAGAAAACATATACACATTCATTTGTAAATATGTATGAAAAACTCTCGCAGGCCAAACAATACACACAAGCAATGATATTCTTCAGAGTAAAAATAGATACAATCACATACATTAATACAACAACATATACATACATTACCAAATACATTCCCTACCCACTTCCATTGACAACATGGTTGCCACTCTCTGTAGCTATTAGATTATTTCCCCAGAGATCGCAAACATAAATGCAATACAATAACCCTACATAAGCATACCAACGATAACTCAAAACAGCTACCCAAAGACTATCAAATAACAATCACTACATACACACAAATACACAGATCCTTTGTCACTACCTTGCAGTCAGACTGGGAGCAAGTGACTTTGTGTCAACTAAAATTCTAGTTACAACTTTGGTATAATAAGTTTTCTACTATCCGTCAGTATAAAAGAAGGAGAGAGGTGGAATTGTCAATATTCATACATTTGTATGCACGTAAATTATAGATATGTATCGGTAACTAACTGTCTGGTTAGTATGTCTCATGACCCCATAACAACTACGTGGTCACTACCTAATCAATTGTTTTAGTGTGACTAGTATATTTTCAATGACAAGCACATGCTAAATGCCTATAGTACAAAGTATTGTATGAGGTATAATTATATAGTAATACAGGTGACAAGCTAGTCAAAAGCTGGTCAGCACATTTTCACCATCGACATTTCCTACTGGGTATAATGATTGTCTGCCACTACAACAACAGTATTGGACACCATCAAACATACAAGTAAATACAAAAACACATACTCATACATACACACTCACACGCACCCACATATACATACATACACTGTAAGCACAACGCTTCTCTACAATAAGAACAAAAGCTGTACACACAAGTATACATACATACACATCCACAAAGAATCAAAGTCACACACACACACACACACACATAGCTAAGAAAATCCCAGCATGAAAATCCCCAAAATCCCCCCATTTGTAACAGGGTTGCCACCCTTTTTGATTTTTCCCGGTTTTTAATTCCCAAAACAGGACTCAGACCGCCATTAGCACACTACTCACTCTTTAAATCTGATTTTATTTTGTGGTGATCTGTGCTGTTGCCATTCCCTTCTAGCCCTTCTTTTTTCACGTACGAGACGTTCAATGTCTGTAGAATAAATTTTATTAAACCCAATCTGCGGATGGGAGATAGTGGCATGTTCAGCAGCCTGTTTAATATTCTCGCTGAGATTGGCAATGTTCGATTCAATATCATCGGGTGTTCTAAGCGTAATGTTTTCCGTACAATGACTGCTGAGATATTTTTTGAACCCCAGCCAATTTACACGATTGATCATCTTCACATATGGGTCAGGTAAGTTACTTCTTAATGGGCTACAAATTGTGATGATCGTCGGGGAGTGATCGGACGAGAGATCAAGAGAAGCTTGAACTTGAATTAAATCCCTAGAGATATTTTTTATGACGCCAAAATCTATAACATCCGGAATTTTTTGTATGTCAGTAGGCCAATAAGTGGGCTCCCCACTCGAAATGACATCCAAGCCCATTTTTGAAATAGTGTTGAACAATGCTCGACCTCTGGGTGTAACAAGGCGCGAACCCCAGAACGTATGTTTCGCATTGTAGTCTCCAGCTGCTACAAAACAAGGTCCAAGAGATTTGTAGAAATCCTCATATTGATTCTCAGTGATTGAAAATCTGGGAGGGGAGTAAATTGATAATATAACGAAATTTGAACAAAAACTTTCAATGCCAATATTTGTTGCTTGTAGGTATTCTTCACAAATGTTATCAAGAACATAGTGCTTGAGTCTTGACTTTATTAGAATTGCTGATCCACCGCAAGCCCTTCCTCTAGGGTCCTTTGTATCATATCTAGTGTAGCCATAAATTTTAAAAAGACTTCTCGAAGTCAAATGAGTCTCAGATACTAACATTATATCAATATTTTTTTCCGTGAGGAAGTGCTCAAGTTCATTTTTATGTTGGCGAATGCCGTTTGCGTTCCAGAAACATATTGTTAACGTGTTCATGGCTTATTAAGTATTGCTTGAAGCAGAGTATTCTGCATTCGCAACATTTCTTGCATCATGGTAGTCATATTTGTTGTAAAATTGTTTATAGTTTGCACAAGATTTTCAATAGTGGCTTCAAGGCGATTATAATTAAAAGATAAATATATGAATATATATTTTTTTTTTGCATATTAGTATTTTTAGTTAATGATACATAGTTATATTTTTATACGAGTTAAAAATGTTTTTGTTTAAAAAATAATAATTTATTCTAATGTTAAGAAAAGTTAAGCATGTGTGCAATTGAATATAAATTGTTAAAAAAAATTTTGTTTTCATCTACATAAACGTTTTTAATTGGAGTGCTGTTTTTACTGAAGTACTTTTCCGTTTGGCCTTGAGAAAGTGTGATTTTGTTGGTAATTTTAAAAACTTATTTCGAATGCGAAATTCTGCATTTATTGTAGACATCATGTTGTTTTGTGTTGCAAAGATATTGCAAAGTTTTTGAAGGTATTTTGTATTTGTTAAAGACATCTTGTAAATCATTTGCTTATAGTCACAAGTTTTAGGTAAATTTTTTTTTATTTAAAGTATGTAAGTGTTTTAAGGCCGGGATAAAATTTGCTTGTTCTTCTTTCTATTAGTGCGTTGTAAATTTTTGGTCTTAGGATTGTAGTTGCAGGATTTCTGTCACAGTTTCTTGATTGAAGGATCTCAGGATGGTGGTTGCAGCTTTTAATTTGTCACAAGGTTTTTGTCCGCAGTGTGATTTTATTTTAATTGTTCGATTTTGCAGGATCGCCATGTAATACGCAAGGATCACCAAATTATGCAATATAAAAGTGTCTTTGAAAAATGTCTCTATAGCCCCTTTTTTATTTTAAAACAGCTGAGGGGGTCCCAGCTAAAACTTAGGCGTTCAAAAGAACTGCCAAAAGAGGTTTTGAAACTTTAAAAAGAAAACAAGGCTAAAGAGCCGATTTATGTTAATCAAATTAAAGTCTGATTTATTGAAAGTTTAACTCTGCTTATATACTATTTTACATTTTATTATTTTTGTGTTTCTTTATGTCTTTACTTTTGCTGACCATCTATAATAACATAATTTTGTAATGAAAACAAAAGTGTGTCATTTAAATTTAATAAAGTAAGCGTTTTGTTAATTATTACAATGAACTGTGTTGCAATGCAATTATATTATGATACAGTGTATTACAGTAAGTGAGGTACAGTACAGTTCTGTTAATATCGAATTTTTATATTCTGTTCCCATGTCCGAAATGAACGTCTTCATTGGACCATAGGTAAGTATAAAATTTTCAAATATTGCATTAGCGATTGTCTTAGCGCTTTTATCTCTTATTGGTATAGTAACTAAATATTTAGTTAAATCACATATTATTGTGATTGCGTATTCATTTACAAATAATGATTTTGGGAATGGTCCTATTGTGTCTACCACTACCGTATCAAATGGTTTTGTTGGCGTTGGTGTCACAGTCATTGGACTTTTGTTATGTTTTAAGGTTCTCGTGGTACCTTCATAGCGAACAGTCGAATAGCGGAATTTTAATTACTTACCAAACAAACAAAAATTATACAAAAAAAAAAAAATATAGTAAAAATAACAAAAACCAAAAAAACCGCAAAAAAAACTTAAACAAGTGATATTGAGGAATACCTCAAAGTCAAACAAACAATCATAAATAACAAAAACAAAAAATACCGAAAATAAAAAAAAAAACATAAGCGAATAACCCTTGAGGAATTCTTTGTATGAATTCCTCAAATACAGAAAAACTTGAAGTGAATTCTAACGGCAGAAATGCTTATAGTAATGATGCATTAACATTACAGTTGCCCAGTACTTCTTCATATAAGTCAGTAATATCATCCCCTTCAGGCTCGTGTTTATCACTTAACAAAGTTATCACTACAGATAACAGCGGCTCGAAACTCAAGGTACAAGTTGGAATGGACAGATATATAACCATAGTAAAGCGTGGGCGAAGCCCGAATTCTTCAAAAATCTTATCTGCTCCAAAAGTGTATAGGGATAACAGCGCAGCCTCAACTAATCGCCAAAACCGCTTTAAAATTTTTCAAGATGACAACGACAAACCCGAGGTATCCTCGAACAAAACACATTGTTCCAATAAAACGTGGCAACATCGATGAAACTAAAATCCAAATTTATGACGAAAAAGATTTCCGCAAAATGGTTGCTGAATTTGAAAAAAGTAAAACAAGCTTCTACACATGCCAGCTTAAGAGCGCTAAAGGCATGCAGATCGTATTGAAGGGCATAGATTCTTATGTTGTCCCCGAAGAAATAAAAGATGCACTCGTCCTCCAGGGGTTCAAGGTAAAAAATGTGTCCAATATAATAAATAGAGAAAAGATTCCCCAACCCCTATTTCGTGTTGAACTTGAGCCTAATGATATAAAATTGAAAAAAAATGAGACGCATCCAATTTATAATTTAAAATACCTCTTGTACCGAAAAATCACAGTTGAAGAGCCACATAAGCGTTCAGGTCCTGTACAGTGCCATAATTGCCAAGAATATGGCCATACAAAAACATACTGCAATTTACCCTCTGTTTGTGTTGTGTGCGGCGAATTACACGGCACCGCTAGCTGCAACAAACTAAAAGATCAAAGTGATAAAAAATGCAGTAATTGTGGAGGTAATCACTCCGCTAACTACAGAGGTTGTCCTGTGTACTCTTTTGTAAAGAAGACTATGGTGCAAAAAACTAAATTAGCACCAGCTCAATCAGCAAACGCTTACTCTGCCACTTTTCAGCAAATGAGCCAACCAGTTACTTCCCGTGTATCGTATGCAGATGCTGCTAAGGCTAGTTCTATTCCGACACAAAATGTTTCACCGCAAAATAATTCAACAAATACAAACTCAAACTTTAATTTTAATCGCCTTGAAGCCACTATTGAAAATCTTGTGCAAACTATAAACAATTTTACAACAAATATGACTAGCATGATGCAAGAAATGTTGCGAATGCAGAATACTCTGCTTCAAGCAATACTTAATAAGCCATGAACACGTTAACAATATGTTTCTGGAACGCAAACGGCATTCGCCAACATAAAAATGAACTTGAGCACTTCTTCACGGAGAAAAATATTGATATAATGTTAGTATCTGAGGCTCATTTGACTTCGAGAAGTCTTTTTAAAATTTATGGCTACACTATATATGGTACAAACGACCCTAGAGGAAGGGCTTGCGGTGGATCAGCAATTCTAATAAAGTCAAGACTCAAGCACTATGTTCTTGATAACATTTGTGAAGAATACCTACAAGCAACAAATATTGGCATTGAAAGTTTTTGTTCAAATTTCGTTATATTATCAATTTACACCCCTCCCAGATTTTCAATCACTGAGAATCAATATGAGGATTTCTACAAATCTCTTGGACCTTGTTTTGTAGCAGCTGGAGACTACAATGCGAAACATACGTTCTGGGGTTCGCGCCTTGTTACACCCAGAGGTCGAGCATTGTTCAACACTATTTCAAAAATGGGCTTGGATGTCATTTCGAGTGGGGAGCCCACTTATTGGCCTACTGACATACAAAAAATTCCGGATGTTATAGATTTTGGCGTCATAAAAAATATCTCTAGGGATTTAATTCAAGTTCAAACTTCTCTTGATCTCTCGTCCGATCACTCCCCGACGATCATCACAATTTGTAGCCCATTAAGAAGTAACTTACATGACCCATATGTGAAGATGATCAATCGTGTAAATTGGCTGGGGTTCAAAAAATATCTCAGCAGTCATTGTACGGAAAACATTACGCTTAGAACACCCGATGATATTGAATCGAACATTGCCAATCTCAGCGAGAATATTAAACAGGCTGCTGAGCATGCCACTATCTCCCATCCGCAGATTGGGTTTAATAAAATTTATTCCACAGATATTGAACGTCTCGTATGTGAAAAAAGAAAAGCTAGAAGGGAATGGCAACAGCACAGATCACCCCAGAATAAAATTAGATTTAAAGAGTGCACTAAACGACTCCAAGAGCTGCTTGCACATGAAAAAAGTGCATCTCTTAAAAACTATCTGGAAAATCTTGATGTCACACCAGCATCTGATTACTCTTTATGGCGAGCTGCTAGAAAGCTTAAAACACCCGTTGAGTTTAAACCACCTCTGCGCACATCTACCGGAGGTTGGGCAAGAAGCGATACTGAAAAAGGTAACATATTTGCTGCCCATTTAAAATACGTATTTACCCCAAACACATGTACTGGTGTAATTGATTTGCCAAATGTAGTCGCTCTACCCCCTCAACAAATAAAGTTTAAGACGCGTGATGTGCAAAAACTAATTGCTGAACTCAACCCAAAGAAAGCTCCGGGTTTTGATGGAATTAGTAACCAGATGCTAATAAAGTTGCCTCGTATTGCAATTAGAATACTGTTATTTATTTTTAACGCCATTTTACGACTGCAGTATTATCCAAATAGCTGGAAGCTTGCCAAAGTTAAAATGATTCCAAAGCCGGGCAAAGACCTTACCAAGGCTGAGTCATACAGGCCAATAAGTCTCCTATCAACAATGTCAAAGCTTTTCGAAAAACTGCTCATGACAAAATTGTCCCCAATTCTAGTTAATAGTGGGTGCATACCAGACCATCAATTTGGTTTTAGAAGTCAGTATAGCACCATTGAACAAACTCACAGATTGGTTCAATTTATAAGAAGAACTTTTGAGGAAAAAAAGTATTGTTCTGCGATGTTTATTGACGTTTCCCAGGCATTTGATAAAGTGTGGCATGAAGGCCTAATTTTAAAATTAAAAACATACCTGCCAATAAACGTTGTAAGTCTTTTGGAAAGTTACATTACTGCCCGGAAGTTCACTGTTGTGGAAGGAGACTTTATGAGCATGCCTGAAACTATCTCATCCGGTGTGTCACAGGGGAGTATACTGGGGGCAGTTTTGTATTTGATTTATACTTGTGATATGCCTTTGAGCAGCAATATCCACACTTCCACATTTGCTGATGATACAGCCTGCCTTAGTATGCATGAAAATCCTTACGAAGCGTCCCGATATCTTCAAGAACACATTACCCAGCTGGAACTATGGTTAAACTTATGGAGAATTAAGGTAAACGAACAAAAGTGTGTTCAAGTAACATATACATTACGAAGAGATACTTGTTCACCCATTCGGATTAACAATCAAGTTGTCCCTCAACATACTCATGTGAAATATCTTGGAATACACCTTGATCGACGGCTTACTTGGAAACACCACATTGACTCTAAGTTAACCCAAATGAAATTAAAATTAACTCAGGTACATTGGCTGATTGGTAGAAATTCAACCCTCAGTCTAGATTGCAAACTTTTGATATACAAGTCTAATTTGAAACCCATATGGTGCTACGGAATTCAACTATGGGGCACTGCTTCAGCTTCCAATGTCGAGAGAATCCAACGAAGACAAAATAAAATTTTGCGATTAATAACATCGGCTCCTTGGTATATAAAAAATTCAAATATACATCGTGACTTAAATATGCCACTAGTGACTGAAGAAATTGCAAAAAACGCTGGCAAATATTTAACAAAACTCGAGTCACATCCTAATCCGCTTGCTCGTAATATTTTGAACTTTACTGGACACATCCGCCTAAAAAAGAGGGATACAAGGGCTCTTATACTCAACACTCCAGATGGGACTGACTGAAAATAATTTTTAATTTTTATTTATTTTTTCTTCCTTTTGTTTATCACTACTTAAATATGTATTATTTATAACTATCTCTAAATTTATGTCCGACAGTGGTCGGGCCTAATAATTATATTTTAGATTTAAGATTTGAATACTTATTGTTAGTTCGTAATTGAAGATACAATAAATAAAAAATATGAAAAAAAAAAAAAAAATTATATAATTTAAGTCTATTCTTATGAACTATTTGTGCTTTATTTGTTTTCTTATCAAATATAGTTACATTATTTCTTAAGTTTATTTTCTTAATTTTGTAAGGTCCTCTATATTGTATTTCTAACTTATGACCTGCTTCATATTTCAATAAAACTAGATCTCCTATTTTAAAGTTATAATCAATTATATCCTTATCGTAATTTAATTTTTGTCTAAGTTTATGCTTATTTAGTAATTGTTGAGCTCTCTTATATGCTACTTCTAACCTAAATTTTGTTTCTTTGGCATAGTCCTCTATATTATATAGTGGTGCTACTTTATCTACATTGAATATCTGAAAACTGTTAGGAGTTTTTGCAAAGACTAACTCATAAGTACAATAATTATGTATTGTTGAAGGTGTTGTATTAAAAAAATAAGTAAAATATTATAACCATTCGTCCCAATCATATTTGTCTATATATATATAGGAACGTACGTATTCATTGAAAGTTCTATGACTTCTTTCTATTGTGCTTACTGTTTGGTGGTGATGAGCTGTCGAAGTTAATTTTCAAATTTTTAGTAGATTACAAAGTTCTGTTAATATCGAATTTTTATATTCTGTTCCCATGTCCGAAATGAACGTCTTCATTGGATCATAGGTAAGTATAAAATTTTCAAATATTGCATTAGCGATTGTCTTAGCGCTTTTGTCTCTTATTGGTATAGTAACTAAATATTTAGTTAAATCACATATTATTGTGATTGCGTATTCATTTCCAAATAATGATTTTGGGAATGGTCCTATTGTGTCTAACACTACCGTATCAAATGGTTTTGTTGGCGTTGGTGTCACAGTCATTGGACTTTTGTTATGTTTTAAGGTTTTAGCAGTTTGGCATTTGTGACATGTTTTTACGTATTTAGATATGTCTTTGGACATATTTTTCCAATAATAATATATTTTTATTTTTTCTAATGTTCCATATATTCCACAATGTCCTTCTTCTATGGGATCATCGTGATATTTCAGCATAATTTCAAGAATTGCCTTGGCATTCTTATTATTGATTTAGGTCACCTCATTTAGTAGCGCTACTTTTATTTTATTTAATATTTTATTGCACATAAGTTTAAATTCATTAATAGAGATAAATTCGAAAATTTTCTCACTAGGTGCCACTTGTAAATTATATATTTTGTGTTTACCGGCCACTTTTTCGAGCCTAGAGAAAAATTGTCCCAAGTCAAAATTCTCTTTAGTAAACAAATCATTAATATGTATATATGTTACTATAGATTTTCCACGTTTGATATAACATCTTGCGGGGGAAATCTTTAGTTTAAAGTATTTTCTGACGTCAGTGTTTGTTAAAGGTACATATATACTGGGCTTATCATTGTTTTTATTTTTATCAAATTTATGCTGTTTATTTACGGCACTATGTATAAGCAAAAATTGGCATGAAGTTAGCAAAAGTGACGAAATTGAATTAGGTATTAACGAGTTCCTCCATACAATTAGACATTAGAAATGGTTGCATTACCTAATTTTAACCCGCCTCTACTCCCTAGCATAATTTTTAATGTGAAGTTTCATGGCAAAACTCTTTAAGATCATGTTCAATTTTGCCACTTATGCTAACTTCATGCCAAATTTTGCTTATACATAGGGCCGTTAGTGTATTACTATTCATTTCTTTTTCTGTATTGGTCATCGATCTAGTCGTGACTTTTAATATAGAACAAATTTTATTATTCATGTCTTTTAGGTCATTTATTGTAATTCGCGATAAAGCCTCAGCAACATAGTTATCTTTTCCTATTGTATTGATCTTAGGGGAAAGTCCGAGTTTTCTAACTATTTTCGGTGTTTCTATTTCTTCAGTTGCTAAATTTTTGTCTCATTCCATTGTTACAATTGCTATTGTTAGTATATCTATTATAGTTATAGTTATTACTGTTATTATTATTAAAAAAAAATTTAATAACTTTTTTCTTTTCTTTTTAATCTTCTTCATTTTCTTGTCGTGTTAAAACGTAATTGATAAAAAGGTACTATTAAATTTCTTTGTCTGAAATTAAGAAAATTTTGTAAGTTGTAAAAATACAGACTTACCTTGTTTGCTGGGTATAGTGCACAAACCTTTATAAGAGTTAAAAAAATCTCTTGTGCCTTTTTATTTTTTCTTTTGTGTCGTCTTCCCGCTATGACATGTGTTAAGTTGATTGGTATTGTTGTTGTTGTAATTGTGCAGTACTTATATTTATGTAAATATGTACTGTGTTTTTGATTTATGTATTTTATTAGAGTTTGTTGAACTTTAGAATTTAAAGTATATAAAAATATATGTACATAAGCATGTACATATGTATATTATACTGTATGTTTGTATGTAAGAATATGTCTTTTGTAAATTTTTTGCAACAATTATTCTTGTAAAGTGTTAAATGTATTTGTTTTTATGTATGTATGTAAATAAAGAAATTTCAATTTGTTGAATTCTGTTTTGTTGTTTAATTTGTTAATTGTGTGAAATATGTATTGTGGTTTTTGTAATATGAACTTGTTTTATGTTAGATTATTAATTTTAATACATATGTAGGTATTGAATTTTATATTTTTAAATTTGAACAGTTTATGATTTAATTGTTTTTACGGGTGATTAGCAAAGATATTTATGAAATAAGGGTGGGTTTTAATGAATATGTAAATATGTATGTTAATTTGTATGTATGTATGTCGGTACATATGCACTATGTATTTTGCACTGTTATATTGTGTTTGTTTTTTAGTTCACTTAAATATTTGATTTATTTATGTATGTACATATGTATGTAATTTAATTTTTTGTATACAACTTTTTAATCAAATATATTTTTGATTTCACTTATTAATGTTTGCAAAATTATGCTGCACTGTATAAGCACTTATAAATATTTTTAAGTTTATTTTTTGTGGACTGTATTTTATTTTCACTGTTTCACTTCAGTAGGATCGATAGGACCATATTTAGACGGGTTATAGGGTTACAACAATACTCACAAGGGGATATCTGGTTTCTTTATATAAAAAATTAAAGACGGGAAATTTTAAAACGTTATAAAACGTTGTATAATGTTGTCGTTTAAGCCTGTTTTCATCTTAACTCCAATTAAAATTTGAAACGGTGTCATTTTTGTCGAGTTATGGATGCAACTGTTGATAGCTTTCTGTACATCGCCGACAACTTTGTACCATTTCGAAGGATCTTCGTGCGAAAGTTTTGCGATGATTGACAATATAACACGATTAACGCGTTCAATTTGTCCGTTACCACGTGCAACGCCTGTTGTCGTCAAAATATGTTCCACGCCGTTGTGTGTACAAAAATCTTCAAAGTTTTGTGATGTAAAGGCTGCGCCTTTGTCGCTTATAATCCTTGCCGGATACCCGAACGTATCTGACCACACCTTCAAACATCTGATTACTTCTTCCGCGTTTGTTGTTTTAGTTGTGAACAGCCATACAAATTTTGAAAACCCGTCAACCACTGCTAAAATATACTTGTACTTTTTAGTTGTAGCATCCATCGGGCCAAGGTGGTCAATATGAATTGTTTCCAACGGTACGTCACCTTTGTCGATACAACTTAAGAAACCTTCTTTCTTGCCAGTCTTTTTGTTATGAATTATGCATTTTACGCAATTACTGATGACCTGCTGAACTTTCTTTTCTAAATGCAGTATGTAGTATTGCTGTTGTATTGCATGCATAGTTTTCTGGGTTGCATAATGACCGTTTTCGTGAGCGTTTTTAATTATGTCTACTTCTATCAGCCTTGGTACAACTAATAGGTCATTACCGTCAACGTTTTTGTATAATAATTCGCCTTTCAACTTAAAGCTTTCATAAGGGCCAAAATTTAACGCTTGTCTAATGGCCTTGATACTCTCATCCTCTCTTTGTTGCTTGCTGAGCCTTGGAGCGAGATCTGAAGAGATTGCCATTACGTCTGCTAGGTAACGACTTAGTGAGTCTACGTGTTTCATTCTGCTGCCGATTCTGTGCTCTACTGTGTAATCAAAGTCTTGAAAATATAATATCCACTGGGCCACATCTCGTGGAACATCTTTTTTAGAAATCGTTTGCTTGAATGCGGAGCAATCTGTCACCAACTTGAAATGAATGCCCAAAATATAATGTCTAAATTTTTTAAATGATATGTACGCAGCTTTAACTTCTAGTATATAACTATGGAGTCTCCCTTCTGCTGCTGACGCTTTTTTGCTATAATAAAAGATAGGATGCAATTGTCCATTGAACTTTTGTAGCAACGCCGCACCAAATCCTTCTTTTGATGCGTCCGTGTGCAGTTCAGTTTCTGCATCTCTACAGAAAATTCGTAAAACTGGCTCATTAGTTAGCGAAGCCTTCAATTGATTAATTGCGTTCTTTTCGTCTGCTTCAATTTTAAAAATAGCATTCTTCTTCAATAAATTTGACAACGGCTTTGCAATGTATGCATAATTTTGGATAAATTTTCTGAAGTACCCTGTCAATCCTAAGAATGATTGAACGTCTTTAATATTTTTAGGTTCTGGAAAATTAGAAACAGCCTTCGTCTTTGTTTTTCCTGGCCAAATTTTGCCGTCCTCAATCGTATGTCCAAGGAAATCAATCTTCGTTTTCATGAACGTGCATTTAGACCATTTGATCTTTAAGCCATATTGCTGAGCTACCTCTAGCACTACCTTCAATTTATTAAAATTGTCTTCTTCTGTTTCGCCGTAAACGACTATGTTGTCCATATATAATTCCATAACGTTTGTAGTTATAAGCTCTTGAAAAATGAAGTTTACATACCTTATAAAGCAGGCTGGCGAATTGCAAAATCCGAAAGGGGCACGGTTGAATTCGTATAGCCCCTGTTTTGTTACAAATGCTGTATACTTTTTACTTGTTTCCTCAATAGGGACATGGAAAAACCCGTTTTCCAAGTCCATTACACAGAAATATTTTGCTTTTTGTAGCTTTTGTAATACATCTTCTATAACGGGTACTGGAAACCCATCTTTTAGCACGCAGTTATTTAGTTGTCGAAAATCTATACAAACTCTATAATCTCCGGTCTTTTTTTTAGTTACGACTACTCGACTAGCAACCTCTGAACACGATTTACGCACAATCCCTTTTTGCAACCATTCTTGTACCTGCTTGTTGACTTCTTCTTCTTCTGGAAACGGTAGTCTTGTTGGGGAGTGACGAAAGGGTTTAATTTCTCCATTTGGTATAGTTTTTATCACTACTGGGCACTGTTGTGTTGTTGACGCCGGATCGTATTGCTGAACTAAATTTTTTATTTCGTTTTTGTATTTGCCGTCGACGTCGATTTCGAACGCGTTTATATTAAATACGTTTAAAATTGTCTTTTCGTCTGTATTCTTGTACTCGAATTTAAAGCCGTCACTATCAACAATCATTTTAAATTAGTAGGGTGTTGGTGAGAGTTCTGGAAATAGGAGCAGGGAGCAAAAATAGTGTGGTACTTATTTGCGTGGAAGTTTTTGAAATTGTGTGTGAGTAATGAGATTCGCAACAGGGCTGGCACGACTTGGGTTGGCTTGGGTGAGTTTGGTCGGGGTTTGGTCGGGGTTTGGGTGGGGTTTGGTCGGGGTTTGGGTGTTGTTGGTTAGGATTTGTATACTAATTTTGTATGAGAAAACTAACAACGATGATATAAGTGCCACCCTATTGTATTGTTGATCTGTTGTCAAAAGTTCTGTTGTGGTTTTTTCTTTTTCGTTGATATGTATGAATGTGTGTTTGAAACAGTTGATTTAATTAAGTTGTTTGAATACAAAAGCTTTATCCTAACCATACACAACAAAGTTGATAAGAAATAAAAACCCAAAAATAAATATACTATTTATGTATGTATTTATATATATATATATATTTTATTTATTAATGTGCTTGAAATTTTTATAATATAATAAACAATAGTAAAAAATAAATCTCATATTGAAGTATGTATATATATAATATTATTGAAGTTCATCTTTATTGATCCAAGAATTATGTTGATTGGAAAATCCCAACCATTTTACGTACGCCTGGTGTCCCTTAGTTTTAATAACATTTTCAATCAAGTATGTATTTGGAAAATGTGTCTTTAATAGTTCATGTTCATAGAATCCACCAACAATCGGATTACTTTGATAGTCTTCTAATAAATAAGTAATGGGGTTTGTGTTCTGTAAAGTACGAATTTTAAAAATTTCAGTTGTCCAGTTTGGAGTATATCCTTTTGAAAAAATATGTTTATATTTGCTAATTCGAACGTGATCTCCAACTTTTAGTTTACCAAATTTATATATTTTGGGATGATTATAGACTTGTTTTAGTATAGAACTTTCATTTTCTGTGTTAACAGACTTTGGTGTCATTCCAATTGTTCTATGCTTTTTATTATTATATTGATTAATTAAATCCTTGCATATATGTATCCATTGATAATTTCCTTGTAGACTAAAATTTTTCCACATCATTCCTTTTAGAGTTCTATTAAATCGTTCTACAATAGACGCTTTCATGATACTATATGTAGAATAGTGGTTGATATTATGTTTTATCATCAAGTTTTGAAATATTTTATTATAGAACTCTTTACCATTATCTGTTTGCAAGTTTTTTGGAATTCTCTTTAGCGAAAAAATAGATTGCATAGCATTGGTTATATCTTCACTACTTTTAGATTTTACGGGTACAGCCCAAGCAAACTTTGAAAATGTATCTATAACTGTTAAAATAAATCTATAGCCTTTGTTATATTTTGAGTAAACGCCCATTTCAACAAGATCTGCTTGCCAAAGATCATCAATTTCCTTGATCACCACTCGACGTCGAATGAAATTTCTACGTGCTTGCTTATGAAGCTCCTGAACCACTTTTCGCTCTAACATCTATCTTAGATTACATCAATTTAAATGCTGCTGATATTGAATTTAAATCAAAAACGATTTATATATCTATGTTTAAACGGTTTGTAATGAGCTTCGTTTTTCATTTAGACGTTCTTCAACTGAATCAATTTTGTAATTAAATAATGATCTCATTTCTTTTAGTGATTGATTGAGATTATTTAGTATTATTATACTTTGATCATGTATTAATTTACTTAAACATTATCAAATTTTTCTGTAGTCAACACGTTTTGTTGTCGTATTATTTCGTTAAAACGATCCTCCATTTCCTTAATTCTCTCCATATACATTGTATCCAGTTGTTTCTTTATTTCACTTAAATAACTTTTCATGTAAATTTTGTTTACAGCATCATTTTCCAATACAGGACTAGCAATATTTTTTATTCTCCGCAAGTTAAAGTTGAAATTACGATCACTATCCAAATGAATCTTGAAATGTTGATTTTGGTATCTTGCAGATTTTTCAATATAATGTCCAAACTTATCGATAGGCATTTTATGAATATGAATTGTTAAACATTTTTAAGTCTATTTATATAATAATTTTTGCTTCTCTCAATTCCTCAATAATTGATACAATTTCATTATTATGATTTGAGTGACCAGCTGTTGTTGATGAAATCAAAAGACGCAATCTATCGACCAATTCATTAGGATCATCCCAATAAACATAATTATGCTTTTTTCTATTCAATTTCATTAAACCTTTTCCCTTATGAATTTTCTGTTGTTGTTTAAATAGGTTTTTAATAATCGTTGTATATTTAATTGAACGATTTCCTTTAATTTGTCCATTAATACTGTTATTTCGTTTATGGACATTAGTCATCTCTAATATTTGTTTATAATTATTTAAATCTGTTTTATTATAACTGATTGGATTCTTATAAACTAACAATTCATATAAGCCTGATGTGAAGGGCCATTTTAAATTACCTACAGTAATATTGGTTGAATTGAAAGCGATGGGTTCATTACCCAGTCTCCATATTTGATTTTTATCCTTATGAGGACCATAGGTTTTATCATATATATTTAAGTTAACTTTTGATAAATTATATTGAATACTTTGATTGGGATGTATTGCAATGGTGTTATCATCATCATTGTTATCATCCTCATTATCAACATTATCATTATTATCATCGTCATCATCATCATCATGGTCATCATGATCATTTTCATCATCAAATGATTGAAACGTGTTTGAACTTTTCTCGATTTTCTTGTTATTAAAGTTTGGAGAAAACGTGTTATAATCAAGCTTGCTCTTTTTATATGGTGTACTGAAGGCAACTTTATTATTCTCAAGGTCATGTTTAAAAGAGTCATCCGGATATTTTTCATGTTTTATAATGGTGTTATAATTATTATTATTATTATTATTATTATTATTATTAGTTGATTGAGCTAATTCTTTTAATGGTTTTGATATTGGTTTCAATGTCTTTTCCAACAATTCATCATTTGCAATTTCTCCAAGCAAAATATTCCTATATTTCTTTTTTAAAATATTTCGAGTTTTAATAAGATTATTAACTAGATTTGTGTTCATATTTATAGATTGAATTAGAAACAGATTCAAAACAGATCAGTTTAGCAGTTAGCGGTTTAATAGTTGAGAAGCTATTAGTTTAATAATTAATCTTGTACTGATTTTAAAATATCTGTAATGTTTCTTTTATAGATTTATAAATATATTGAAACCTTTTCTATATCGACCATTATTCATAGGATCATCTTTGTTAATAACTAGAAAACCATATTTTTCTTTCCAACACTCGGCACATAACTTATGAAATGTTTTTAAAGTCATATCAGAACCAACATGATCATTGTAAATATGCTTAATATTCATTACATCCTGTTTAAAAATTATAATCATATTTGCATTATCGCGAATCAAGTGTTTTGGTATACGTGTATAGGTTTGGCATAAATAAAAACTATCAATATCTTTATGACGGCCCATACAGAAGTAAGAACGTACATGATTTTGTTTCTCACAAGCTATATCGTCGAATATAAATACTGAATTTGGTTTAACTTCTTCTGGCGATAGAACATCATCATTATTGGAAAATGATGAAAAATTTATCTCCTTGATAGGTTTAATTAGACTTTCTAAGTACTTATATTTCGGTTGTTGTGTTGACTTTGAATATAAGTAAATATTTTTAAATTTCAATCCATGAGGACTTTCAATAAGACTGATCATCACATTTGTTTTTCCACAATTTGATGGACCTACAATAAGAGCTCGAATAGAATTCGGTAGTAATGAGCTATGACGAATTTTATTTGATGAATCGAACTTTGATTCGATATTCTTTACGTTAATCCTTTTATGTTGTTTAAAAAAGCGCATTCTTAAATCTAATGATAACATAATATATAAACCAGTCTCTTTTATTTGTTTTCAATCAATTTGATTTTAATCTTTAATCGACAAAGTATCAATAGATATGACAATCATTTATAAAAAGATATTCAATCGTCATCCATCCTTCATTGGTAAAGGTTTTCTAAATAAAATAATTAATAAACTTCCCATTGAACTTCGGGTACGTTCGTAAATGCTGCAAATTTATGCATCAATGCGGCAGTTCTGCCAGGTTTTACTGCGTATGCGTGATTATCTGCTGCACATGCTTTGCAACTGCTCAACATCTGTGCTCAGTTGACATTTTTGAACAAACTGCAAAAAATTTTAAAATTGGCAAGTAATTTTATTTAAGAAAATATTGACAATTTTCTTTTAAATTATAGTAAGTAAAAAATTTAAAAGAAACTCAAAGCGACAATTTCTTATGACAACAGCATTGGCCTTAAAAAAAGAATACAACTAAATTAAAAAACTCCTTTGAACACAAAGATTATGTGTTTCAAAGTTATTTTCGAGCTTATCAATCTCATTTTTTGGTAAGATTCGAAACATGTAATTTAAACATCAAAATACATAGATAATTTCAACTTATTGTTCCACTGCAACTTCTTGCATCTTAAAATAATTTACTGCGCCATTTGCACAGATTTGCGGCAGGTATGCCGATTAAATGCATTAAAAAACGTTTGACGCTGAACAGTGCTGCCAAGTTATGCATTTCTGAACGTTAGATGTTCGTGATGCTGCAGACTTGCACTATAAATGCTTTTACGAACGTAGCCTTCATCTACCCGGTTATCAATTTTGCGGACCTGGTACAAAATTAAAGAAACGTTTAGCTAGAGGTGATCAAGGAATCAATCCATTGGATACTGCTTGCAGAGAGCACGATATAGCATACTCAAACAATAAAGATTTAGAGAAAAGACATATTGCTGATAGAATTTTAACTGAAAAGGCTTGGCAAAGGGTCAAAGCAAGCGATAGTAGTTTGGGTGAAAAATCAAACGCTTGGTTTGTTGCTACTGCAATGAAAGCAAAAACAAAATTCGGTATGGGTAACGTTATTAGTAAAACTAAAAAGTCGTCTCCAGTAAATACCCACAAACTATTTACACATGCATTGAAAAGTGCAAGAAAGAATATAAAGAAAAGTGAAAAACACCTCGAATAATACCGCTACCAAAATCTGGAGGTTTTCTTCCACTTGCCCCTATATTTGCTGCACTGGGTGCACTTGGTGGTTTAGCTGGTGGTGTATCTGGTATTACAAAAGCAATCAATGCAGTTAAAAATGGAAAGGAATAGCTGACTGAAGCAAAACGACACAATAATACAATGGAAGCCATTGCGATGGGAAAAGGCATGTTCTTAAAACTAAAAGAGCCCTTTCTGATGTAGACTTGAGAAAATATGCAAAACATATTCCAAATTTTAGAGGTGTGTTTATGTGCAACACTCTTCCAAGTACATCATTTAAAAAAGAATGTGGAATAATTAATCTGGATACTTCAAAGGGATCTGGCACACATTGGGTAGCGTACTGGAAAAACAACAATCAAATTGAATATTTTGATAGCTTTGGTAACTTGCAACCACCGAAACAATTAATAAAATATTTAGGAAAAAACATAAGTTATAATTATGATAGATATCAAAATTTTAATACAATAAATTGTGGCCATTTATGTTTAAAATTTTTGTTTTCGAAGCTAAACTAAAAAGAAACTATAAATGTTTTAATAAAATACATTGATTAAGAATTTGTTTTATTTATAAATAAACATATTATTTCATTTATTAAAAAAATTTCAAAATAAATATAATTAAATAATTTTTCTAATTTCGCTTGTTAGAGGTGAGTATTCGATTAAACGATCATGAATAACTAAACAGTATGCAGATGTATTATCTGGAATTAGTTTGTTTGCTTCAGTATCAAATTCAATTCGTACATCAATAGGTCCTATTTTAACAGCCTCATTTTGATGTGAAACATCAACAACAATAAGCGGTGCATAAGTCTTATATTCATCAACATTTAATAATGATTCAGGTTCTCGCATGTAAAAGCTTTGTTGAAATTTTGCATACATATTATATAGAACAGAATACTGACCCATTTCGAAACGATTATTTAAATCATCATATGGATATGACTCTGAGTTTAGATATACTTTTAAATTAGAGATATTACAATGGTCAAATATATTTCCTTGTTCTTTACTTTTCTCTTTTTGTAAACCAATTATAAGAAATCGTGGTCTTTCGTTTTGTGGAGAAAGCTTTACATTCCATAAAAGTTTTGTACTCTTTGGTAAAACAGGATTTACATGACAGTCCCAACTTCTAAACGCAATTGGTATAGAATGTTTGCTGTTGATTATCTTAAACATTTCCAATTTTGCAAAGTCCGATAGTTGAATGTGTGGCATTTTCCATGTTATATCCAGAATTGTTAATTTCAACTGATTAGTTGCATTTGTAGAATAATATGATCTCTCATCGGATGTAGAACGTTGAAGGATAAGCTCATGTTTCGAATTTAATAGTATTTTGTTATAATCTTCAGCAAACCCCATCAACATTTTCAGAGGTATACAACAGCTAAAATGACTTTTTTCTAAAACAAAAGTTTCGTTAAGGCACCAACCAGCGTTTTTTAGTGTAGTACTTTCAGCATTATTCAATGATACAAAATTTTTCATGGTGGATGAAATTCCAAGTTTACGTGTACGATCAACTTCAAAACCATTAATTTCATAACGAATTTCATCAAACAAATATGAAGCAAAGTTGTTTTTTAATTTCACATCTATAGCTGGAACCTCTTTGGTTGCTTCCTTCTTTACTATAAAACCATGAATGTAAATCATACTCTCACTTGGTAAGACGAAGAGATCCTGATTTTGAATTGGTATACGAATCTCATCGTTGTTGTTAAATGATTTTAGATATGGAGAGTAACTATGATATTCCCTTTTTACAATACTCTCATCATACATAGGTTTTTGAAGAACATTTAGTATTTCATTCATTGTTGAAGATTAAATCCCAACGATTTTAAGTATTCTGTATTAGATGAGGACAACAGTTTTTTATTTTTTATACTTCCTCGAATGTGAGTTGGTGCGGTATTGAATGGAAATCCTCTTTGCACTATGTTTTTATTGTAAATGACCATTATTCTGGTTTGAAGTGGAGTCTAAGAGTGATTTTTTCTCCTCTAAAATTTATAAGTTCACCGTCTTGATTTAAGATTCTAATCGTTATGTTGTTTATTTGTTGACAGTTGACGGGTAAATAAATAACATTTCGAGGTTTTTCGTTTATTTTATATCCTGGAGGAACATCAAGAGGAAATTCATGAATAGCATGATTCGAAGTATTATTAATAAATGAACCGGTTGTTAAGTTGCTTTCATTTGTATTAACATCCGTAATATGTGCAGGTAAATCAGATTCAAATAACTTTGTAGTATTCAATGAATTAACATCTACAATCATCACTTCCAAAGATTTATCATTTTTAAGATTTTGATTAGTATTATAATAGTAAGTTTAATTTACTTCTAGTTTTCTTTTACTAAATCCAAGTAACTTTCCTATACTGTTTGGTTGTGAAAAATCTATATCCATTGATGAGGTTATTTCAGTTTTAAGTGTGTTATTGTTAGCTTCAATTGTTAGATAAATTGGTTCATCAATATCTTGTAAGCTTGAGTTTAAGAAAAAACCAATATCCTCAACCAACCGGAATAGTAATAATATGATTTCCTATATGAAACAAATTGTTGTGAACATCTACATTGGGTATGGAATTGAATGTTACAAAATCAATAAGTCCACAAACATATTTTGTAGGGAGTTCAATTGAAGGAAAATATTCTCCAACCATAGTTGAAGTGTTTCCGTTTAAAGATATTGTTATTGACATTTCAAGTATTCAGAATGAAATGATGTTTGATGATTATTTTATCTGATTTAAGTGTTAAATAATAAATCAAAAAAAAAAATGTCTTTTATAATTTTATGTTTTCTTTATTAATATTTGATTTAATAAACTTTCTTAAGAGCACATATACAATATTTTCTATGATAACAACAAACATTCACAGATTTATCATTTTGATATAATGTTTTTAAATTTGGGCAATTTAGATCGTCTAGGTTATAAAAATAAATTTTTTCCTCAAAAATATTTTGAATCCACTTAATTTTTTCTAATCCTTTAGCATAACAAATAAAATTTTTATCTTTAACATGCTCAATATAATATTCCACAATATTTGCTAAGGTTGAATCGCCATCTTTCCATTTTAATCCATGATGATGATTATAAAGCCAATTGATTGAATATTTTTCTTTTGTTGTCAACAATGAATATGGAAAAGGTGGTTTAATAATAAATGTTTGTACTTGTATATCGTTAATTGAAATACTCAGTTCTTTTTCAATGAATTTATTGTTGAGATAAAAACCTTGTACATCTACAACTAATATTCTCTCCTCAGACATTGTGTAATACTAATCAAGTCACAACGACGACTGTAGAACTGTTTATAAAGTCTATGTTTTTAAATTATTATAAAAATTCATTATACATAATGCTTGTTCCCAACTTTTATCGATAAGGGAACATTTACAAGTATCAGGTCCACAAGTTGTTTCATTTTTGAACCACACACAATTGGTGTAATGATATCCAAATTTTGATTTACTTTTCTTATAAAATGCATATTCATCGAATTGAGTTTTTAATTTCTTCAAAATAATCTCATGTTCATACCACAAAAACCTTTCTTCGTTCAAGAAGTCATGTAAAATTTTCGAATAAAACTGATTGTTCATTATTTTTCTTATTTTAATTTTTTTATTTATGTTAAATAAATATTCTTAACACATCAACAACAAAGTTTATATTAAGTAGTAGTAAATGTATTTCATCATATTAGTTAATTTCTAATATTTCCATATCCAAATCATGGGTATAATCTTGAATGTTGATTAATGTCATATCGGATCGGTATGTAGTATCATCCTCAGAAACCGTCTCAATTTCACCATTACTTAAAATTCTCTCGTATTCAACTTGACGGTATTCGAAACATGAAATATTTAATCGACGTTTCAAGTAATTGCTGTCATATGTACAACGGATTCGCAATTTTATATTATCTTTGTATTGAAGTTGAAAATGTCTATAAAATGGAGCCGAACTTTCAATTATTCCTGCAATATTTTTTTCTTTTTTTACTAAATCTTGCCTAAATGCTTCAATAGCTTGTTCGACAGTAAAATATTGATTTATAGGTGGTGGTGGTGAGGAGTCTTCTTGTTCTTTGTTTGATTTATATTCTGTTTTTGTTGTTGTTGTTGTTGACTCGATGTTTTTATTTAAATCATTAGTAAACTTTAAAAGTTTGAAATTTAGTTGTATGCTCACAGTATCATTATTTGGTAATTTAATTGCAAATTCTGTATTTTTAAGTTCATTTTCACTCAAATCAATAGGTAATGAAGCTGAAAACACTTGTATGATATAGATATATGAAAACAATATGATAAAAATATTTTTCATTTTAGTTTTTCTTTTTAATATATATATGTTCTTAGGTTAGCGATATATTTTTGAATGAGATGATAAGAATTGTTTCTTATATTTCTATACTAATTTAATAATCTTCATATTGAAATGAGTCATCACCACCGCTAGCACCACAAGCTGCTTTCTTAACTATACTATTATTAACCATTTTCTGGGGGAGGGGAGGTTTTTGTTGATTTTTATTCAATGAATGGATACCAGTCTTACCATTATAAGATTTAGTTGCATATTCATCTATTTCACTATAAACACATGATGGTTTGTATGAGTATACATTTATATCTTTAAAACCACCCTCATAGACTGTTCCGACTAGTGATATCATACCACCAATAACCTCAATTTTTATATGTTGATTGTGACTAAATTGAAATATTGGAATATTTGTTGGCATTTGTTGTCCTCTATTAAGAGAAAAAATTTGCGCTCTAGTCCCTCCTTCTGCGGTTAGAAACACCTGCATTATAATATCCAAAACTATTGCATATATTATTTGAAAAGTTTTCCACTGTGCATGACAAGTACAATATTTATCACCAGTTTTTAAAAATTGACCCCAATACATATTTATCAAAGTTTTTAATTTAACTGAATCTCTTTATATATATATATATATATATATATATATATATATATATATATATATATATATACTTAACCGCAATTGATAAGAAGTTATTGAAATAACGTCTTATACTATCAATTACTGGATATAAAAAATCAGTTTGAAAGTTCGTTTTACGGTGAAAAGTTGAAAGCAAAAAAAATGAGGGCGAGCTTAAGAAAATTGTTTCAAAATCCTAATTTTACATACTTACCTTTAAAGGATATGGAAGAAAATACTATATATGTATGAAATCAACAAGATAGATCGAGTAGATACAAAATATGGTGAAAGTATAAGATGTCTTCTAAATAAAGAATATTACATTTATTTACCTAAACGATTTCTGATTATTACTAAAAATCAGATGGATTATCTAAACACAACTCCACACATTTTAAAGAAAGTTAAGGAAGTGAAGGGATTATATACTCTAATCGTTAAAAAGAAGAAGCAATATGTATTCTACAACAACAACTTGTATGACAGTACTGAAGAAGATGATGATGATGATGATGATCATGATGATGAAATAAAAAACATATTTTAAATAAACCTCGAAACAGAAACTTTTTTAAAATTATGAAAACATATGTAACAATAAAAGCCTCCAAAATCTAAAATTTCTCACGTATTTAATAAATTAGGAACTTTATAAAAATGAAAAACCGCAACGGAAGCTTTTAAAAATTAAAACCTGCAACATTAAAATTTCTACCACATTTTTCATGTTTAGAAATAAACCACGAAATAGAAACTCTCGCGTATTTAATAAATTAAGAACTTTATCAAAATAAAAAACCACAACATTAAAATTTCTAGCACATTTTTCATGTTTAGTAACAAAATTACATTTCTAAATTTTGTATAAAAACCGCCTCTAGTTTTACTTTAAGTATTATTCAAGTTAAGTAAACCGCTAAAGATGGAAGCACATTTAAAAACCATATTTAAAAAATCCCAAAATAAAACCATTCTCCCTATAAAGGAGATGGTTTTTAACCACAATTATGAAATTACAAAGATGGAGCGTGTACAGACATGCTTTGGGATGAAAATTCGTTGCTTGGTGGAGAGAAATAAATATATATACCTGCCCAGTATATTCAACGATACCATCGATGATGATACTATTACGGAATTTGACAGCAATACCTACTACCTTTCCAAAGATAGGAAAGGAAGCAGTAAGGTTAATTATGAATTAACTATTAATGCAAAAACAACAGGTAATTTCTGGTAAAAAAAGTTTTTTATTTATTTATTTATTATTAAATCTAATAATTAATTATTATCGTTTTAGTTCGAGATACACCAAAGAAGTAAACTGAATGTTATTGAAGTCAACCACAAACAGAAGCCGAAATTATTTGTCCTGAATTATTATGTTAATAATAAATGTGCTGTTATTATGTTAATAATAAATGTGGTTAATTTAAGTATTTGTTTGCTCATTTTTTTTAATTTTGTTTGTTTTTATACTCTTGACCACAACTTTTTATCAAACTTGAATTTTAGTAAGAATAAAAAGTATATAAGAACATTTGTTAATGAGTTTCAATTAAACAATTGATTTTCATTATTCTAAGAAAACGTGTCACACGCAAAAAAAGAAAAAACATATTCAAAAACCGTCATCAGTGATTTAAAACTATATTAGACAAGCATTCTTAAAACAGAAAATTATAATTTATATATAATTTAAAAACTGTTTAAAATCATATTTATATAAAAAAGTTAAAAAAACTACGTAAAAGTAATCCTTTAAAGCGAAATTGTGAAATATTTAAATATTTATATAAACATCTTCACTAAGTCCAGGTGTGTGTTGTAGATATTAAGAGCAAATCCATAATTTGTGTTTATTTTAATTTCAAATACTTTCAGTACAGTACTTCCATTTCTGGTGTTATATCATGTACATCTGTGAAGTATGTGGAATGTCTTTCGCATCCAAATTTAATTTTAAGAGACATTTTAATAATAAACATATTGAGTCAAAATCAAACAAAACAAAACTAAATTTAAAAAATGAAAATATTGAAGAAACTCCATCATGTAGCTATATACGATGTGAAACTTGTAAATTAAATATAAGAAAAGGTTCTTGGTCTCATCATTTGCGAACTAATGATCATAAAAAAATAATAATCGTTTGTTTATAAACAACGATATATATATAAGTAAAAATTTATTTTCTAAGCGTATTCAAACTTTTGTGTATGAAAATAAAAAGGTAGATGAGCTTTCATTAAACGTTTTATTTTCGAATGCAAAAGAAAGTATTATAAATATTTTAAAAAATATGTTATTAGAACATCAAAATATAAAATTTAATATAGAACTTTTTGCAGAATATATAAAATTCTCAAAAACTAATGAAATTGAAGATGATGATAGCGCACTAATTAGTGTGAAATCTTTTCAAACGAAAATGGTAATAGTACAATTAGAACAAGATATATCAAACATGTACGATAATCATAGTATAGAAATAGCAACCAAAATGGATGAATTTCAAGAGAGAGACAGTGGTTGGTCCCTAGTTTGTATCAATAAAATTGAAATAAACGTTAACAAGTATTGTCCTATAAAAGGATCTAAATATTTAGAACTACCAATATTTATCAGAAACAAAAAAGCGTGTATCAACATTAAAAATAACGATAATTATTGTTTTAAATGGGTTCTTATAGCTGCATTAGAAAACAATCATTTAAATCCAAAATATTCAAATTATAGTAATGTTATCACACAAAGCTTAATAACACTTACAAATGGAATAACAATTGATTTCACCAACTTAACCTTTCCTCTACCTATTGCTGATATTAAGATATTTGAGAAATACAATTTAAATATAAGCGTGAATGTTTTTGGATGTGATGTGATAAAAAAAGAAATCGTGGGACCATATTATAAAACAGCTGATGAAAAAATTAATCATATCAATTTACTATACATTCAAGATGATGAAAACGATGAATCACATTATGTTTGGATAAGAAACATAAGTCGTTTATTGAGTACACAAGTTTCAAAACATCTAGGTGCTAAATATTTTTGTAATTTTTGCTTACACTATTCAACCAGTGAACTCTTGTTATTAAAACATAAACAAGAATGCAATAAAATTGTTACCAAAATGCCTTCGGGTCTTAAGGATGATAATATATTGCAGTTCAAAAATTTTAAAAATCAATTAGATGTACCATTTGTTATCTATGCGAATTTTGAATGTATATTAAGTAAAATTAACAACAAAAATTCTAATAATGTCACAAGCATTCAAAAACATATACCTATAGCTTACAGCTACTACATAAAATCATCTTTTGATTCTAAACTGAACAAGCTTAGAACGTATACGGGTGACGATGTTGTTAAAGATTTTGTTCAAAATTTGATTGAGGATGCACGTTTTTTGTGTACAAACTTTCTAATGAAAGCAGTGCCAATGAATTCTCTATTACCCCATGAAGTTGAAAAACATTATAATACTAATGAGTGTCATATATGTAAACAAATTCTAGATGATGATGACAGATGTGCTGATCATTGTCATTTAACTGGTCAATATCGCGGTCCAGCTCATTGGAAATGCAATATTAATTATCAATTACCTAACTTTATTCCAATAATTTTTCATAACTTTTCAGGTTATGATTGTCATTTGTTTATAAAGGCTCTAGCAGATTATACCACTTAATAAAGAATTGTATATATCTGTTAGAAAAAGAATTCAAATAACTGACAAATATAATTTAGAATTACGTTTTCTCGATTCTTTTAAATTTATGTCGTCTAGTTTACATAAATTATCTAATTATTTGCATGACGATAACTTTAAAACACTGCAATCAATATATCCAAATCATTTAGAGTTTAATCTTTTGAAAAGAAAAGATATATTTCCTTATGATTATATCGATTCAGTTGAAAAATTAAATGAAAATGTCTTACCTTCTCGTGAACAGTTTTTCTCTACATTAAATAATAAAGAATGTACTATTGTTGATTATGAGCACGCGTTAAGTGTTTGGTCTACATTTAACTGTCAATCTCTAAATGAGTATATGCTTTTATATCTAAAAACTGATGTACTTCTTTTAACTGATGTATTTGAAAATTTTCGTTCTGTTTGTAAATCAATATATCATCTTGATCCATGTCATTACTATACAACACCTAGTTTATCGTGGGATGCCATGTTAAAAATAACGAAAATTAAATTGGAATTATTCACCGATATAAATATGTATAATTTCATTAAAAAAGGAATAAGAGGTGGTATTGTTCAATGCACAACACGTCGAACAGTTGCAAATCATAAATATATCAAAACATATGATTGCTCTAAACCCTCACAATATCTTATGTATTTAGATGCGAACAACTTGTATGGTTGGGCAATGTCCGAATCTCTACCAGAAGGTAAATTTGAATGGTTTGAAGATATAGATAGCTTTGATATTTCGAAAGTATCTGAAAACTCTGATTTTGGTTAAATTTTAGAAGTTGATTTAGACTATCCTGAAGAACTACATGATAGTCATAATGATTTACCGTTTTGTGCTGAACTTAAAAGTCCACCAATACAACATCATAATATAAAGAAACTAATTCCCGATTTAACTAACAAAAAATCATATATAATTCACTATCGAAATCTTCAACAGTGTATTAGAAATGGTTTAAAATTAGTTAAAATTCATAGAATATTAAGATTTAAACAATCAACTTCGTTGAAACAGTATATCGATTTAAATACCTTTCATCGAACCAATGCCAAAAATGAGTTTGAAAAAAATTTTTTTAAACTTTTAAATAATGCGGTATACGGTAAAACTATGGAAAATGTTGAAAAACGTAAAAATGTAAAAATCGTTAATGCTTGGGAGAGTGAACACAACCGTTTGGGGGCACGAGCTCTTATAGCAAAACCTAATTTTCATAGTTCAACACATTTTACCGATAATATGATTGCAATTCAAATGAGTATGGATAGCGTAACATTTAATAAACCTATATATTTAGGGTTTTCAGTTCTAGAACTATCTAAATATAAAATGTATGACTTTCACTATCAGTATATGCAGACAAAGTTTAATGAAAATTTAAAATTAAATTATATGGATACTGATTCTTTAATTTACACAATAAGAACAAACGATTTTTATAAAGATATTTACAATGATCTTCATCTAAACTTTGATACATCAGACTATTCAATTAATAATGTTTTCCATTTCCCCTTGCAAAACAAAAAAGTCTTGGGAATGATGAAAGATGAGAATAATGGACATGTAATGTTAGAATTTATTGGGCTTCGATCAAAAGTATATTCAATAGCTGTTGACGATAAAGAAGAAATCAAAAAAGCTAAAGGTGTAAAAAACTCTGCTTTAAAAAAACTTACTATAAATGATTACCGTAACTGTTTGATAGATAAAACCATATATCACGATAAAATGTATATATTTAAATCTATCCTACATGAAATTTATACACAACAAATATCAAAAGTTGTATTAAGTTATGATGATAATAAACGTTATATAAGAGAAGATGGTATTAATACCTATGCTTGGGGACATTTCAAAATAAAAAAAATTGAAATTTTAATAAAGTCTAAATCATAAAAAAAGGTTTTTTCTTTTACAAATACAATACTTATTTATACATATTTATATTATTACATATATACACACATACATACTTCAATATGAGATTTATTTTTTACTATTGTTTATTATATTATAAAAATTTCAAGCACATTAATAAATAATATATATATATATATAAATACATACATAAATAGTATATTTATTTTTGGGTTTTTATTTCTTATCAACTTTGTTGTGTATGGTTAGGATAAAGCTTTTGTATTCAAACAACTTAATTAAATCAACTGTTTCAAACACACATTCATACATATCAACGAAAAAGAAAAAACCACAACAGAACTTTTGACAACAGATCAACAATACAATAGGGTGGCACTTATATCATCGTTGTTAGTTTTCTCATACAAAATTAGTATACAAATCCTAACCAACCCCACCCAAACCCCGACCAAACCCCGACCAAACCCCGACCAAACTCACCCAAGCCAACCCAAGTCGTGCCAGCCCTGTTGCGAATCTCATTACTCACACACAATTTCAAAAACTTCCACGCAAATAAGTACCACACTATTTTTGCTCCCTGCTCCTATTTCCAGAACTCTCACCAACACCCTACTTAAATTTCGATATAAAGTCATGACCGATTAAAATATCACACTTTATTGCATCGTTTGGTACTATTAAGAAATCTTGTTTCGTTTCTACTTCATCGGCTTCTACACTGCATTCAATTGAGCCAAACGGTTTTGTTTTTGCATTACCTAGCCCAGATAACAGTGAGTCATTAGTATTTAATTTGCACTTTTTAAATTTACTCATGTATACATGGTGTTTCATTATCGACACATCTGACCCTGTATCTACTAACCCGTTTATCGACTGTCCATTTACTTTTAATGATTTATATCTTTTTTGATCAATAATTGTTAAAACTTCCTTTTGTAGATTTTGATTTGGTTTACACTGTTTTGCTAAGTGTCCGAATTTATTGCATTTAAAGCATTTTGTCTGCAATTTACATTCAGTTCGCTTATGATCTGTAGCGCCGCAATTATAACAATGCATCTTATTTTCAGTTCTTTTTATGCTATCTGATTTGTGCCACTTTTTGTTTTGTGATTCGTTATTTGCCTTAACGCGTTCATAAATTTCGTAATTATCACGTAATTCTTTAAAATTCTTTGAGGCATATATATTTTGTTTAAACACACTTTTTTCCGGCAAACCGTCTAAAATGTACCTTATAACCGCGCGTTCTTCTACGTCACCTAGAGCAGCAATTTTGCGCATACAAAGCATGTATTCATGAAACGATTCCGCACTCATTTTCTTTCTCTCTTTAAGCATTTTGTGTATTTCCCCACTGTCATAATCACGTTTGAATTCTGTAATGAGCACTTCTTTTAGCCTTTCATAACAACTAACACTTTTCGTTTCTAAAAACATTTTAGCTACACCTACAATTTTATTTCTTGCTTGCAAATATTTTTGTTTGTCATTTAGTCCATACGCTTCGGAATTTTGTTCGAAATTAGTAAACCATTTATCTACTGGTATGTTTTCTCCATCGAAATCACTTAGAATTTTTGCAAATGTGTCCACTGTAATTATTGTTTTATTGTTTTGATCTTGTTCATTTTTCACTTGTAACGAGAGCAACCTTATTAACTCAGTCAACTCGTTGTTAGCCATGTCTATTTTATGCTTGTTTTCGCCCGTATTTCTAATATCGTTAGATTCGTATATATCCACTTTAGTAGTTGTTTCTTTTTTATTGTCTTGTACCAGCGATTCGCTTTTTGTTCTTAATCTTTCTTTTGTCTTCTCCGTTTGAGATCGTAAAGCATATGTACTTGATGATGGTATATTCGTTTTATCACTTTGCATTTAGACACATTACTCGTTACTTTATTTCGTTGATATACCATGTACAATTTCTATTTACTTTATTTACTTACAGGACTAACTGTGCTTTTCGAACTTAAACGCTTATACACTGCTTAAAAAGTTAATCACTTGCCCTTTTGTTTTATTTCAAGGTTATTTAACTGTCTCACTTTAATTTTTTCAGGCGGTTGAGCTTGTCCTTTGTTATATCAAGGTTATTTGAATGTCTCACTTTAAATTTTTCAGGCGGTTGAGCTTGTCCTTTGTTATATGAAGGTTATTTGAATGTCTCACTTTCAATTTTTCAGGCGGTTGAGCTTGTCCTTTGTTATATGAAGGTTATTTGAATGTCTCACTTTCAATTTTTCAGGCGGTTGAGCCCCCAAATGTAAAAAGGTTAATAAAATTTTTATTTTTTAAAATGAAATATTTATTTTTTAAAATGAAATATTTATTTTTTAAAATGAAATAGTTATTTTTTAATTTTTTTTTTTTATTCTACAAGAAAATTGTTAGTTTATATATTTTTATTTGAATTCAGGTTTTGGTTTTATGTATGTGAATGTAATTAATTAAACTTATTTTAATTTTAACTTAATTTTATCAACTTTCAATTTCAACCTTTAAATTTCCAACTTTTAATTTTTACTTTATCCTCTACTTTAGGTTTCAATCTTTATTTCAACTTTTAATTTCTTACAACTTTTCTAAACTTTCAACTTTTATTCCAACTGATATTTTTTTAAATTTTATTTTCAACTTTGTTTAAAATTTTCAACTTTTACTTTTTAATTTGCCGACTAACTTACGCCACTATATTTCTTCAACTACTACTTCTTCGTTATTTTAACTTGCTATTATGTTTCTTACTTTCTTTGATCTTTTTGTTCTTGTGCCGTTTACACGATGGCGGCTTTGGTTACGCTTAGAAAACCTTTACACGATACCCACTTTACATATAAATAATAATTTATTTACTTAAACCGTAAAATTCTATATATGTTTTTTTTTTGTATTTAATGTGATGTGTTTAAACGTTATTGCTATATGTGTGTATGTTTATACATTAATTTATGTTCCCTGTAGTAAATAAAATAGTCAGTTGAGAAAAAACACTAACTTATAAATTAAATATTTTGCAAGTGACTACAAATTGGTTTAAATATCATGCAGATATCAACCAAACATATTGAATAAAAGCACACGTAAGAAACAAATAAAAGCAAAATAAGTAAATGAAAAGAAAATAAAAAAAAATAAAAAGAAGCATGCCATGAAAACAAATGCCAAATGTTTGTGTTGAAAAAAAAACTAAATAATTTCAATAATATTTTCTATGAGCGGCTCGTATGTATGGATATATTTATGTACATTTGTATATATATGTATGTATGTACGAATTTTTTATTTTTAGTGAATATAATAATAATAAATATTTATATAGACATATACATATGTATTTATATATTTACATAGATATATATGAATATATACATATATGTATGTATATATATAATATAAATATATATACATATATCTTTTTTTTTGCTATAATATTAATTAACTACAAATTGGTTGAAAAATAAGTAGTTAGTAGTCAATTTAAAAGTCATGCAGAGATGGCCAATTGACTACCGCCTATGACATGCCTATGTTAAAATAGTGAGTCGGCGACAAGGAAAAAAGTCACTTAATCAACCAGTTGTGGTTATTAAAAAACCAGTTTGAAGTTAGTTACAAATGGGTTTGAGTTCCTATAGGGTTGTTTCACTTATGTAAATGTATTTTATTTGTTTGTTTGATTATTTAAGTTCATATGTGTATTATATGTAATTTATATAAACTAAATAATTTCAATAATATTTTCTATGAGCGGCTCGTATGTATGGATATATTTATGTACATTTGTATATATATGTATGTATGTACGAATTTTTTATTTTTAGTGAATATAATAATAATAAATATTTATATAGACATATACATATGTATTTATATATTTACATAGATATATATGAATATATACATATATGTATGTATATATATAATATAAATATATATACATATATCTTTTTTTTTGCTATAATATTAATTAACTACAAATTGGTTGAAAAATAAGTAGTTAGTAGTCAATTTAAAAGTCATGCAGAGATGGCCAATTGACTACCGCCTATGACATGCCTATGTTAAAATAGTGAGTCGGCGACAAGGAAAAAAGTCACTTAATCAACCAGTTGTGGTTATTAAAAAACCAGTTTGAAGTTAGTTACAAATGGGTTTGAGTTCCTATAGGGTTGTTTCACTTATGTAAATGTATTTTATTTGTTTGTTTGATTATTTAAGTTCATATGTGTATTATATGTAATTTATATGTATATATGTTGGGTTTTATTTGTCTGTATGTTTTGAACTTTTAATATTATTATTTTTTTAATTCACTAGAGCTGGCCTATATTACTTTCAACAATTTCAAAGCTTTTCGAAAAGCTGCTCATGACTAAATTGTCCACAATTTTAGCTGATACTGGGTGCATCCAGGACCATCAATTTGGCTTTAGAAGTCAGCATAGCACTATTGAGCAAACGCATAGATTGGTTCAAATTATAAGGAGGACTTTTGAAGAAAAGAAGTATTGTTCTGCCCTTTTTATTGATGTTTCTCAGGCATTTGACAAAGTATGGCACAAAGGCCTAGTTTTAAAATTGACGACATACCTACCAATAAATATACAAAAGTTTTTGGAAAGTTATATTCTTGATAGAAAGTTTACTGTTGTGGAAGGAGACTTCATGAGTGTACCCGAATCTATATCTTCTGGTGTGCCACAGGGTAGTATTCTGGGGCCAACCTTGTATCATATATATACTTGTGATATGCCTGTGAGCAATAACATCCACACTTCTACATTTGCCGATGATACAGCCTGTTTGAGTATTCACAAAAATCCTGATGAGGCATCCCGCAATCTCCAAGCACACATTACCCAGCTTGAAATATGGTTGAACTTATGGAGAATTAAAGTCAATGAACAAAAGTGTGTTCATATAACGTTTACCCTAAGAAAAGATACCTGTTCCCCCATTCGAATCAACAATCAAAATATTCCTCAACATTCTCAAGTCAAATACCTTGGCATACACCTTGATCGAAGGCTTACATGGAAATATCATATTGACTCTAAGTTAACCCAAATGAAACTTAAATTGACTCAAATATATTGGTTAATTGGCAGAAATTCAACACTCAGCATAGACTGCAAACTTTTGATATACAAGTCGCTTTTGAAGCCAATATGGTGCTATGGAATTCAGCTGTGGGGCACTGCTTCAGCTTCAAATGTCGAGAGAATCCAACGAAGGCAAAACAAAATTTTACGTTTGATAACATCTGCTCCATGGTACGTTAAAAATTCAAATATTCATCGTGATTTAAATATGCCACTAGTGAGTGAAGAAATTGCAAAATACGCAGGCAAATATTTAACTAAACTCGAGTCACATCCTAATCCGCTTGCCCGTAATATTTTGAGCTTTACTGGACACATCCGCTTAAAAAAGAGGGACACAAGGGCTCTTATGCCCAACACTCCAGATGGGACTGCTTAAAAATACTTCTTTTTGATTATCACTACTTATGTATTATTTATAACTATCACTAAGCTTATGTCCGATATTGGTCGGGCCTAATAATTATATTTAGATTTAAGATTTGATTACTTATTGTTAGTTCATTTTTGAAGATACAATAAATAAATATGTACATGAAAAAAAAAACTAGAGCTGGAATTTGGGTTTGCACTTGATCTCTCACGAATCTAAAACGATAATAAAAACAGCGAGCTGTGTAGTTGGTCACTATTTCTTTTGCAGTTTTGAAGTTGGTGGTAGTTGTTTTTGGGGGCATTGTTGTCAGGGTTGGATATGCGTATTTTTTTGTTCACAGAGGTGAACACTATCTATATGGTGTGTTTTAATATATCTGTTAGACTTTATCTAAATCATTTGCTTTACTGAAATATTTTTCTTAGAGCTCTTTTATGTGACAAATATATTTTAAGCAACAAGTTTATAGCTGAAATTATTACTAATATTAGCATTAGTGACCATAATGAATTTATTTCTGACTTATGATCAATGATTTCCAAATTGGTAATCACGTTAGCATTGGGTTTTTCCATTTTTGATTTTGTTTTACCCATGCTTACGAATTTATATATCTTACGAAATTATTGGTGCATACTATTTTCATTTTCTATACGTTCTGATTGCACGATTTGTAATTTTTTCTACACGAGTATTTTTTAAGACATCGTCCTCAGTTGGGACACCTAGCATTCCTATTATTGTCCATAATTTTTGTAACCATTCTATTTGTTCTTCCATAGGTATTTCTTTTTCCTTATAAATTGCGTTTTTCGCTTTTCTATCCATTATAAAGGACCGTACAAGATATTATATTAAGTTTAACAAATTTTATTTATATATGTATATATATATTTATATTAAAAATCCAAAAAAAAAGAAATTTTCCTCGAGCGGTTAACGCTTACAGGCCGATTGCGGATTAGACGCAATGCATTATATTATTAATAATTTATTTTTTTTTGCTACATAAGATAAAAAAAAATTGTTGGTGCTTCTTACACTTGGTGTGATTACCTCCAAAATTACTGCATTTTTTTTCTGCTTGTACTTTTGGCTTGGTACAGTTAGCAGTACCATGCAGTGTTATCTGCGGTAAGTTTTTGTGTGGCCATATTCTTGGCAATTATGGCACTGTACGGGCCCTGAACGCTTACGTGGCTCTTCAACTGTGATTTTTCGGTGTAAAAGGTATTTTAGACTATAAATTGGGTGCGTCTCGTTTTTTTTAACTGTATACCATTCGGCTCCAGTTCAACACGAAATAGCGGCTGGGGAATCCTCTCTCTATTGATTATATTGGTAACATTTTTTACCTTAAATCCTTGTTCGATAAGTGCACATTTTACTTCTTCGGGCTCAACATATGAATCTATGCCCTTTAATACTATTTGTACGCCTTTAGCACTCTTAAGTTGATATGTGTAAAAATTTGTTTTATTTTTTTCAAACTCACTAACAGTTTTTCGGAAATCTTTTTCATCATATATTTGGATTTTAGTTTCATCAATATTACCTTGTTTAATTGGAATGATGTGAAAAGTATTTTCACCAAGGGCCCAGAGATTTGTAAAAATCCTCATATTGATCCTCAGTAATTGCGAATCTAGGAGGGGAGTAAATTGAAGATATGACAAAATTAGTGCTAAAATTTTCAACACAAATATTCGTTGCTTGTAAATGTTCTTCACAAATGTTATCAATAATATAATGCTTGAGTCTTGACTTTATTAAAATTGCTGATCCACCGCATGCTCTTCCTCTTGGGTCCTTTGAATCATATAAGGTGTAGCCATAAATTTTAAAAAGGCTTCTCGAAGTCAAATGAGTCTCAGAGACCAACATTATATCAATATTTTTTTCTGTGAGGAAGTGCTCAAGTTCATTTTTATGTTGGCGAATGCCGTTTGCGTTCCAGAAACATATTTTTAACGTGTTCATGGTTTATTAACTAAAGCTTGAAGCAGAGTATTCTGCATTCGCAGCATTTCTAGCATCATGCTAGTCATATTTGTTGTAAAATTATTTATAGTTTGCACCAGATTATCAATAGTAGCTTCAAGGCGATTGAAACTAAAGTTCGAGTTTGTATTTGTTGAATTATTTGGTGGGGAAACATTTTGTGTATGAATAGAATTTGTCTTAGCAGCATCGGCATACGATACACGGGAACTAACTGGTTGGCTCACTTGCGCAATAGTGGCTGATAAAGCGTTTGCTGATTGGGCTGGGGCTAATTTAGGTGTTTGCTTCATAGTCTGTTTGACGAAAGAGTACACAGGACAACCTCTGTAGTTAGCGGTGTGATTACCTCCACAATTACTGCATTTTTTGTCACTTTGATCTTTTGGTTTATTGCAACTAGCAGTGCCGTGTAATTCGCCGCACACAACACAAACAGTAGGTAATTTGCAGTAAGTTTTAGTATGGCCATATTCTTGACAGTTATGGCACTGTACGGGCCCTGAACGCTTGTGTGGTTCTTCAACGGTTATTTTTCGATATAAGAGATATTTTAAATTATATATTGGATGGGTCTAATTTTTTTTTCAATTTTATATCATTTGGCTCAAGTTCAACCCGAAATAGAGGTTGAGGGATCTTTTCCCTATTCATTTTGTTCGATACATTTTTTACTTTAAAACCCTGGAGGACGAGAGCATCTTTTACTTCTTCGGGAGCAACATAGGAGTCTATGCCCTTCAACACAATCTGCATACCTTTATCACTCTTGAGCTGATATGTGTAGAAATTTGTTTTATTTTTTCAAATTCAGAGACCATTTTGCGAAAATCTTTTTCTTCGTAAATTTGAATTTTCGTTTCATCAATATTACCACGTTTTATTGGAACAATGTGAAATTTATTCTCACCAATGACCGAAATTAATTTTTTAATAAGAGCGTTTGAGTTGTTTTCTCTTAAATAGATTGGTGGCGGCTTGGAGGTTTTATTCGCAGATTTAGCGGGTTAGTCATTGTCATCTTGCAATATTTTAAAACAGTTTTGCCGATTAGTAGAGGATGCGCTGTTATCCCTAGACATCTTTGGAGCAGATGCAATTTTAGTAGAATTTGGGCTTCGCCCGAGTTAACGACTTTAGGTAGAACACTCATTCAAACACACACACACAATATTAAGTAATGATCATGCATCGCCATGACACAAAAAACACTTCTAAAAGATAATAAAATACAAACATTGCATTGTTCTTAATTTTATGGATATGTAATTGTAAATATTTTCTAAAATACTTTCTCTAATATATAATAACATTACAAAACTGTAAGATAAGAAATAAACCATGTTCAATCTTGTTTAACTAACAAAGAAGTAAAGATATCTTTTATCACCTAAAAAACAAACATATGTTTATTCTAATACCTAAATATAAGAAACAAAGACACGTATGTATGTTTATTCTAATATCTAAATATAAGAAACAAAGATATGTTTTATTCTAATAGTTAAACGTAAGAAACAAAGAAACAAAGACATGTATTTTTTAGTATTTAAGAAAGATATTTCAAAATTGTAAGTCAGTTAATAATTAGCATAAGAACTAAGAATAACTCATCCGAGTTAAGAAAATATATTTTTTTTAATTCAAAGAAAGTGTAAAACTTCAGTTGGCGATCCTGCCAGGAGAATAATTAAAATTATTCTTCAGTAAGCGGACCATTGGAATCCTTGACACAGCAAGGACTAAGTTTTTTTATATACAAAAAAACACAACCTTCATAGAAGGAAAATTAAAATCTTCATACGAAGAAGAAAATAGAGAACTGAAACAAAAAGCTACATAAAAAGCTACATAAAATAAAAATAACTAATAAGTCATAGTGAAAAAAATCAATAAAAGTGTTAATGAATAAAAACTTTATGACGAAAAGAGAAGCAGCTTTCGACTACACACGTCCTTTGGAAGATTTAGAAGAACAAGAAATGGCTAACAACAGTGTGGAAATCAGCATGCTTGTCCAGCAAATGGCAACTCTACAAGCCACTATGCAGAATATGATGCAGGAACACGCAGCGGAAGTAAATGCATTAAAATTAGAAATACAACAAATGAAAAACAACCCCCAGATAAATCCTCAATGGAACCATCCACAACCTGCACCCCAGGAAGAAATTTCGACAGTAATAACAAATGTCAACGACGTAAAATTAGACGTATTCAAATCACTTCCGACATTTGATGGTGATATTACAAAATATCGAGTGTGGAGAGAAGATACATCTCGGATGATGCATAGTATAGAACCACTAAAGAACACCAGTATCTACTCCCAGGCATTACAAATAGTGAAGACGAAAATACAAGGAGCAGCCGCTCAGGTTTTAGCCAATCATGGAACCATTTTCCATTTCATTCGAGGCCATCAGAGCAAGGCTAGACTACACGTACGCCGATACTCGACCCCTATATGTCTTGCAAGAAGAGATGAAGCGATGTTACCAAGGCAGAAAAACATTGGAAGAATTTCATGACGAAATAAACAAATGCTTAAGTTTAATAATATCAAAAATCACAATGTCCGGATATGGCATAGAAGCCGTTAATGCCATGACAGAACAGGCAAAACAAGACTCTATTCGAGTGTTCACATCTGGAGTCAATAATACATTTGTACAGTCTACATTATACGCAAATGCTCCAGAAGATTTGGAACACGCATATTCTATTGCCCGCACAATAGAACATGATAGCAGGCATCAAAACTTAAGACTATCATACGATAAGGGACATACATCAAAAATACATTTAAGCGAGCCAAGATTCGAGAGACAACAGTTCCAACCAAATCGAAAAAACCAACCTCGCCAAGAATACAACTTTAACAATCCTCGAAGATACTTCAGCAACCAACGACCTCTGGGATTCAACTCACAGCAGCATATCAACAATCACCAACCTCGACCAGAACCAATGGACACTAGTTCAGGCAACACTGCTCAACGACAGCCCACACGTTTCAACAGTTCTTACCAAGAACACAACAACAAATCATGGAAGCAACAAGCCAAGCCCAGCGGAAACTTTCATCAACAGAGGAACAACAATATCACCACACAAGATGATTGTGAGAGAGAGAGTTTGATTGTAGAAACAGTACAGTAAATAAATTAATTGTTAAGAATTTAAACTAAGAAATGGGTTGCCCCATATCACAATGTCTGATGAAGAAAGAACATATAATGTATTAATAGACACTGGAGCAACCCATAACTATATAAAAAAAATCATTAAAATTAAATTTAAAAAAAAGGTAAATCCTATTGAAGTTATGTCGATTCACGGAACTTCTATAATAAATTCAAAACAAACCATTAAATTTCTTGACAAAGACATAGACTTTTTCGAGTTAGATGATATAAAAGAAAGCGACTTAATATTAGGATGGCAGGGAATAGTTGCCCTAAATGCCATATTAAATATACAAAACATGACGTTCACAATAAATAAAAACGAAATTAGCAAAGTTAATTATATTATAGGAAATGAATTATATAAAGAAAGAATAGATTTTCTAATGAGGGATAACAATGACATAGGACCTCTACCCTTTACAACAACGATTGAAGCCACTATTAGAACTAAGACAGATGAACCCATTTGGACGAAGCAATACCCATATCCCATAGCGGATAACGACTTAGTAAATAAAGAAATTGAAAGATTACTACATGAAGGAATAATTCAACGCAGTAATAGCCCATACAATTCACCCATCTGGACTGTTCCTAAAAAAGGAGTAGATGAGACAGGACGACCAAAAAGACGAATGGTCGTAGATTTTTCAAAATTAAATGCTAGTACCATAACGGACAGATATATTATCCCTGATGTAAATATGACTATACAAAATTTGGGTAAAGCCAAATATTTCACAACCCTAGACTTAGAATCAGGCTTCCACCAAATAAAAATTAAGAAGGAAGATAGAGAAAAGACAGCCTTTTGCATAAACGGTGGCAAGTACGAATTTGTGCGTATGCAATTCGGACTAAAAAACGCCCCTTCAATATTCCAAAGATGCGTCGATGATATCCTAAGAGAATATATAGGGAAGTTTGCTTATGTTTACATTGATGATGTACTCATATATTCTTCAACACCAGAAGAACATATGGAACACATTCAAATCATATTTAATGCTTTAAATCAGGCAACACTCAGGGTATCCAATGAAAAATCCAAGTTTTTCCAAACAGAGGTCGAATACTTGGGTCACATCATTAAGTATAATAAAATAGCTACGAATCCAGAAAAGGTTGAAACAATAGATAAATATCCTTTACCCCAAACACTCAAAGACTTGAGAGGTTTTTTGGGTATGACAGGTTATTATAGAAAATTTATACAAGGATATGCTTGCATAGCTAAGCCCCTTACAGTTCATTTACGAGGAGATAATGGACAAATTGGAAAGAACAAAAGTGCTACAACAAAAATATATTTAGATGAAGCTGCCATAGAAGCATTTAACAAACTAAAAAAATGTTTAAAAGAACAAGTTGAACTTTTTCAACCTAACTATGATAAGCCATTTGAACTGACTACTGATGCATCTAACATAGCTATTGGAGCCGTACTTAGTCAAATGAAGAAACCAATTTTTTTCCTCAGCAGAACATTGAGCAAAACTGAAGAAAATTACAGCACCAACGAAAAAGAATTACTAGCGATAATTTGGGCACTACAAAAACTGAGAAATTATATTTATGGCACAACAGACCTCACCATTTATACAGATCACCAATCCTTAACACACGCTATATCTGAAAAAAGCCCAAATCCGAAATTGAAACGTTGGAAATCAATAATCGAAGATTTTGGAGCAAAATTAGTATACAAACCAGGACACCAAAATGTAGTAGCTGATGCATTATCAAGACAACAGATTAATGCCTCATCTATAGATACTGTATATTCTGCTGAAAGCTCACATAGCGAAGTTATAAAAAGTGTAACACGTCCATTTAACGCTTATGCACTACAAATAGAACTGGTACCAAATACTAAACTAAAAGAAACACGCACACGTACAATTTTTCCAAATAGGATTAGACATACAATAAATTTTACAAACGAACAAGAATTGATACAAGAATTAAAAAAGGTTTTACAACCACAAAAAACTACTGCCATTCATACTACAATGGAAAATATGTTTAAATTTGGAACAATTATAAGGAACACATTTAATGACGTAAGATTCGTATATACACAAAGAAAATTAATTGATATTCAAGATACTGATAAACAGATGGAAATAGTAAAAAAAGTTCACGAAAGAGCCCACCGAGGTTATAAAAATAATATAAGAGAAATACTCGAGACCAACTACTGGCCAAAAATTGAACAGCATTGTAAAGCATACAATAAAAAATGCAGCCCATGTCTTTTCGGTAGATACGAAAGAAACCCGACAAGAGAACCATTGAAAGATTCAGACATACCAACAGAGCCAGGCGAATATATACATATGGACATTTATTTCAACGAAGGAAAAACATTTTTAGTTGCCATTGATAAATTTTCAAAATATATAACTCTCAGAGAACTTGATTCGAGAGAAAATATGAGTAATAAAATTGAAGAACTGCTTACAAACAATTACCCGAACTGCACACGACTAATGACAGATAATGAAAAATGTCTCAATACAGCAGCAGTAGAAATGATGTGTACAAGATATGGTATTACAAAACTTAAAACACCAGTATATAGATCAACATCGAACGGACAAGTTGAAAGAGCTCATAGTACAATATCGGAACTAGCCAGGATTTTTAAAATACAAAACGAGACAACGATAGCAGATGAAATTTATAAAACAGTACGGGAAATAAACAATACAATTCATACAGTAACTGGTTTCAAACCCAAAGACATTTTTTTTAATAAGATAAAATACGAAAAAAGTGGCATATATGAAAAATTAAAACAAGCATCGGAAAAAACACTACGAAGACTAAATCAAGGCCAAGACACCGAACTTTCTCTGCAAATGAACAAATTTTAGTGAAAATAAAAGGATTAAGAAAAAAGAACGACGCAAGATATATCAAATACATTGTAAAAGAAGACCGTGAGGACACTGTCTTAACTACGAGGGGAGTAATTGTTCATAAAGACAACATAAAGAACTATACAATCCACAAGAATGATCCATTACCTGATGTTACTCGCAGTGGTCATGTCAAAAACCAAGGCAGGCGTAAAAATAGAGAGTCTGGAAAACCAGAAATATGTCCTAACCAGGACTGATGACGTTTTTTTATATAATGAACACTCGTATTTTTTTCACGTCACTAACCTAACAAAAATTCTTATGCCATACAGACAAATCGTAACGGAAGAATATAAGCCCACTACCCAGGAAACAATCTGGATAAAGAAAATCGAAATATTAGCAACACAACTAAACGAACATAAACGATACACGAGATCCCTAAACTTTCTTGGGTCAGCATTGAAATTTATAACAGGAAATCCAGACGATGACGATTTCATCGAATTAGAGGTAAAAATAAATGAATTAATAGAAAATAATGAAAAGCAACGTCTAGTAAACTCGAGGTTTGAAAAATTAATTGATGCATTACAAGGCCAAAAGTTAGAAAACCAACTCATCATCCAACAAGTACATGATCAACTTCTACTACTTGTTAGGACAATTAACGCTGCAAAGAATAATGAATATTTAACCGAATCTTTAAATTTGGAAGATATAAAGGAAATAATAGAACACGAATTGACCTCCGCACCTATAATAAATATTTTAGAATACGCGGACATACACATAGCTGGAACGGGAAACTTATTTATAACTATCTATAAATATCCCATATTAAATAACGACTGTAAACTTTTTAAAGTCACTCCCATAAGCTTTAGGCACGGAAAAATTCAAACGGACGATCAAATTGCCCAATGCAACAAAGACTATGTCAGGGTAGACCATTGCAAGAACTTTCTAGGAAAAAATATTTGCAGGACAAACAACGAAACGGACACATGCATACTTCCACTTCTCAACAATAGGAATAGTAAATGCATAGTTATTCAGGAATATAACCAGAACTTACTTAAAATTGACGAAGGATCCATATTATTAGATGGCACTCATCAAGTTGACAATATCACAACTACAGGCTAGTGCTGGGATACTATCGATATTTTCTACTATCGATATCTATCGATAGATTAGATTTCACTATCGTTACTATCGATATTACTATCGACTGAATGTTTGTAGTTGAGAGAGAAAAATACAACTAATTTTTCATCAGGTCACAGTTAGTTTTTTTTTATCACTTTGTTGAAAGTTTATTGGTCTTATGTTTATTTTAATATGTAAGAACATTATTTTAGGTGACAGATTTTGAAAAATTGTGCTGATGTCAGTTAAAAAAATTTTATAACACCTCACGTTTTCAAAACTGCATTTTCAATAATATCGATATCGATATTTTTTCCTATCGATATTTTCGATATTTTAAAACTATCGATATTATCGATGGTACTATCGATAGTATCCCAGCACTACTACAGGCATAACATTAGTAACGTATACTGACGAAGTTAGGATAGACAATAATACTTATAGGAATATACATGACAGACTTATAGAAGCAATTCATAAAAAGCATGATGAGGATTTTGAGATCATGAAAATATTAATGTCGGACCGTAACAACGCATTTAATAATATTGACTCACTAAAAAATTAATCATACCATATGAAGAACATCCTATACGTTAAATTTTTTATACATTAATTTTCATAATTATAATACTCAGTACAATTTACATAGGACTCAAAATATTCAAGTATGTACTACTATATAAAAGAAAACAAGCAGAACAAAATTTTAGAATTTATTATAATCAACAAGTTGAAAGAATTAATAGGGATCGGGACGCTCTCGTTTAACCCAGGGGAGAGTTAACGACTTTAGGTAGAACACTCATTCAAACACACACACACACAATAATAAGTAATGATCATGCATCGCCATGACACAAAAAACACTTTTTCTAAAAGATAATAAAATACAAACATTGCATTGTTCTTAATTTTATGGATATGTAATTGTAAATATTTTCTAAAATACTTTCTCTAATATATAATAACATTACAAAACTGTAAGATAAGAAATAAACCATGTTCAATCTTGTTTAACTAACAAAGAAGTAAAGATATCTTTTATCACCTAAAAAACAAACATATGTTTATTCTAATACCTAAATATAAGAAACAAAGACACATATGTATGTTTATTCTAATATCTAAATATAAGAAACAAAGATATGTTTTATTCTAATAGTTAAACGTAAGAAACAAAGAAACAAAGACATGTATTTTTTAGTATTTAAGAAAGATATTTCGAAATTGTAAGTCAGTTAATAATTAGCATAAGAACTAAGAATAACTCATCCGAGTTAAGAAAATATATTTTTTTTAATTCAAAAGAAAGTGTAAAACTTTAATTTCCGCGCTTTAAAATTGTAATGTATCTGTCCATTCCGACTTGGACCTTGGGTTTTGGGCTGCTCTTGTCTTCAGTGACAACTTGTTTAAGTGATGACCACGAGCCCGAAGCGGATGATATCGCTGAGTTAAATGTAGAAGTACTAGGCAATAATGTCAACGATTCACTAGTTGGCATTGGACAAAGCGAAGTTGATCGCTGACGAAACTGTGGTTTTGCCGTTAGAAAAAGTCTATTATCAGATTTTTGATTTTTATTAAGAGCTTCAGAACTCACAGCAAGTCTATTATCAGATTTTTTATTTTTACTGTTATCATTATGAGCATCAAAACTCACAGTAAAATAGGCATTTCTGCCGTTTGAACTCACTTCACTATTTTTTTCCTTTGGGGTACTCATATAGAGTATTCCTCAAGGGTACTTTGTATGTTTTTAAGTTTACGGTTTTTTTTTGTTTTTGTTATTTCTATATGTAAAAATATTATCAAAGCAAAAAAAGTCTTATTTATCAAAGTTAATATGTACTACGAATATTTTTTGTATCCTTTTTTTTTGTTTAGTTTGTATGTAAGAAAAATTCCGCTATTACGTCTGTTCAGTATGAAGGTACAACGAGAACTGTCAGCAATAATAGCATGCAGAACTTTCTTTTGTGTCGTCTTCCCGCTATGACATGTGTTAAGTTGATTGGTATTGTTGTTGTTGTAATTGTGCAGTACTTATATTGATGTAAATATGTACTGTGTTTTTGATTTATGTATTTTATTAGAGTTTGTTGAACTTTAGAATTTAAAGTATATAAAAATATATGTACATAAGCATGTACATATGTATGTATATATTATTGAAGTTTGAATATATAGATATGTATATTATACTGTATGTTTGTATGTAAGAATATGTCTTTTGTAAATTTTTTGCAACAATTATTCTTGTAAAGTGTTAAATGTATTTGTTTTTATGTATGTATGTAAATAAAGAAATTTCAATTTGTTGAATTCTGTTTTGTTGTTTAATTTGTTAATTGTGTGAAATATGTATTGTGGTTTTTGTAATATGAACTTGTTTTATGTTAGATTATTAATTTTAATACATATGTAGGTATTGAATTTTATATTTTTAAATTTGAACAGTTTATGATTTAATTGTTTTTACGGGTGATTAGCAAAGATATTTATGAAATAAGGGTGGGTTTTAATGAATATGTAAATATGTATGTTAATTTGTATGTATGTATGTCGGTACATATGCACTATGTATTTTGCACTGTTATATTGTGTTTGTTTTTTAGTTCACTTAAATATTTGATTTATTTATGTATGTACATATGTATGTATGTAATTTAATTTTTTGTATACAACTTTTTAATCAAATATATTTTTGATTTCACTTATTAATGTTTGCAAAATTATGCTGCACTGTATAAGCACTTATAAATATTTTTAAGTTTATTTTTTGTGGACTGTATTTTATTTTCACTGTTTCACTTCAGTAGGATCGATAGGACCATATTTAGACGGGTTATAGAGTTACAACAATACTCACAAGGGGATATCTGGTTTCTTTTGTTACGGAATTATTATGTAGTTTTTTTTTTCAGATTGTTTTTTTTGTCTCCCCGTTCAAACAAGAAAAAAAAAACATGGCTTTTATTTATGAAAACATTTAGAAATTTCGGCCCCTGCATCATTCAGCAAAATTCTTGTTCTTTTTCTATATGTTCGTGTATGGGGGTATGTATGCGCAGTTATTACATACACGATCTTAAGAATATTTACATTCCTTTTTTTTGTATTCTCTCATGCGATGGCTCGATGTACCGTTATTCAACTGACCAATCCTAGCACGACACGATATTCAGTGGACTACGTGGCAAAATAGGAAGAAAGAAAAAGTTAGTTGTGATTTAGACTCGGGGAGATAAAAAGCGAATGCATTGGATGGTCGTGGTGCTTTAAAAAAAAAAGGAATGAAATCTCCATTTATTAAAAGCATAGATATGAAAAATAAATAAAACAAATGAAATCAATTAATTAACTACCAAAAATCATTTAATATGGCGGATTCACGCATGGAAAAAGTGAGGTTAGGGTTCGAAGCAAGTAACGATTAATAGAGAAAAAAAAATAACGAGTGAACGAAGTGAAGAGCGACAGACAAAGTTAAAGAAAGGGCGAAAATAAGTTTAGAGAAAAATTTAATAAAACGACGACATTGTGTGATGCGGGGAAAAAAAAGGGGAGCGAGCGAATTAAGTTGCAAAGAGAGTGAAAGAACATTTAAATGACACAGTACTTAAGAACATAAAACAAGAGAAACGTCGAAACAAAATAAAATAAAAGGAAAACCCGATGCCTATATTATTCAATAAAATATCAACAAAAGAAAATATGTGCGTGGTAATTTTACCCAAAAAAATTTACAAATTGGCCAAATAATTTGGCAAAATCTTAATATGTTGTCGAGCGTACGTTAAACCAAGCTTATAAGCATACAAAACAAAACAAAAAAAAAAAGGAAAAAATACAAAACCCTCCCTGAAAATCAGCAGTGAACAAAGCTAAAATAAAAGAACATAAAATACAAAATAAATACCTGAACATAAGGAAGGAGGAAAACTAATAACAAACATGCAAATAGAATAAATGAAAATTAAATAACATAAAACCCAACAGTGAACGAAGTAAGAAGAAAAGAATATAAAAACCAAACAAAAACGAAAGATAAAACCAAAAAGAGTACGTCGCCGAGACAATTTCCGCCGCCAGTAGGAAATTCAAGCCGTCAACGATATTTTCACCGCCGTCAACAACAATGCCTGCATCAGCTATAACTCATCGTCATCATTCAACTCAGAGTATCATTATAGTATAGATAAGTATATGTACTTATTTTAGAACCTTTGAATTATAATCTTGCATAGCATATATATAACACACAAAAGTAAAGAAAAGAATTAAAAATTTGTTTGTTAGCAACTATGTATAATTAGGTGTGTTTTATTCGAAACATATATACTTACCTAAATTTTAAGCAGCTATAGTTATAGCTGCTAAATAAGTTTGTACATACTTAAAATTGTTCTGAATATTTATACGTAAACTTTGAATAAAACATACCTATTGTATATATATATATATATATATATATATATATATATATATATTTAAATCAAATGAAATATATCCCTAAATTTTTATATAAATGGCCATTTCACTTAGTCATTAGGATAAAGTATTCTTATTTGTATCTAATAAAACTTTATTAAAATTTTAAAATGAAATTTTAAACCTTGTTTGCGGGGATGCTGGATGGGGATGTGAGAAAGAGGTAAGAGGGGCAATATGTATAGGGCAATGACAGTAAAAGTATTCACACTGTCGGACGCATAAGGGAGGGAGGTAGTATAATAAGTATGGCAAACATCTGTCCGTACACAATACATGCATTGTGCAAAAGAAAAAGAATATAATTATTTTCCAATTTTCTATACTAAACCCTTGGGTTTGATGCGGCATGAAGGGTTTGGTTATATGATTACACGTCAAATACGGGTCAAAGAACTTACCCACCAGTGAGAGCTAGCCAGGGTGTACATCTGTCATGCCGACTTGATTTGTATTTGTTTTAATTAGATCTTTTATACTTTATTTTGCTTGAGGAGAAATTCTTCAATCTGACAAGTGACGTGTAACATATATGGCGCCCAACGTAAATGGCACTCTTAAATAGAGGCCACAAAATAAGAAATATTTATATTGTTCTACTACCTAGAATCTTGTTAATCTTTTGTGTGTCATGATTTCTGGAGTAGTCAAATTCGGTATCATTTGCAATGCAAGGGAGAAAACAAACTTCGATATATTTTCCAAAATTATTTATTCATTCCAAAGGATTAAGTCATGAATCTGGGAAATCCATTCCTGGTATCATTCGCGAGTCGAGGATTGAATTCGAGTAGTGATTTTGGCCATGTGGCAGCGACAATATGCTTTGAGGGAAAACGGTTCGTTATAAGTCCAAGCTGACGACAGTGAGTCGCGCAGTAGTGTTGCGATAACGTACCGGGAGTTTTGTCAATATTGTGCGAGCTGCGGTACAACGAATGTTCTGTTGAACATGTATCTAAATACATAGGTAGAAGAGTATATATATTTATTTCTTGGAAATTGGAATTGATTAGTCGTTGTAGCGTTAAGTCATAAAATTTTTTTTTAAAGAAATTTATTTGCGAGCTGCAATTTTTTTTTTAATTTTTTTTTTTCATATAGGTACATATTGCACCATCATTTTTCAATCATGTCACCACCCAGCATCCCTTGATGACATTTATTATCTAGTAAAATATTATAAACATATTTTTTTTATTTGGGGAAAACTCAATAAAAACGCGCAAGAGCACATTTACACATAACTTTTTTTTTTGATTATATCTCCATCTAACATTAAATTTTTTTTTTTGCGCACACACGTTATTTACGCAACGAATTTTTTTTTCTTGCCTATATTGTTTTCCTATTTGAAATTGCTGGTGCGTTATGCACAAGCCAACCACTCGTGCAAACGCAGCAAGGAATTTGTCACGCGGTACAACTATAAACCATAATTTGGTAGATTTGTCGGGAAGAGGTACAGTACGGGTAACGTCTCGAGTCCCATCCACGGGGAAAAGTAGGAGAGGATCAACTCCATTAGGGAGAAAATCTTCTAAAACACCTGATTCAGTAAGTACACAATCTAGCACCGGTATCAAAGCAATAAGATCTTCGTCAGGTTCTCGTTCAGATCTTTCTTACCCTTTGGATGAAAGGGATCCGAGTGAAGAGGCTGTAAGTGACGAAATTCTTGCTAGACAAATACAAGACAGTGACTCAGGAACCTTAGGAAATTCTTCATTTGCTTTTAGTCAGGGTAATAATTCTCAGGTAGAAATGGCAACAAATCAAGACAGTACACAGGAAGAGAGGGCGCAAGGTTCAAATAGCGATGCGATGGAAAATCTAGTGGCACACTTCCGAGAGGCTATTAGGTCCACGCAGGAAGAATTTAGAAGAGAACTTGCTGCTCTCAGAGAATCTGTAGGTCCATCTCGAAATGATCAACCCACTTCAGAAATGCCTAGCATTAGGTCCCAACCATCTGGTTCACAAGCGGACGCGTTTACATATTAAAGGGTTGCATTTGTATACTTATAAGTATAGACAAACCACATACACCATGGTATGTACCATGTAATTGTGGTGAGAGCGAGAGAACTTGTATAACAGTTCTTATGTGTGTTTGCATTTCGAAATGGCAATACAATTAAAACAGATAACAATTGCTTGTTGTATTGCTGCTTAGGAACTGTTTGTATATGTTTTTGCTCACAAAAACATATTGTAACACAGGTATATGAAAAAAAACACTGGTACAACAAATAAATGATGAGCAGCAGAAAGCCATAGGAAATATTTCTTACGCTTTGTTCACATTATGAACATACACATTTACTATGTAAAATGACACTTTTGTACACATAATATTTTATATTGTATATGCAAAAAATGGTTCTAATTTTACAAAATATGCATAGAAAATTCAAGTTAATTGGATTTAGTCAGTATTTTTAATAATTTGTGTAATTTGTGCATGGTATTAACACTTGCCAAGTAAATAATTATTACAATTATTTTTGGTTTGTTTTTTTACGCAGATATTTGAAGCTTTTCTTGATTAATTAAGATGTACAACAGTGAAAGGAACACTGAACACAATAGAACCTACTTGACAGTAAAGGTTCTATTATACTATCAAAGGTTAATAAAACTATATACTCAATTAGTGATTTTGATGACCAACTTTATGGGCCTCCATAGACTTAGAAAATCAGTACACGCTCAAATTTTTGCCCAACAGCTAATTCAGGCTTGGTGGTACTACTTATATACATATGTGACTATACATACCATAATGTAGCTAAGAGTTCACTAAAGGCCAAACCCACGATGTCAACAACGTTCGACTTGTCACACATTTACATTCAAAACAAAAACATATGTAACAAGTCGACCTTGTCGATATCGTGGGTCCGGCCCTAAATGTTAATATTTTACGAAAAAAAAAATTTCTATTTGCCTTTTTTTTTAAATAACAAACAGGGACTTTTAACGTATTGCTAACAGTATTTGACAAAGTTGTAACTAAGTTAGACCTGAACTAGTTTTGTAAACATATCAATATAACCTAACGTGTCTAGGCAATTTTGTAATCAATTGCAAGTTTAAAGTTTAAAAAATTGCGAAAAGAATATTTTATTTTTACAACCTACAGATATTTTATATACAACCTATAGATAAGACTGATTCTAACAAAAATTTAATTGAAAAGGAAGTTAATAAATATAAAAATACTATTATACACCTACAGTGTGATTTAAATATTTTGAAATGGTGGGATGATTGAATAAATGAGTTTCCGCTGTTATATAAGCTAAGCTGCCGAATATTCTCTATACCAGCATCTAGTGCTCCTTCCGAAAGGATATTTTCTGTAGCTCGGGCACTAATAACAGATAAACGATCACAAATTGGTACTATATTTGTGAATATAAATTCAAAGAACCGAATTTCGTTTAAGCCTATCATATACACATGTATATATGTACATACATACCGATACCTTAATGTAGAAAGCTCTAACTCATTTTTGCAAACGAGACTTAAATTTTGCGATTCATTAGATGTTCTTCTATGAAATATGCATACAAGAAACTCGATATAATATATATGTATATGCATATATATATGTATGGATATGCATATGTAGATATATGTATGTACATATATTTTTGTATTGCGTAATTAATCTACTTTATAGTATATGCTTATCTTGAATAATTGATTTTTGAATTTAATGATGTACCTATGCCTAAATTAAAAAATTTAATAGTTTTTGTTGCTTAATTTTTTAATTATATCACATTAATTTTTGTTATATTATTATTGAATAATTTATTTTTTACTACATAAAGTATGTTAAAATTCAAAAGACAATAATTACACTGGTTTACAGCCAAAAAATACCAAGAACGCCATATGCCTAGATGAGTTAATTGGGACCTCCTGAACAGAAAAAACGCTGTAATTTTTTTTTTTCTAAGTACCGTTTTTTAGATAACGGTACTTTTGTGTTTTTCGGTGTATGGTCCCACTCAAACCCTTGTGGAGCCCAACCCAAAAGTCCGATCGAGATAAATGGCATATCGTTGAAAAGGTAATTGAATGCCTTTTCCGTCAATATGCTGCAAATTTCTATCTGAAAAGAAATGGTTGAGTTATGGCACCTCAAAGTTCAAAATTTGCCTATTTTTTAAGTTTTTTTCAAAATTTTTAAATTTTGTTTCGTTTTTTTTTCTCCGTTATAGTAAAGATCTGGAACGTTTTATTTTTTTACCAAATAGTTTATTTAGTTACAAGCATTTTAAGCGTAATTTGAAGAAAAATGGATGAAAAATAAAGTTTTTATTAAGGATTTTGTGGAACGACAATATTTTAATTTTCATTACTCACACATTATATTCGGCATGAATTCAGAAAATTTAAATTAAAATGACGAGCGACTTGAACTTTTGCGTTTTTTTTTTTCGGATGTATCTTCGCGAATGAGGAACCAACAATAGTCTGCCATCATTTGTTCATCCCACCAGCCTTTATAACGTCTCTCGATTTCTTCCATTTCTTGGTGAAATCTTTCACCTTGTTCATCACTTTCGGAGCCCAAGTTCGTGGGGAAAATATCCAAATGACTGAATAAGAAGTGTAATTTAGGTGTCATATTTGAACCTAAGAGTTAAAAAGAATAAATTTTTAAATGATAACGGCCTTTTTGATATACATGCTTTCACTCAACGCTTACCAATAGCATTGAATTTTTGCAGTAATGTATCGATCTTCTCAGCGTAATCAGGACTTCTGTAGTTTTCCAAAAAGTTGTGAACGATGTCCTGGAATGCTTCCCATGCCTCCAAATAAGCTGGACCTAAGCACTCAATAAATGCTTGGTCACCCTACAGAGCCCGAATTTGAGGTCCATCAAATATACCAGCTTCAATTTTTCTCGCTGTGGCTCTCGGAAATTTTTGTTTAAGGTAATTCATGGCAAGACTGTCTTTTAGCAACTTTTTCACAATATTTGTAAATACGTTAAAACTGATGGACGCCGAATATAGTGTGTGAGTAATGAAAATGAAAATATTGTCGTTCCACAAAATCCTTAATAAAAACTTTATTTTTCATCCATTTTTCTTCAAATTACGCTTAAAATGCTTGTAACTAAATAAACTATTTGGTAAAAAAATAAAACGTTCCACATCTTTACTATAACGGAGAAAAAAAACGAAACAAAATTTAAAAATTTTGAAAAAAACGTAAAAAATAGGCAAATTTTGAACTTTGAGGTGCCATAACTCAACCATTTCTTTTCAGATAGAAATTTGACGCATATTGACGGAAAAGGCATTCAATTACCTTTTCAACGATATGCCATATATCTCGATCGGACTTTTGGGTTGGGCTCCACAAGGGTTTGAGTGGGACCATACACCGAAAAACTCAAAAGTACCGTTATCTAAAAAACGGTACTTAGAAAAAAAAAATTACAGCGTTTTTTCTGTTCAGGAGGTCCGAATTAACTCATCTAGGCATATGGCGTTCTTGGTATTTTTCCAAATTAAAAATTTGTAAACCAGTGTTATTGTTACCTGAGTTTTTTTTTAAATTCGTATGTACCTGTGTATATTTATTTTTTATATAGGTATGTACATAAGTACAAAAAAGAATTACTTTTGTTACCTTATTTTATTAAATTGTTTTAATTTTTTGGTGAAACTCATGAGTTTTTTATTTAATGGGTAAATTGAATAACAAAAGCATTTGCTTTTTACTTAAATTAAAAAAAAAAACACATTATTTTTATTTAAGATATTTGTGTTTAACTTTAAAGCACTCAATTAGTTTTTTTAAACAAATTTTATTAAATAAACGTTATGAAAAAAAAAATCAAAGTAGCATAAAGCAGTCTTTCATTCATCAACAATGGTAATTTTTTTTCAACACACCATGTTGTACTTATGTTAAAAGCAGTTTTACGTATTTGATTGGTTTCAAAAAAACAGATCCAAACAAACATGTTATTCTCATTTGCTCATTATACAACCACACAACAACAGTTTTGAAAAACAACCATACCTACTAGAGACAGAAACGCTAATTAACATAGCTAAACATATCAGAACCAATACACACGCAAAACTGATGTGAACAGTTCCAACTGTGCAACCCTTTATTACATATGCTTCTTCCAGCCTGAACTTTAAACTGAAAGATTGGAAAGTTTCATTTGATGGGGAGAGTAGCGTATCAGACTTTTTATTTAGGATAGACACATTAGTTGAGCGTACACAATGTCCACAGGACCATCTTGTGTCAAATTTTTATCTGTTTCTGACGGGAAAAGCAGAAACATTTTATTGGGATTTTATAAAACAAAATCAGAGATCGACTTATCCAATGTTAAGGTCAGCCTTATCTAAAGAGTTCGGTACGATGGAAAGTGATCACGAGATTCTGATGAAGATTTCAACTCGCAAACAGCTTCCGAAAGAAAGTTATGACGATTTTCATTCGTTTATCGTTCGGTGGAATCTAAAATTGTCAAACCCAATGTCAGACACTTCCCTGATAGAAATCATTAAGAAGAATGTACACACTGATCTCAAGGTTATGCTTTTTGTTTCGGAACCCAGAGATTTATATAAACTACGTGATTTAGCCAGGAGGGCGGAAAAAGTCCTATCGGAGAACAAGAATGTTAATGCTAATAGACAACGTCAGGTAAATGAGATCGCTATCGAAGATACCTCCGATAATTCTGACGCTGAGGCAGATCCTCAAGTAGAGGCGCTCAAGATAAATAGGACATGGGTTCAAAATGACTATTCCAAAGTAAAATGTTGGAACTGTCTTTAATTAGGTCACAGCTATATATATTGTCCTGACGAAACTTGACACGTGTTCTGTTTCAAATGCGGGCAAAGAGGAGTTACTACCCTAAACTGTAGTACTCCACATGCGGGAAACAGGCGTCGGAGCGAGTGGGCGACAGGGGACACTCGTTCTTCAAGATAAGCCCTGAATCTAGCTTTATCATAGAGTCTAAGCCGGCACAGCGGGACTTAGATCTAAATTCTACAAAACCTGTACATGTAACACCATCCTTGAATTTGCACAATTATAGACAAGCACTATTTATTGCGGACACGAAAGCAAACGACTCTAAAATTTCTCAGCGGATTGTTAAATGTAGACAAAGATACAAAAAAAAGAAGGCAAATTAGGAAAAACGTTGAATCAACCTACTTATCAGAACATGATGATGGCAGGGCATTTGCATTGATTAAGATTTTTGATGACAAATTGTTATGCTTATTGGACTCCGGGGCAAACGTGTCTGTTTTAGGTAAGGGAAGCATTGATTTCATAAACAGAAATAACGTTCACCTGAACAAATTCAAGTCAAGTATTCTAACAGCAAATGGCTCAAAAAATGAGGTAGTGGGATATTGTAGTCTGCCAGTGATTTTTAAAGGTGTGAAAAAATCAATTGTGTTCTATATAGTACCAAACCTATCGCAAGTGGGTTACCTTGGCGTGGATTTCTGGCGAGCGTTTTCTCTAGCCCCCAACTCTTTCCTAGGAGCCACTGCGAAGAGATCGTTAATGAAACTGATTCAAACTTTCACGATTTATCCCCTGATCAGAAACTTCTCCTCGAAAAGGTTGTTTGTGAATTTCCGTCTTACGAGAGACTAGGCCTTGGGTGTACACATCTTCTCGAACACCATATTGACACGCAAGGTGCAACACCTATTAAACAAAAACACTATCCCCTATCACCACCTAGACAAGCCGAGGTATATGAAGAAATTGACAGGCTGCTAGCTCTTGGGGTAATTGAAGAATCGAATTCTCCTTGGTGTAGCCCAATCGTGACCGTCCGCAAGCCTGGAAAAATTAGACTTTGCCTGGACTGTAGAAAAATCAACTCAGTCACGAAAAAGGATTCATACCCACTCCCTCATATAAACGGCCTACTCAGTCGCCTTAAAGACACGTTTTACATCAGCGGCATCGATTTAAAAGACGCTTTCTTTCAGATAAAGCTTTCTGAATCGTCTAAAGAAAAAACTGCCTTTGCTGTACCTGGGAGGCGCCTTTATCAATACAGGGTGATGCCTTTTGGTGTCTGTAACGGTCCGCAGACAATGAGCCATCTGATGGATAGGGTAATTCCAGCGAGATTAAGAGATAATGTGTTCATTTACCTGGACGACCTCCTTATATGTAGCCATGACTTCGACACTCACCTCAAACTTTTAAGTGAAGTAGCTTTATGCCTGAAATCCGCTGGGTTAACCATTAACATAAATAAGAGCAAGTTCTGCCAACGAGAAATAAAATACTTAGGTTACCTCATCGGAGGAGGAAATCTGAAGGTTGACACGGATAAGGTTGATGCTATTGTGGAATTTCCCATCCCCAAAACTCCCAGGCAAGTAAGGCAATTCGTTGGCATGGCAAACTGGTACCGTGCTTTTATAAGCAATTTTTCCGATCTTGCAGGTCCGCTTACGGATTGCTTACGCAAATCCAATCAACCCTTTCGTTTATCGTCTCAGGCTATAGAATCGTTTGAAAAATTGAAAACCGCCTTGTCAAACGCCCCTGTGCTGGCCCAGCCAGATTTTAGTAAACAGTTTATAATACAATGCGATGCGTCTCGTATTGGAGTAGGTGGCGTATTATACCAAATGGATGATGAGAGCAAAGAACGCCCAATTGCTTTTGTTTCACAAAAACTGAATAGGGCACAGCGTAACTATACAGTTACGGAACTGGAGTGCTTAGCAGCCGTTATCTGTGTCAAGCGATTCAGGCAGTATGTCGATGGACTTCCCTTCAAGATAGTAACAGACCACTCAAGCCTCCGCTGGTTGATGGACCAAAAAGATTTAAGTGGTAGATTGGCCAGATGGAGTCTCAAACTCCAACATTTTAACTTTGTGATGGAACACCGGAAAGGTTCCTTGAATATAGTACCCGACACGCTCTCCAGATTTGACGTAGATGAAGTAGATTCGAAGTGTAATCCGCCCGATATTGATATTCTTTCGCCAGAATTCAATAGCACTGAATACAACGAATTGAGAGAAAAAATCTTACAGGATGGCAAACTTCTACCCGATTTATGTCTGTCTGAGAATTTTGTCTACAAACGTGTTAACTATCGGAATGGGGGAAATAACGAGGGGGACCTTTGGAGGCTTTGGCTGCCAAGATCTCTAGTTAACGATACCATTAAATCCGCTCACGAAGAAGGATGTCACGGGGGATTTAACAAAACTCTTTTCAGGATAAGATTGAAATATTTCTGGCCTGGAATGGCACAAGACGTAAAAGCGTATATAAACCGGTGCGATGTATGCAAGACTATAAAACCTACCAACCAAATATTACGTCCGCCTATGGGGAAGCAATATTTAACTACTCGTCCTTTCCAGCGACTGTACACTGATTTTTTGGGTCCGTTCCCATGTTCAAAATCAAAAAATTGCCAAATGTTAATCGTTATAGACCACCTGACCAAATTTCTATTTTTAAAACCCATGAGGGCAGCAACATCGGCGAACGTTATAGACTTCTTCCAAAATGAAATTTTCTGTACTTTTGGGGTTCCTCAGTTTATACACAGCGACAACGCCCGACAATTCACCTCTAAGGAAATGAAAGAGTTCCTTTCAGCATATGGCATTATCCAGGTGACCACGGGATTTTATTCACCACAGGCAAATGCCTCAGAAAGGGCGAATAGAGAGGTAGTTTCCAAGATTAGATATTTCCTGCAAGATCAGTTAGACCACACAAACTGGGATAGGGACATACCCAGGATTTTACAAACCCTACGCAGCGATATTCTTCGTCGATAAATTGCTCTCCCTACTTCGCAGTGTTTGGACAGAACATGATTCTGAATGGATCAAGTTATTCCATCTTAGATAGGTTAAATATGCTTTCTGATGACACCTTAGTCGTTAAAAACGACCGACACCAGCTTATCAGGGACAAGATTAGTAAGAATCTTGATCTAGCACATGCGAAAGCATGCAGAACGTACAATACAAGATCAAAACCAGTAAATTTCATGGTAGGGCAAGAGGTGTTTAGGAAAAATCACTCCCAGAGTGATTTCAAAAGGGCTATCAACGCGAAACTTAATCCAAAGTTTTTAAAATGCAGAATTAGGGGAAAAATCGGTAGTGCCTTATACGAATTGGAAGACTTGCAAGGGAATTATATTGGTAAATACCATGCCTCCGATATTCGCGTATAAGAACGGTAAATCATCGCCCGGCTCGTGGGTCGTGCCACACGTTTGTAAATTTTTTTTGTTTCCATTATATCTTGACCATAATCTATATTGAAGAATTTCACACTAAAATTAGAATAATTCCTTTTTTCCTTTTCGTTTCGAAATTAAGAACCCAAACGAAGCAGGTTTGTTACGGAATTATTATGTAGTTTTTTTCAGATTGTTTTTTTTGTCTCCCCGTTCAAACAAGAAAAAAAAACATGGCTTTTATTTATGAAAACATTTAGAAATTTCGGCCCCTGCATCATTCAGCAAAATTCTTGTTCTTTTTCTATATGTTCGTGTATGGGGGTATGTATGCGTAGTTATTACATACACGATCTTAAGAATATTTACATTCCTTTTTTTTGTATTCTCTCATGCGATGGCTCGATGTACCGTTATTCAACTGACCAATCCTAGCACGACACGATATTCAGTGGACTACGTGGCAAAATAGGAAGAAAGAAAAAGTTAGTTGTGATTTAGACTCGGGAAGATAAAAAGCGAATGCATTGGATGGTCGTGGTGCTTTAAAAAAAAAAAAAGGAATGAAATCTCCATTTATTAAAAGCATAGATATGAAAAATAAATAAAACAAATGAAATCAATTAATTAACTACCAAAAATCATTTAATATGGCGGATTCACGCATGGAAAAAGTGAGGTTAGGGTTCGAAGCAAGTAACGATTAATAGAGAAAAAAAAATAACGAGTGAACGAAGTGAAGAGCGACACACAAAGTTAAAGAAAGGGCGAAAATAAGTTTAGAGAAAAATTTAATAAAACGACGACATTGTGTGATGCGGGGAAAAAAAAGGGGAGCGAGCGAATTAAGTTGACACAGTACTTAAGAACATAAAACAAGAGAAACGTCGAAACAAAATAAAATAAAAGGAAAACCCGATGCCTATATTATTCAATAAAATATCAACAAAAGAAAATATGTGCGTGGTAATTTTACCCAAAAAAATTTACAAATTGGCCAAATAATTTGGCAAAATCTTAATATGTTGTCGAGCGTACGTTAAACCAAGCTTATAAGCATACAAAACAAAAAAAAAAAGGAAAAAATACAAAACCCTCCCTGAAAATCAGCAGTGAACAAAGCTAAAATAAAAGAACATAAAATACAAAATAAATACCTGAACATAAGGAAGGAGGAAAACTAATAACAAACATGCAAATAGAATAAATGAAAATTAAATAACATAAAACCCAACAGTGAACGAAGTAAGAAGAAAAGAATATAAAAACCAAACAAAAACGAAAGATAAAACCAAAAAGAGTACGTCGCCGAGACAATTTCCGCCGCCAGTAGGAAATTCAAGCCGTCAACGATATTTTCACCGCCGTCAACAACAATGCCTGCATCAGCTATAACTCATCGTCATCATTCAACTCAGAGTATCATTATAGTATAGATAAGTATATGTACTTATTTTAGAACCTTTGAATTATAATCTTGCATAGCATATATATAACACACAAAAGTAAAGAAAAGAATTAAAAATTTGTTTGTTAGCAACTATGTATAATTAGGTGTGTTTTATTCGAAACATATATACTTACCTAAATTTTAAGCAGCTATAGTTATAGCTGCTAAATAAGTTTGTACATACTTAAAATTGTTCTGAATATTTATACGTAAACTTTGAATAAAACATACCTATTGTATATATATATATATATATATATATTTAAATCAAATGAAATATATCTCTAAATTTTTATATAAATGGCCATTTCACTTAGTCATTAGGATAAAGTATTCTTATTTGTATCTAATAAAACTTTATTAAAATTTTAAAATGAAATTTTAAACCTTGTTTGCGGGGATGCTGGATGGGGATGTGAGAAAGAGGTAAGAGGGGCAATATGTATAGGGCAATGACAGTAAAAGTATTCACACTGTCGGAGGCATAAGGGAGGGAGGTAGTATAATAAGTATGGCAAACATCTGTCCGTACACAATACATGCATTGTGCAAAAGAAAAAGAATATAATTATTTTCCAATTTTCTACACTAAACCCTTGGGTTTGATGCGGCATGAAGGGTTTGGTTATATGATTACACGTCAAATACGGGTCAAAGAACTTACCCACCAGTGAGAGCTAGCCAGGGTGTACATCTGTCATGCCGACTTGATTTGTATTTGTTTTAATTAGATCTTTTATACTTTATTTTGCTTGAGGAGAAATTCTTCAATCTGACAAGTGACGTGTAACACTTTATATAAAAAATTAAAGACGGGAAATTTTAAAACGTTATAAAACGTTGTATAATGTTGTCGTTTAAGCCTGTTTTCATCTTAACTCCAATTAAAATTTGAAACGGTGTCATTTTTGTCGAGTTATGGATGCAACTGTTGATAGCTTTCTGTACATCGCCGACAACTTTGTACCATTTCGAAGGATCTTCGTGCGAAAGTTTTGCGATGATTGACAATATAACACGATTAACGCGTTCAATTTGTCCGTTACCACGTGCAACGCCTGTTGTCGTCAAAATATGTTCCACGCCGTTGTGTGTACAAAAATCTTCAAAGTTTTGTGATGTAAAGGCTGCGCCTTTGTCGCTTATAATCCTTGCCGGATACCCGAACGTATCTGACCACACCTTCAAACATCTGATTACTTCTTCCGCGTTTGTTGTTTTAGTTGTGAACAGCCATACAAATTTTGAAAACCCGTCAACCACTGCTAAAATATACTTGTACTTTTTAGTTGTAGCATCCATCGGGCCAAGGTGGTCAATATGAATTGTTTCCAACGGTACGTCACCTTTGTCGATACAACTTAAGAAACCTTCTTTCTTGCCAGTCTTTTTGTTATGAATTATGCATTTTACGCAATTACTGATGACCTGCTGAACTTTCTTTTCTAAATGCGGTATGTAGTATTGCTGTTGTATTGCATGCATAGTTTTCTGGGTTGCATAATGACCGTTTTCGTGAGCGTTTTTAATTATGTCTACTTCTATCAGCTTTGGTACAACTAATAGGTCATTACCGTCAACGTTTTTGTATAATAATTCGCCTTTCAACTTAAAGCTTTCATAAGGGCCAAAATTTAACGCTTGTCTAATGGCCTTGATACTCTCATCCTCTCTTTGTTGCTTGCTGAGCCTTGGAGCGAGATCTGAAGAGATTGCCATTACGTCTGCTGGGTAACGACTTAGTGAGTCTACGTGTTTCATTCTGCTGCCGATTCTGTGCTCTACTGTGTAATCAAAGTCTTGAAAATATAATATCCACTGGGCCACATCTCGTGGAACATCTTTTTTAGAAATCGTTTGCTTGAATGCGGAGCAATCTGTCACCAACTTGAAATGAATGCCCAAAATATAATGTCTAAATTTTTTAAATGATATGTACGCAGCTTTAACTTCCACTATATAACTATGGAGTCTCCCTTCTGCTGCTGACGCTTTTTTGCTATAATAAAAGATAGGATGCAATTGTCCATTGAACTTTTGTAGCAACGTTCTTTTCGTCTGCTTCAATTTTAAAAATAGCATTCTTCTTCAATAAATTTGACAACGGCTTTGCAATGTATGCATAATTTTGGATAAATTTTCTGAAGTACTCTGTCAATCCTAAGAATGATTGAACGTCTTTAATATTTTTAGGTTCTGGAAAATTAGAAACAGCCTTCGTCTTTGTTTTTCCTGGCCAAATTTTGCCGTCCTCAATCGTATGTCCAAGGAAATCAATCTTCGTTTTCATGAACGTGCATTTAGACCATTTGATCTTTAAGCCATATTGCTGAGCTACCTCTAGCACTACCTTCAATTTATTAAAATTGTCTTCTTCTGTTTCGCCGTAAACGACTATGTTGTCCATATATAATTCCATAACGTTTGTAGTTATAAGCTCTTGAAAAATGGAGTTTACATACCTTATAAAGCAGGCTGGCGAATTGCAAAATCCGAAAGGGGCACGGTTGAATTCGTATAGCCCCTGTTTTGTTACAAATGCTGTATACTTTTTACTTGTTTCCTCAATAGGGACATGGAAAAACCCGTTTTCCAAGTCCATTACACAGAAATATTTTGCTTTTTGTAGCTTTTGTAATACATCTTCTATAACGGGTACTGGAAACCCATCTTTTAGCACGCAGTTATTTAGTTGTCGAAAATCTATACAAACTCTATAATCTCCGGTCTTTTTTTTAGTTACGACTACTCGACTAGCAACCTCTGAACACGATTTACGCACAATCCCTTTTTGCAACCATTCTTGTACCTGCTTGTTGACTTCTTCTTCTTCTGGAAACGGTAGTCTTGTTGGGGAGTGACGAAAGGGTTTAATTTCTCCATTTGGTATAATTTTCATGACTACTGGGCACTGTTGTGTTGTTGACGCCGGATCGTATTGCTGAACTAAATTTTTTATTTCGTTTTTGTATTTGCCGTCGACGTCGATTTCGAACGCGTTTATATTAAATACGTTTAAAATTGTCTTTTCGTCTGTATTCTTGTACTCGAATTTAAAGCCGTCACTATCAACAATCATTTTAAATTTCGATATAAAGTCATGACCGATTAAAATGTCACACTTTATTGCATCGTTTGGTACTATTAAGAAATCTTGTTTCGTTTCTACTTCATCGGCTTCTACACTGCATTCAATTGAGCCAAACGGTTTTGTTTTTGCATTACCTAGCCCAGATAACAGTGAGTCATTAGTATTTAATTTGCACTTTTTAAATTTACTCATGTATACATGGTGTTTCATTATCGACACGTCTGACCCTGTATCTACTAACCCGTTTATCGACTGTCCATTTACTTTTAATGATTTATATCTTTTTTGGTCAATAATTGTTAAAACTTCCTTTTATAGATTTTGATTTGGTTTACACTGTTTTGCTAAGTGTCCGAATTTATTGCATTTAAAGCATTTTGTCTGCGATTTACATTCAGTTCGCTTATGATCTGTAGCGCCGCAATTATAACAATGCATCTTATTTTCAGTTCTTTTTATGCTATCTGATTTGTGCCATTTTTTGTTTTGTGATTCGTTATTTGCCTTAACGCGTTCATAAATTTCGTAATTATCACGTAATTCTTTAAAATTCTTTGAGGCATATATATTTTGTTTAAACACACTTTTTTCCGGCAAACCGTCTAAAATGTACTTTATAACCGCGCGTTCTTCTACGTCACCTAGAGCAGCAATTTTGCGCATACAAAGCATGTATTCATGAAACGATTCCGCACTCATTTTCTTTCTCTCTTTAAGCATTTTGTGTATTTCCCCACTGTCATAATCACGTTTGAATTCTGTAATGAGCACTTCTTTTAGCCTTTCATAACAACTAACACTTTTCGTTTCTAAAAACATTTTAGCTACACCTACAATTTTATTTCTTGCTTGCAAATATTTTTGTTTGTCATTTAGTCCATACGCTTCGGAATTTTGTTCGAAATTAGTAAACCATTTATCTACTGGTATGTTTTCTCCATCGAAATCACTTAGAATTTTTGCAAATGTGTCCACTGTAATTATTGTTTTATTGTTTTGATCTTGTTCATTTTTCACTTGTAACGAGAGCAACCTTATTAACTCAGTCAACTCGTTGTTAGCCATGTCTATTTTATGCTTGTTTTCGCCCGTATTTCTAATATCGTTAGATTCGTATATATCCACTTTAGTAGTTGTTTCTTTTTTATTGTCTTGTACCAGCGATTCGCTTTTTGTTCTTAATCTTTCTTTTGTCTTCTCCGTTTGAGATCGTAAAGCATATGTACTTGATGATGGTATATTCGTTTTATCACTTTGCATTTAGACACATTACTCGTTACTTTATTTCGTTGATATACCATGTACAATTTCTATTTACTTTATTTACTTACAGGACTAACTGTGCTTTTCGAACTTAAACGCTTATACACTGCTTAAAAAGTTAATCACTTGCCCTTTTGTTTTATTTCAAGGTTATTTAACTGTCTCACTTTAATTTTTTCAGGCGGTTGAGCTTGTCCTTTGTTATATCAAGGTTATTTGAATGTCTCACTTTAAATTTTTCAGGCGGTTGAGCTTGTCCTTTGTTATATGAAGGTTATTTGAATGTCTCACTTTCAATTTTTCAGGCGGTTGAGCTTGTCCTTTGTTATATGAAGGTTATTTGAATGTCTCACTTTCAATTTTTCAGGCGGTTGAGCCCCCAAATGTAAAAAGGTTAATAAAATTTTTATTTTTTAAAATGAAATATTTATTTTTTAAAATGAAATATTTATTTTTTAAAATGAAATAGTTATTTTTTAATTTTTTTTTTTATTCTACAAGAAAATTGTTAGTTTATATATTTTTATTTGAATTCAGGTTTTGGTTTTATGTATGTGAATGTAATTAATTAAACTTATTTTAATTTTAACTTAATTTTATCAACTTTCAATTTCAACCTTTAAATTTCCAACTTTTAATTTTTACTTTATCCTCTACTTTAGGTTTCAATCTTTATTTCAACTTTTAATTTCTTACAACTTTTCTAAACTTTCAACTTTTATTCCAACTGATATTTTTTTAAATTTTATTTTCAACTTTGTTTAAAATTTTCAACTTTTACTTTTTAATTTGTCGACTAACTTACGCCACTATATTTCTTCAACTACTACTTCTTCGTTATTTTAACTTGCTATTATGTTTCTTACTTTCTTTGATCTTTTTGTTCTTGTGCCGTTTACACGATGGCGGCTTTGGTTACGCTTAGAAAACCTTTACACGATACCCACTTTACATATAAATAATAATTTATTTACTTAAACCGTAAAATTCTATATATGTTTTTTTTTTGTATTTAATGTGATGTGTTTAAACGTTATTGCTATATGTGTGTATGTTTATACATTAATTTATGTTCCCTGTAGTAAATAAAATAGTCAGTTGAGAAAAAACACTAACTTATAAATTAAATATTTTGCAAGTGACTACAAATTGGTTTAAATATCATGCAGATATCAACCAAACATATTGAATAAAAGCACACGTAAGAAACAAATAAAAGCAAAATAAGTAAATGAAAAGAAAATAAAAAAAAATAAAAAGAAGCATGCCATGAAAACAAATGCCAAATGTTTGTGTTGAAAAAAAAACTAAATAATTTCAATAATATTTTCTATGAGCGGCTCGTATGTATGGATATATTTATGTACATTTGTATATATATGTATGTATGTACGAATTTTTTATTTTTAGTGAATATAATAATAATAAATATTTATATAGACATATACATATGTATTTATATATTTACATAGATATATATGAATATATACATATATGTATGTATATGTATAATATAAATATATATACATATATCTTTTTTTTGCTATAATATTAATTAACTACAAATTGGTTGAAAAATAAGTAGTTAGTAGTCAATTTAAAAGTCATGCAGAGATGGCCAATTGACTACCGCCTATGACATGCCTATGTTAAAATAGTGAGTCGGCGACAAGGAAAAAAGTCACTTAATCAACCAGTTGTGGTTATTAAAAAACCAGTTTGAAGTTAGTTACAAATGGGTTTGAGTTCCTATAGGGTTGTTTCACTTATGTAAATGTATTTTATTTGTTTGTTTGATTATTTAAGTTCATATGTGTATTATATGTAATTTATATGTATATATGTTGGGTTTTATTTGTCTGTATGTTTTGAACTTTTAATATTATTATTTTTATTAATTCACTAGAGCTGGCTTATATTACTTTCAACAATTTCAAAGCTTTTCGAGAAGCTGCTCATGACTAAATTGTCCACAATTTTAGCTGATACTGGGTGCATCCAGGACCATCAATTTGGCTTTAGAAGTCAGCATAGCACTATTGAGCAAACGCATAGATTGATTCAAATTATAAGGAGGACTTTTGAAGAAAAGAAGTATTGTTCTGCCCTTTTTATTGATGTTTCTCAGGCATTTGACAAAGTATGGCACAAAGGCCTAGTTTTAAAATTGAAGACATACCTACCAATAAATATACAAAAGCTTTTGGAAAGTTATTTTCTTGATAGAAAGTTTACTGTTGTGGAAGGAGACTTCATGAGTGTACCCGAATCTATATCTTCTGGTGTGCCACAGGGTAGTATTCCGGGGCCAGTATTGTATCTTATATATACTTGTGATATGCCTGTGAGCAATAACATCCACACTTCTACATTTGCCGATGATACAGCCTGTTTGAGTATTCACAAAAATCCTGATGAGGCATCCCGCAATCTCCAAGCACACATTACCCAGCTTGAAATATGGTTGAACTTATGGAGAATTAAAGTCAATGAACAAAAAGTGTGTTCATATAACGTTTACCCTAAGAAAAGATACCTGTTCCCCCATTCGAATCAACAATCAAAATATTCCTCAACATTCTCAAGTCAAATACCTTGGCATACACCTTGATCGAAGGCTTACATGGAAATATCATATTGACTCTAAGTTAACCCAAATGAAACTTAAATTGACTCAAATATATTGGTTAATTGGCAGAAATTCAACACTCAGCCTAGACTGCAAACTTTTGATATACAAGTCGCTTTTGAAGCCAATATGGTGCTATGGAATTCAGCTGTGGGGCACTGCTTCAGCTTCAAATGTCGAGAGAATCCAACGAAGGCAAAACAAAATTTTACGTTTGATAACATCTGCTCCATGGTACGTTAAAAATTCAAATATTCATCGTGATTTAAATATGCCACTAGTGAGTGAAGAAATTGCAAAATACGCAGGCAAATATTTAACTAAACTCGAGTCACATCCTAATCCGCTTGCCCGTAATATTTTGAGCTTTACTGGACACATCCGCTTAAAAAAGAGGGACACAAGGGCAGTAGTAGGGAACTGCCAATTCTACCGCAATTAAAATTTTGAAATTTTAAAATTTTAATTACCCAAATTTTAAAATTCTTGGAAATTTGTGAAATTTGATACCTTGCGTTTTCGGCGGCACGCTTTGATGTTTTTTTGTTTACATTAGGAATTTTTTGTTTACATTAGGAGTTTTTTGTTTACATTAACCCTTGTGGGAACGGGTGATTTTTTTTTGGGGCTACATTAATTGTGTGAACGGGTGATTTTTTTTTTGTGGGAATACGTTAAGTGGGTTCATAGGTTGGAGGTTTTTCTTTTTTTGTAATGTATATAATGTATATGTATAGTACCAACGGGAAAATCATGAATATGATTTTTCCTAATACTAATGGGGGTGAAATAGTGAAAATTATTTTTTTCAAATGCCGACGGCAAAACATGATTATTATTTTTTTCAAATGCCGACGGCAAAACATGATTGTCAATTTTTCCAAATGCCGACGGGAAAATGATTTTTCATAATTCAGACGGGAAAACATAAAAGTTATTTCTAATGCTAATACAGGAGTTTAAGGCTGGCCGTGATTTGGGTGGGGTGAGGGTGTTGTCGTAATACATAACCGAGGGAGTTTATGGATGTGTCTGTCTATCTGTCCGTCCGTCTGTCTGTTGTGCGAGGCTGTGATTAGCCGGGGGAGCGTGGTGTAGTTGAGGTAGATGGATTCAGTGTATGTGTGTATACCTGTCTGTTGGAATTTGTGTGAGGGTGTGATTGACAGGGGGCGGGGTGTAGTTGAGGTAGATCGACTGCGTGTATGCAGGTGTTGCAAGTCTGTAGGAATTTAAGGCTTATAGTGATTTGGGGTAGGTGAGGGTGTTGTTGTACGAGTAACATGTATCCATGGGAATTTGTGGATGTGTCTGTCCGGAGGAATTTAAGCGAGGCTGTTATTGGGAGTGTGTGTGGTGTAGTTGAGGTTGATCAACTGCGTGTATGTATGTCTATATGTTTGTAGGAGCTTAAGGCTGATCGTGATTTGGGAGAGGTGAGGGTGTTGTCGTAATATGTATACGTAGGAATCTGTATGTATGTATGTCTGTGAAAAATTAAGGCTGATCATGATTTAGGGTAGGTGAGGTTGGTGTAGTAATATGTCTGTGTGTATGTACATATGTTTGTAGAAGTTTAATGCTATTAGTGATTTGAGGATAGGCGAGGGTGTTGTCGTACGAGTGATATGTACCCGGGGGAATCTGTATGCATGTTCGTAGGAGTTTAAGGCTGATCGTGATTTGTGTTGTTGTCAGTGTTGTTTGTAGGAATGACCATGAGAATTTTTGTATGCATATCTGTAGGAATTTAAGGTTGGCCGTGTTTTGTGAGGGGTGGTGTGTTGTTGAAATAATTTGAATTTTTCTTAGATGAAATCTGCTATATGTGTGTGTGTGTGCGTGTGTGCGTGTGTGTGCGTATGATTTTCTCACGCTAGTAGTTTTATGTACGTAGAAATAAATGGTATTCAATATCGATATTTGGTTCTATAAAATATTTTCATATATCTGATACATATACATATACATAAGTATATTTTCATACTCAAGGTTGCTGGGTATTTTGTCATGCTTAAAATTGTCCAGCTTTAAAGTCTACCTACGAGAAATTTGTTTATATTACAGATTTTGTTTATTTAACTACGTCCGGCTTCTTTCGCTGAACTTCTTTTCATACGATCATGGGAATTTATAGTTTCTCTGTCCATAATAAGGTCGTTTAGCTGGGGCATGTGCTCTGACTGAATGGTTTGCGTTGTTCATATATTTTTATGATGTAGATATGTAAGTGTGATTGTCAAGATCTAATAAATACTTGAGTATTGATAAGAAATTTGATATTATGTGTACATACATATCTACAAATTGATTTTATGTATGTATGTACGTATGTACATACAAATAAGTGTTGGGCTCCGCGCTTGAATGTCATGTGCGGTCTTTTGTTGATGTTGTAAATATTCGCCGGGTCTTTTATGTATAGATGTCAAATATCTTCATAGTTTTTTTTTTTTATTTGAAATTAAAAAACGTTGATTTAATTTTTATCTGTATTTACTTCAAAATTTGTGAGGATTTTCTGTTTTAAGTAAAACTGAGTTCCTTAAGATACTTAAGAATAATAGTAACTATAATAGAAATATTTCCTATATTTAATTTACATTTGATTAAAGTTGATGCAGCTTATCTTCATTCTTAGAAATATTTTGATATAAAATTTTTTCCAGCCGTAGGCTTTTTTCACCAACTTTTACATTTATTTTAGAACATCTTGCATTGCCTTTTATACATTTATAAACATTTTTAAATGAAACTGATCCAGCAGTCCAGCTTATGTAACGATAGTTTTTTGTTAGCCAGTTTGCTTCTTTTTTTATTTTTTTTATTGATTATTGAGTTTTATAATGAAATTATTATATTCGTAATTGTTGAAAACAATTGCTACTTCTTTTGCGATGAAATCATTTGAATTATTTTTGAAACCTTGTACGTCTATAAAAATTATGTTATTTTCCATATTACTTAATTTATAAGACTTTTAGAATTTGACCTTTGATAGGTATATATATTCTAGTATATAATCATGAATAATAATGCTGTAAGCTGATGTCTTTGCTTACTATTTCAAATTAAAATTTTATTCAATTAGCCCGATATTGAATAAAAGGAGCTTTTTTATCTTAAACTCTGGTACAGGTAGAAACGCATGAGATTCTTTCATATACTACCTTTGCTGGAATCTTAGATACATATAATAACTATATAGAATTGCATTACATTTATTTTTAAATTTTATGTTAGGATTATCATCATATGGATATGAGACTGAACTTAAATGTACTTTTAAATTAGTTAATTCATAATGAATAATCTTATTTTCTTCTGGAATAGCGAACAACAGAAAACGAAGTCGTTTTCTTACAATTTAGGTCTAACCTCTCAACTGGTCCTCTAGTATACAATATGACTTTATATGTCAACATTTCTGTCTCCTCTTTGTCAGCGTTAGGGATAATTAAATTTTAAACTTTTTATTCTTCAAATTGTGTTACTTCATACTGATAATATGTTTAAGTACATTAATAATGTACGAGTATATGTTTATTTTATGACGGGTCCCTATGGCTTTTATTTGATGTTCTAGATGAAGTGATTTTTTTTTTCTAATTTTATTAAAGTTTAGCGTATTGCGTATATATTTCTAATATATTTAAGTGAGTTTTTTGTACCTGTCAGACAGAGTGTACGTATCAGTTGATCAGTCAGTCTCTCTTTTTATTTTATTAATTTTTTCTTCTAATGTGTCACTACTATTTTTTCAGATTTTACTACTTGAAATAGAAAATATTTATATAATTTTAAAAGTATTAATATATACATACATATAGGTAAATATATGTATGTACGTAAAAATTAGTTCATATACAAAGAAATACATCTTTAATAATCAACTATTCTAGAAAATCGATCTAAGATAACACATTTACCTCCATCATCATTTCACCGTCAGTGTTTTCATAAAGTGTTAGAAACATTGGAATATCTATTTTTAGGAGAATTTTTACTTCAAGTGTTTCTATATAAGATTTGGTGTTTGACCCCTTGACGTTATTGTGGTTAACGTAGGCTGCGTTGCATCGCATTCAGATGTAATAATTTCTCACTTAGAAAAGGTCCTCATTAACATCAATCATACCTGTATATAATACATTCATGAGTTGAGTTGATCTAGATACAATTGCTGTCTACAAATTATTGATTAGAAAAAAGCTTTCTCATCACATTCTAACAGGTTTAATATTTTGCTAGCATGCATGCTTTAGCATGCTTCTATCAACAGTGAGGCGAGAGTCCGACATTTAGTGGTGTTTCAATTAAAAATCTATACAATTAGAATTACGAATTCACTCTTTAGAATTTTTAACAAAGTAGATACATATGTATGTATGTATTTCATTTGCCACAAACTCTTAAAATTTCTGTACTTATAAAAGTATGATGTCAGGAATTTTTTTAAATCATACATGCTTCGGCATGGTTCCAATATTTTTCTCGGTAAATTTATTTCATACTCATACAGATACAGATATAAAGTAAGATATGTTTACATTCCATTTTACAATTTATGCATGCTTCAGCATGATTCTAGTTGAAGTCTGTATTTATTTAGTAAGTTTGTTTGATACCCATTCATACACATGTATATTATTAAAGATTGGATATCAAAATCCAATTTTCTTAGTTTATCTAGAAATGAACAAAGTGAATATCTTTTATAATAACCATATTCACACTTTAAAATTTTGTGTGCTAGAGCTTTCGAAATGGAAAATGTACACCTTTTACTATAAAAAGTGATAATATGATGTGTTGCTGAATATTTTGAACTCTTAAGTTTTCACAATATTTCATACAGACCATCAAGTTTAGAGAATTCTAGTATATTAAGCTTTTTATCTTCCCTGAGACCTAACATTCCTAATCAATCCTTCAAAAAACCAATACAAACTAGATTTTTCCTTTTTAATTTTATTTATATTTTCATTGAATTTCAACATTTTGTACCTTTTCAAATTACTGTATACTGTATTTTGCACCTTTTTCTCATTCGTTGAGTTAACTTTAATCGCAAATATTTTAAGATGTGATGAACTTTTCTATTGTAGGCATTAAGTAAATCTTTGTGTATATCAATACACTTATATGAACCATTATAGCTAAATTCTTAACACATAATTCCTTTTAATGATCTATTAATTTATTCTACTATTGATGCTTTCATATTATGAAATTTTTAATCCTCTGTTTATGCATGAATTTTGCAGTGTTTATTAAAAATTCTTTACCAACATCTATTTGTATTTTTTTGTTTTGATACTCATATCATTTCAAAAATATTTTCCATTGCCTTGGTTTTTTTCGAGTGCAGCTTTTATTTTCAACGATACTCACAATATAAATTTTGAGAATGTGTCAGTTACAGTCAGCAAAAAATCAATAATTTCTATTTTCTCTAGAATAGCTACCCACTTCACCTAAATCAGCTCCATAAAAGATCATCTATTCCATTCATTACATCACTACAATACACAAACAATTTTATAAATTTATTATGGATTACGTTTACTAAATTTCTTTTTAAGGACATTGAGTTGTTTTACATTTTTTTGGCGAGTGTTGTGATCTACTTGATACATTTTCAGCTATTTATACTAAAATGTAGTTAATTTTCCAATCTATAAATTTTTTCGCTCAGCTGTTCAATTTGTTTGTCAAAAGATGATTTAATTTTTAGAATGTCTTTTTCAATTTTATACCTATCTTCTATCGTTAATTTTATTTCACACTCCACTCCATTAATTTGCATTTGAATATATCCTTGAATTATATTAATGCCTTAAGCTTTATTATTAATTCATCCTTTAGTTTCTAGATTTGAGTTTCCAGAAACAATTTACTGATAACATTATTCTCCGTCAGTGAATGATGATGATTCTCTATGTATGCATTGGTAGAAATTATATATTTTATTTAGTTTTCAAAATCAAACTTGTCATAATATTTTCACGTTTTATCAATCACTAAAGAAAATAAATCCACTTTTAAACTCCATATTTGACAATCAACTTGTATTTTATCTTTATTCAGTTTTAGATTTCTATCACCAAATTTCCATTCATTATTGAAATCTTTAGGTGAGTCATAGTTTGTATCTAATTCATTTCTTCCTTCCAAGACTAATAAGTCAATATAAGTATCTTCGGTGTTGGAAAGCTGTGGGTAAAAATCATCTTCTTCATCATCATAATCATTCACAGTATTAGCATCATTAAATAAGATGGTATTATCAAATATTGTTCCTTTTGAAAGTTTCTTTAACTTCTTTCTATCTTGACTGATGGTTTCTGAGGCTTTAATACTTATACTATTTTCAGATTCTATATTGTTTTTACTTTGTTCCTTCTTGTGTATTCTTTCAATATTTTTAGAACTATTCATGAATTCTTTGAGAGGTTCTGTTTTAGGATCAAATATACATATCTCTTAGTTGTTCACGTGTATCTATTTCACCAGTTTTTATACTACGAAGCTTTTTCTTCAAGACGCTTCTTATCAACACCAACTGTTTAAAATTTTCTCATACATGTTTAATAATAGCAAATAAGAGGTATCAGCTATTAGATCAGGTACCACCTATTAGATCAGCTATCAGATCAGCTTATCAGGAGCTGGTCTGGTTTTCAGATCAGCTTATCAGGAGCTGGTCTGGTTTTCAGATCAGCTTATCAGGAGCTGGTCTGGTTTTCAGATCAGCTTATCAGGAGCTGGTCTGGTTTTCAAATCAGCTTATCAGGACCTGATCTGGTTTTCAGATCAGCTTATCAGGACCTGATCTGGTTTTCAGATCAGCTTATCAGGACCTGATCTGGTTTTCAGATCAGCTTATCAGGAGCTGGTCTGGTTTTACGATCAGGTTATCAGGTATCAAATCAGATTATCTGTTTCAGACTGGGTTATCAGTTTACAAGTAGCTGAACACTTATAACATCTAGATGAATGAAGTTTAAGGTCAGATAAAATGTGAAAAACTATACTGTTATGTAGTCAAATTATTTTCTAAGACGATCGTCACTTAATTCAGTATCTTTGCTTATAATCAAAATTCCATATTTTTAATACCAACAAGATTTATATTTTTCTCACATTACTTAAACATTCTAACTACATTATGATTATTTCCTATCAAATGTATGGTGATTCTGGTATAAATTTGACATTAGTAGAATGCATCAACATTCTTATCTTACCCCATACAAAAATATGCTTCTCACAACATGGTTAAATATCATATTGGTATTACTTCTAGCTTTCTTAAAAGAAATAACAGATTCATTATCTCTAAATGTGTAATACCTATGACTTTCATTAATGAAATTAATTTCTACAACAATTCATATTTAGGTTGTCTTTGAGTATAAATATGAAGATGTTTTCAAGTTTTACTCCATCAAAACTTTCTAGCCAGCCAATCATAACATTATTATTATTTTTTTATTTATTTTTTTTCGCAATTTGACAGACCAACTATTCTTGCACGAATAGAAATTGATAGAAGGGAACTATGATTTATTTTTGAGCTATCGTTTGATGACTCATCAAAATTTCATACCAAGGTATTTTTATGTTGTTTTGACTATGAGTATGGGTCAATATTTATGAAATCCCTTTCCTAAATATTAGTGCATGCACATAGTCAAAACAAAGTATGCTTTAAGTGTTTAAAACCAGTATTACCATAAAAATGGTGGTTTTAAACTCTTAAAATATACTTTGTTTTACTAACCTCATTTTGTAACTAAATGCATTTCATAAATATTGAAGCATACTCATACTCAAAATATCCTTTGTTTTGAGTATGAGTATGGCTCATTATCTCTTATTATAGAAAAAATAGTATGATTATATGATATCAGAAATTATGTTTTCTGTTATCATATGACCATACTATTTTTTCTATAGTAATATATAATATTTATAAAATGCATTTAGTTACAAAATGTGGTTAGTAAAACAACATAAATATACCTTGGTATGAAATTTTGATGATTCATCAATATATCGTACCATCCTATTTTTAGGTTGTTTTGACTATGAGTATGTACCAATATTTATGAAATGTATTTCATATATATTATCTCTTATTATAGAAAAAATAAAATAATGTAGCTATACGATATCGGAAAATATTTTCTGATATCATATGGCTATATTATTTTATTTTTCCTATAATAAGAGATAATGGCTCCTACTCATAGTCAAAACAAAGTATATTTTAAGAGTTTAAAACCAGTATTGTCGTACAAAATACTGATTTTAAACTGTTAAAATATACTTTGTTTTACTAACCACATTTTTTGTAACTAAATGCATTTCATAAATATTGACGCATACTCATACTCAAAACAAATAATATTTTTATGTTGTTTTGATTGTGAGTATGCAGCATTATCTGTTAATATAAAAAAATAAAATAATGCAGCTACACGATTTTAGAAAATATTTTCTGAAATCGAAAAGCTGTATTATTTTACTTTTTTTATAATAAGAGATAATATTTATAAAATGTATTTAGTTACATAAAAGCGGTTAGTAAAACAACCTAAATATAGGATGATACGAAATTTTGATGAGTCTTCAACGATAGCTCAAAAATAAATCATAGTTCCCTTCTATCAATTTCTATTCGTGCAAGAATAGTTGGTCTGTCAAATTGCGAAAAAAAATAAATAAAAAAATAATAATAATGTTATGATTGGCTGGCTAGAAAGTTTTGATGGAGTAAAACTTGAAAACATCTTCATATTTATACTCAAAGACAACCTAAATATGAATTGTTGTAGAAATTAATTTCATTAATGAAAGTCATAGGTATTACACATTTAGAGATAATGAATCTGTTATTTCTTTTAAGAAAGCTAGAAGTAATACCAATATGATATTTAACCATGTTGTGAGAAGCATATTTTTGTATGGGGTAAGATAAGAATGTTGATGCATTCTACTAATGTCAAATTTATACCAGAATCACCATACATTTGATAGGAAATAATCATAATGTAGTTAGAATGTTTAAGTAATGTGAGAAAAATATAAATCTTGTTGGTATTAAAAATATGGAATTTTGATTATAAGCAAAGATACTGAATTAAGTGACGATCGTCTTAGAAAATAATTTGACTACATAACAGTATAGTTTTTCACATTTTATCTGACCTTAAACTTCATTCATCTAGATGTTATAAGTGTTCAGCTACTTGTAAACTGATAACCCAGTCTGAAACAGATAATCTGATTTGATACCTGATAACCTGATCGTAAAACCAGACCAGCTCCTGATAAGCTGATCTGAAAACCAGATCAGGTCCTGATAAGCTGATCTGAAAACCAGATCAGGTCCTGATAAGCTGATCTGAAAACCAGACCAGCTCCTGATAAGCTGATCTGAAAACCAGACCAGCTCCTGATAAGCTGATCTGAAAACCAGACCAGCTCCTGATAAGCTGATCTGATAGCTGATCTAATAGGTGGTGCCTGATCTAATAGCTGATACCTCTTATTTGCTATTATTAAACATGTATGAGAAAATTTTAAACAGTTGGTGTTGATAAGAAGCGTCTTGAAGAAAAAGCTTCGTAGTATAAAAACTGGTGAAATAGATACACGTGAACAACTAAGAGATATGTATATTTGATCCTAAAACAGAACCTCTCAAAGAATTCATGAATAGTTCTAAAAATATTGAAAGAATACACAAGAAAGAACAAAGTAAAAACAATATAGAATCTGAAAATAGTATAAGTATTAAAGCCTCAGAAACCATCAGTCAAGATAGAAAGAAGTTAAAGAAACTTTCAAAAGGAACAATATTTGATAATACCATCTTATTTAATGATGCTAATACTGTGCATGATTATGATGATGAAGAAGATGATTTTTACCCACAGAATTCCAACACCGAAGATACTTATATTGACTTATTAGTCTTGGAAGGAAGAAATGAATTAGATACAAACTATGACTCACCTAAAGATTTCAATAATGAATGGAAATTTGGTGATAGAAATCTAAAACTGAATAAAGATAAAATACAAGTTGATTGTCAAATATGGAGTTTAAAAGTGGATTTATTTTCTTTAGTGATTGATAAAACGTGAAAATATTATGACAAGTTTGATTTTGAAAACTAAATAAAATATATAATTTCTACCAATGCATACATAGAGAATCATCATCATTCACTGACGGAGAATAATGTTATCAGTAAATTGTTTCTGGAAACTCAAATCTAGAAACTAAAGGATGAATTAATAATAAAGCTTAAGGCATTAATATAATTCAAGGATATATTCAAATGCAAATTAATGGAGTGGAGTGTGAAATAAAATTAACGATAGAAGATAGGTATAAAATTGAAAAAGACATTCTAAAAATTAAATCATCTTTTGACAAACAAATTGAACAGCTGAGCGAAAAAATTTATAGATTGGAAAATTAACTACATTTTAGTATAAATAGCTGAAAGTGTATCAAGTAGATCACAACACTCGCCAAAAAAATGTAAAACAACTCAATGTCCTTAAAAAGAAATTTAGTAAACGTAATCCATAATAAATTTATAAAATTGTTTGTGTATTGTAGTGATGTAATGAATGGAATAGATGATCTTTTATGGAGCTGATTTAGGTGAAGTGGGTAGCTATTCTAGAGAAAATAAAAATTATTGATTTTTTGCTGACTGTAACTGACACATTCTCAAAATTTATATTGTGAGTATCGTTGAAAATAAAAGCTGCACTCGAAAAAAACCAAGGCAATGGAAAGTATTTTTGAAATGATATGAGTATCAAAACAAAAAAATACAAATAGATGTTGGTAAAGAATTTTTAATAAACACTGCAAAATTCATGCATAAACAGAGGATTAAAAATTTCATAATATGAAAGCATCAATAGTAGAATAAATTAATAGATCATTAAAAGGAATTATGTGTTAAGAATTTAGCTATAATGGTTCATATAAGTGTATTGATATACACAAAGATTTACTTAATGCCTACAATAGAAAAGTTCATCACATCTTAAAATATTTGCGATTAAAGTTAACTCAACGAATGAGAAAAAGGTGCAAAATACAGTATACAGTAATTTGAAAAGGTACAAAATGTTGAAATTCAATGAAAATATAAATAAAATTAAAAAGGAAAAATCTAGTTTGTATTGGTTTTTTGAAGGATTGATTAGGAATGTTAGGTCTCAGGGAAGATAAAAAGCTTAATATACTAGAATTCTCTAAACTTGATGGTCTGTATGAAATATTGTGAAAACTTAAGAGTTCAAAATATTCAGCAACACATCATATTATCACTTTTTATAGTAAAAGGTGTACATTTTCCATTTCGAAAGCTCTAGCACACAAAATTTTAAAGTGTGAATATGGTTATTATAAAAGATATTCACTTTGTTCATTTCTAGATAAACTAAGAAAATTGGATTTTGATATCCAATCTTTAATAATATACATGTGTATGAATGGGTATCAAACAAACTTACTAAATAAATACAGACTTCAACTAGAATCATGCTGAAGCATGCATAAATTGTAAAATGGAATGTAAACATATCTTACTTTATATCTGTATCTGTATGAGTATGAAATAAATTTACCGAGAAAAATATTGGAACCATGCCGAAGCATGTATGATTTAAAAAAATTCCTGACATCATACTTTTATAAGTACAGAAATTTTAAGAGTTTGTGGCAAATGAAATACATACATACATATGTATCTACTTTGTTAAAAATTCTAAAGAGTGAATTCGTAATTCTAATTGTATAGATTTTTAATTGAAACACCACTAAATGTCGGACTCTCGCCTCACTGTTGATAGAAGCATGCTAAAGCATGCATGCTAGCAAAATATTAAACCTGTTAGAATGTGATGAGAAAGCTTTTTTCTAATCAATAATTTGTAGACAGCAATTGTATCTAGATCAACTCAACTCATGAATGTATTATATACAGGTATGATTGATGTTAATGAGGACCTTTTCTAAGTGAGAAATTATTACATCTGAATGCGATGCAACGCAGCCTACGTTAACCACAATAACGTCAAGGGGTCAAACACCAAATCTTATATAGAAACCTTGAAGTAAAAATTCTCCTAAACATAGATATTCCAATGTTTCTAACACTTTATGAAAACACTGACGGTGAAATGATGATGGAGGTAAATGTGTTATCTTAGATCGATTTTCTAGAATAGTTGATTATTAAAGATGTATTTCTTTGTATATGAACTAATTTTTACGTACATACATATATTTACCTATATGTATGTATATATTAATACTTTTAAAATTATATAAATATTTTCTATTTCAAGTAGTAAAATCTGAAAAAATAGTAGTGACACATTAGAAGAAAAAATTAATAAAATAAAAAGAGAGACTGACTGATCAACTGATACGTACACTCTGTCTGACAGGTACAAAAAACTCACTTAAATATATTAGAAATATATACGCAATACGCTAAACTTTAATAAAATTAGAAAAAAAAAATCACTTCATCTAGAACATCAAATAAAAGCCATAGGGACCCGTCATAAAATAAACATATACTCGTACATTATTAATGTACTTAAACATATTATCAGTATGAAGTAACACAATTTGAAGAATAAAAAGTTTAAAATTTAATTATCCCTAACGCTGACAAAGAGGAGACAGAAATGTTGACATATAAAGTCATATTGTATACTAGAGGACCAGTTGAGAGGTTAGACCTAAATTGTAAGAAAACGATTTCGTTTTCTGTTGTTCGCTATTCAAGAAGAAAATAAGATTATTCATTATGAATTAACTAATTTAAAAGTACATTTAAGTTCAGTCTCATATCCATATGATGATAATCCTAACATAAAATTTAAAAATAAACGTAATGCAATTCTATATAGTTATTATATGTATCTAAGATTCCAGCAAAGGTAGTATATGAAAGAATCTCATGCGTTTCTACCTGTACCAGAGTTTAAGATAAAAAAGCTCCTTTTATTCAATATCGGGCTAATTGAATAAAATTTTAATTTGAAATAGTAAGCAAAGACATCAGCTTACAGCATTATTATTCATGATTATATACTAGAATATATATACCTATCAAAGGTCAAATTCTAAAAGTCTTATAAATTAAGTAATATGGAAAATAACATAATTTTTATAGACGTACAAGGTTTCAAAAATAATTCAAATGATTTCATCGCAAAAGAAGTAGCAATTGTTTTCAACAATTACGAATATAAAAATTTCATTATAAAACTCAATAATCAATAAAAAAAATAAAAAAAGAAGCAAACTGGCTAACAAAAAACTATCGTTACATAAGCTGGACTGCTGGATCAGTTTCATTTAAAAATGTTTATAAATGTATAAAAGGCAATGCAAGATGTTCTAAAATAAATGTAAAAGGTAATGAAAAAAGCCTACGGCTGGAAAAAATTTTATATCAAAATATTTCTAAGAATGAAGATAAGCTGCATCAACTTTAATCAAATGTAAATTAAATATGGGAAATATTTCTATTATAGTTACTATTATTCTTAAGTATCTTAAGGAACTCAGTTTTACTTAAAACAGAAAATCCTCACAAATTTTGAAGTAAATACAGATAAAAATTAAATCAACGTTTTTTAATTTCAAATAAAAAAAAAACTATGAAGATATTTGACATCTATACATAAAAGACCCGGCGAATATTTACAACATCAACAAAAGACCGCACATGACATTCAAGCGCGGAGCCCAACACTTATTTGTATGTACATACGTACATACATACATAAAATCAATTTGTAGATATGTTTGTACACATAATATGAAATTTCTTATCAATACTCAAGTATTTATTAGATCTTGACAATCACACTTACATATCTACATCATAAAAATATATGAACAACGCAAACCATTCAGTCAGAGCACATGCCCAAGCTAAACGACCTTATTATGGACAGAGAAACTATAAATTCCCATGATCGTATGAAAAGAAGTTCAGCGAAAGAAGCCGGACGTAGTTAAATAAACAAAATCTGTAATATAAACAAATTTCTCGTAGGTAGACTTTAAAGCTGGACAATTTTAAGCATGACAAAATACCCAGCAACCTTGAGTATGAAAATATACTTATGTATATGTATATGTATCAGATATATGAAAATATTTTATAGAACCAAATATCGATATTGAATACCATTTATTTCTACGTACATAAAACTACTAGCGTGAGAAAATCATACGCACACACACGCACACACGCACACACACACATATAGCAGATTTCATCTAAGAAAAATTCAAATTATTTCAACAACACACCACCCCTCACAAAACACGGCCAACCTTAAATTCCTACAGATATGCATACAAAAATTCTCACGGTCATTCCTACAAACAACACTGACAACAACACAAATCACGATCAGCCTTAAACTCCTACGAACATGCATACAGATTCCCCCGGGTACATATCACTCGTACGACAACACCCTCGCCTATCCTCAAATCACTAATAGCATTAAACTTCTACAAACATATGTACATACACACAGACATATTACTACACCAACCTCACCTACCCTAAATCATGATCAGCCTTAATTTTTCACAGACATACATACATACAGATTCCTACGTATACATATTACAACAACACCCTCACCTCTCCCAAATCACGATCAGCCTTAAGCTCCTACAAACATATAGACATACATACACGCAGTTGATCAACCTCAACTACACCACACCCACTCCCAATAACAGCCTCGCTTAAATTCCTCCGGACAGACACATCCACAAATTCCCATGGATACATGTTACTCGTACAACAACACCCTCACCTACCCCAAATCACTATAAGCCTTAAATTCCTACAGACTTGCAACACCTGCATACACGCAGTCGATCTACCTCAACTACACCCCGCCCCCTGTTAATCACACCCTCACACAAATTCCAACAGACAGGTATACACACATACACTGAATCCATCTACCTCAACTACACCACGCTCCCCCGGCTAATCACAGCCTCGCACAACAGACAGACGGACGGACAGACAGACAGACACATCCATAAACTCCCTTGGTTATGTATTACGACAACACCCTCACCTCTCCCAAATCACGATCAGCCTTAAGCTCCTACAAACATATAGACATACATACACGCAGTTGATCAACCTCAACTACACCACACCCACTCCCAATAACAGCCTCGCTTAAATTCCTCCGGACAGACACATCCACAAATTCCCATGGATACATGTTACTCGTACAACAACACCCTCACCTACCCAAAATCACTATAAGCCTTAAATTCCTACAGACTTGCAACACCTGCATACACGCAGTCGATCTACCTTAACTACACCCCGCCCCCTGTCAATCACACCCTCACACAAATTCCAACAGACAGGTATACACACATACACTGAATCCATCTACCTCAACTACACCACGCTCCCCCGGCTAATCACAGCCTCGCACAACAGACAGACGGACGGACAGACAGACAGACACATCCATAAACTCCCTCGGTTATGTATTACGACAACAACCCCACCCACCCAAATCACGGCCAGCCTTAAACTCCTGTATTAGTATTAGAAATAACTTTTATGTTTTCCCGTCTGAATTATGAAAAATCATTTTCCCGTCGGCATTTGGAAAAATTGACAATCATGTTTTGCCGTCGGCATTTGAAAAAAATAATAATCATGTTTTGCCGTCGGCATTTGAAAAAAATAATTTTCACTATTTCACCCCCATTAGTATTAGGAAAAATCATATTCATGATTTTCCCGTTGGTACTATACATATACATTATATACATTACAAAAAAAGAAAAACCTCCAACCTATGAACCCACTTAACGTATTCCCACAAAAACAAAATCACCCGTTCACACAATTAATGTAGCCCCAAAAAAAATCACCCGTTCCCACAAGGGTTAATGTAAACAAAAAACTCCTAATGTAAACAAAAAATTCCTAATGTAAACAAAAAAACATCAAAGCGTGCCGCCGAAAACGCAAGGTATCAAATTTCACAAATTTCCAAGAATTTTAAAATTTGGGTAATTAAAATTTTAAAATTTCAAAATTTTAATTGTGGTAGAATTGGCAGTTCCCTACTACTAAGGGCTCTTATACCCAACACTCCAGATGGGACTGCTTAAAAATACTTCTTTTTGATTATCACTACTTATGTATTATTTATAACTATCACTAAGCTTATGTCCGATATTGGTCGGGCCTAATAATTATATTTAGATTTAAGATTTGATTACTTATTGTTAGTTCATTTTTGAAGATACAATAAATAAATATGTACATGAAAAAAAAAAAACCTAGAGCTGGAATTTGGGTTTGCACTTGATCTCTCACGAATGTAAAACGATAATAAAAACAGCGAGCTGTGTAGTTGGTCACTATTTCTTTTGCAGTTTTGAAGTTGGTGGTAGTTGTTTTTGGGGGCATTGTTGTCAGGGTTGGATATGCGTATTTTTTTGTTCACAGAGGTGAACACTATCTATATGGTGTGTTTTAATATATCTGTTAGACTTTATCTAAATCATTTGCTTTACTGAAATATTTTTCTTAGAGCTCTTTTATGTGACAAATATATTTTAAGCAACAAGTTTATAGCTGAAATTATTACTAATATTAGCATTAGTGACCATAATGAAGTTATTTCTGACTTATGATCAATGATTTCCAAATTGGTAATCACGTTAGCATTGGGTTTTTCCATTTTTGATTTTGTTTTACCCATGCTTGCGAATTTATATATCTTACGAAATTATTGGTGCATACTATTTTCATTTTCTATTTGTTCTGACCACCTGATTGCACGATTTGTAATTTTTTCTACACGAGTATTTTTTAAGACATCGTCCTCAGTTGGGACACCTGGCATTCCTATTATTGTCCATAATTTTTGTAACCATTCTATTTGTTCTTCCATAGGTATTTCTTTTTCTTTATAAATTGCGTTTTTCGCTTTTCTATCCATTATAAAGGACCGTACAAGATATTATATTAAGTTTAACAAATTTTATTTATATATGTATATATATATTTATATTAAAAATCCAAAAAAAAAAGAAATTTTCCTCGAGCGGTTAACGCTTCAGGCCGATTGCGGATTAGACGCAATGCATTATATTATTAATAATTTTTTTTTTGCTACATAAGATAAAAAAAAATTGTTGGTGCTTCTTACACTTGGTGTGATTACCTCCAAAATTACTGCATTTTTTTTCTGCTTGTACTTTTGGCTTGGTACAGTTAGCAGTACCATGCAGTGTTATCTGCGGTAAGTTTTTGTGTGGCCATATTCTTGGCAATTATGGCACTGTACGGGACCTGAACGCTTACGTGGCTCTTCAACTGTGATTTTTCGGTGTAAAAGGTATTTTAGACTATAAATTGGGTGCGTCTCGTTTTTTTTAACTGTATACCATTCGGCTCCAGTTCAACACGAAATAGCGGCTGGGGAATCCTCTCTCTATTGATTATATTGGTAACATTTTTTACCTTAAATCCTTGTTCGATAAGTGCACATTTTACTTCTTCGGGCTCAACATATGAATCTATGCCCTTTAATACTATTTGTACGCCTTTAGCACTCTTAAGTTGATATGTGTAAAAATTTGTTTTATTTTTTTCAAACTCACTAACAGTTTTTCGGAAATCTTTTTCATCATATATTGGATTTTAGTTTCATCAATATTACCTTGTTTAATTGGAATGATGTGAAAAGTATTTTCACCAATGGTCGACAGTAGACTTTTTGCGATTATGCAGCCGGCTTGTCGTCATTGACTTGCAATACTGAAAAACGATTTTGCCGATTAGTAGAGGATGCGCTGTTATCCCTAGACATCTTTGGAGCAGATGCAATTTTAGTAGAATTTGGGCTTCGCCCGCGCTTTAAAATTGTAATCTGTCCATTCCGACTTGGACCTTGGGTTTTGGGCTGCTCTTATCTTATCTTATTATAGTCGCCGGCTGCTACGAAACAAGGGCCCAGAGATTTGTAAAAATCCTCATATTGATCCTCAGTAATTGCGAATCTAGGAGGGGAGTAAATTGAAGATATGACAAAATTAGTGCCAAAATTTTCGACACAAATATTCGTTGCTTGTAAATGTTCTTCACAAATGTTATCAATAATATAATGCTTGAGTCTTGACTTTATTAAAATTGCTGATCCACCGCATGCTCTTCCTCTTGGGTCCTTTGAATCATATAAGGTGTAGCCATAAATTTTAAAAAGGCTTCTCGAAGTCAAATGAGTCTCAGAGACCAACATTATATCAATATTTTTTTCCGTGAGGAAGTGCTCAAGTTCATTTTTATGTTGGCGAATGCCGTTTGCGTTCCAAAAACATATTTTTAACGTGTTCATGGTTTATTAACTAAAGCTTGAAGCAGAGTATTCTGCATTCGCAGCATTTCTAGCATCATGCTAGTCATATTTGTTGTAAAATTATTTATAGTTTGCACCAGATTATCAATAGTAGCTTCAAGGCGATTGAAACTAAAGTTCGAGTTTGTATTTGTTGAATTATTTGGTGGGGAAACATTTTGTGTATGAATAGAATTTGTCTTAGCAGCATCGGCATACGATACACGGGAACTAACTGGTTGGCTCACTTGCGCAATAGTGGCTGATAAAGCGTTTGCTGATTGGGCTGGGGCTAATTTAGGTGTTTGCTTCATAGTCTGTTTGACGAAAGAGTACACAGGACAACCTCTGTAGTTAGCGGTGTGATTACCTCCACAATTACTGCATTTTTTGTCACTTTGATCTTTTGGTTTATTGCAACCAGCAGTGCCGTGTAATTCGCCGCACACAACACAAACAGTAGGTAATTTGCAGTAAGTTTTAGTATGGCCATATTCTTGACAGTTATGGCACTGTACGGGCCCTGAACGCTTGTGTGGTTCTTCAACGGTTATTTTTCGATATAAGAGATATTTTAAATTATATATTGGATGGGTCTAATTTTTTTTTTCAATTTTATATCATTTGGCTCAAGTTCAACCCGAAATAGAGGTTGAGGGATCTTTTCCCTATTCATTTTGTTCGATACATTTTTTACTTTAAAACCCTGGAGGACGAGAGCATCTTTTACTTCTTCGGGAGCAACATAGGAGTCTATGCCCTTCAACACAATCTGCATACCTTTATCACTCTTGAGCTGATATGTGTAGAAATTTGTTTTATTTTTTCAAATTCAGAGACCATTTTGCGAAAACCTTTTTCTTCGTAAATTTGAATTTTCGTTTCATCAATATTACCACGTTTTATTGGAACAATGTGAAATTTATTCTCACCAATGACCGAAATTAATTTTTTAATAAGAGCGTTTGAGTTGTTTTCTCTTAAATAGATTGGTGGCGGCTTGGAGGTTTTATTCGCAGATTTAGCGGGTTAGTCATTGTCATCTTGCAATATTTTAAAACGGTTTTGCCGATTAGTAGAGGATGCGCTGTTATCCCTAGACATCTTTGGAGCAGATGCAATTTTAGTAGAATTTGGGCTTCGCCCGCGCTTTAAAATTGTAATGTATCTGTCCATTCCGACTTGGACCTTGGGTTTTGGGCTGCTCTTGTCTTCAGTGACAACTTGTTTAAGTGATGACCACGAGCCCGAAGCGGATGATATCGCTGAGTTAAATGTAGAAGTACTAGGCAATAATGTCAACGATTCACTAGTTGGCATTGGACAAAGCGAAGTTGATCGCTGACGAAACTGTGGTTTTGCCGTTAGAAAAAGTCTATTATCAGATTTTTGATTTTTATTAAGAGCTTCAGAACTCACAGCAAGTCTATTATCAGATTTTTTATTTTTACTGTTATCATTATGAGCATCAAAACTCACAGTAAAATAGGCATTTCTGCCGTTTGAACTCACTTCACTATTTTTTTCCTTTGGGGTACTCATATAGAGTATTCCTCAAGGATACTTTGTATGTTTTTAAGTTTACGGTTTTTTTGTTTTTGTTATTTCTATATGTAAAAATATTATCAAAGCAAAAAAAGGCTTATTTATCAAAGTTAATAGATACTACGAATATTTTTTGTGTCCTTTTTTTTTGTTTAGTTTGTATGTAAGAAAAATTCCGCTATTACGTCTGTTCAGTATGAAGGTACAACGAGAACTGTCAGCAATAATAGCATGCAGAGCTTTACCGGCTTCGCCAAATTATGTTATGGTGTATTTATATATATATGATACTTGTACCTCGAGGGTCCCTTGGGAATCGCAGATATTCTTTATTATTATGATTTACAACGCTTACAACTGTAGCTACTTACTGACTTGCAACTGACTGTCTCAACATTTTTTTTTTGGTAATATATATTTATTTATTGTTTCTTCAAAAATAAATGAATTAACAATAAGTAATCAAATTTTAAGCCTATATATAATTAATTTGCCCGACCAATGCCGAACACAAATTTAGTGCTAGTAATTATTTATACAAGAATGATGTACAAAAATATTCTCAAAAAGTTTCATCTGCGGTGTTGCGAATTAGAGTCTTAGTGTCCTTCTTTTTTAAGCGGGTATGTCCAGTAAAGTTCAATATATTACGAGCAAAATATTTCTGTGTAATGGACTTGGAAAACGGGTTTTTCCATGTCCCTATTGAGGAAACAAATAAAAAGTATACAGCATTTGTAACAAAACAGGGGCTATACGAATTCAACCGTGCCCCTTTCGGATTTTGCAATTCGCCAGCCTGCTTTATAAGGTATGTAAACTTCATTTTTCAAGAGCTTATAACTACAAACGTTATGGAATTATATATGGACGACATAGTCGTTTACGGCGAAACAGAAGAAGACAATTTTAATAAATTGAAGGTAGTGCTAGAGGTAGCTCAGCAATCAATTAAAGATCAAATGGTCTAAATGCACGTTCATGAAAACGAAGATTGATTTCCTTGGACATTCGATTGAGGACGGCAAAATTTGGCCAGGAAAAACAAAGACGAAGGCTGTTTCTAATTTTCCAGAACCTAAAAATATTAAAGACGTTCAATCATTCTTAGGATTGACAGGGTACTTCAGAAAATTTATCCAAAATTATGCATACATTGCAAAGCCGTTGTCAAATTTATTGAAGAAGAACGCTATTTTTAAAATTGAAGCAGACGAAAAGAACGCAATTAATCAATTGAAGGCTTCGCTAACTAATGAGCCAGTTTTACGAATTTTCTGTAGAGATGCAGAAACTGAACTGCACACGGACGCATCAAAAGAAGGATTTGGTGCGGCGTTGCTACAAAAGTTCAATGGACAATTGCATCCTATCTTTTATTATAGCAAAAAAGCGTCAGCAGCAGAAGGGAGACTCCATAGTTATATACTGGAAGTTAAAGCTGCGTACATATCATTTAAAAAATTTAGACATTATATTTTGGGCATTCATTTCAAGTTGGTGACAGATTGCTCCGCATTCAAGCAAACGATTTCTAAAAAAGATGTTCCACGAGATGTGGCCCAGTGGATATTATATTTTCAAGACTTTGATTACACAGTAGAGCACAGAATCGGCAGCAGAATGAAACACGTAGACTCACTAAGTCGTTACCCGGCAGACGTAATGGCAATCTCTTCAGATCTCGCTCCAAGGCTCAGCAAGCAACAAAGAGAGGATGAGAGTATCAAGGCCATTAGACAAGCGTTAAATTTTGGCCCTTATGAAAGCTTTAAGTTGAAAGGCGAATTATTATACAAAAACGTTGACGGTAATGACCTATTAGTTGTACCAAAGCTGATAGAAGTAGACATAATTAAAAACGCTCACGAAAACGGTCATTATGCAACCCAGAAAACTATGCATGCAATACAACAGCAATACTACATACCGCATTTAGAAAAGAAAGTTCAGCAGGTCATCAGTAATTGCGTAAAATGCATAATTCATAACAAAAAGACTGGCAAGAAAGAAGGTTTCTTAAGTTGTATCGACAAAGGTGACGTACCGTTGGAAACAATTCATATTGACCACCTTGGCCCGATGGATGCTACAACTAAAAAGTACAAGTATATTTTAGCAGTGGTTGACGGGTTTTCAAAATTTGTATGGCTGTTCACAACTAAAACAACAAACGCGGAAGAAGTAATCAGATGTTTGAAGGTGTGGTCAGATACGTTCGGGTATCCGGCAAGGATTATAAGCGACAAAGGCGCAGCCTTTACATCACAAAACTTTGAAGATTTTTGTACACACAACGGCGTGGAACATATTTTGACGACAACAGGCGTTGCACGTGGTAACGGACAAATTGAACGCGTTAATCGTGTTATATTGTCAATCATCGCAAAACTTTCGCACGAAGATCCTTCGAAATGGTACAAAGTTGTCGGCGATGTACAGAAAGCTATCAACAGTTGCATCCATAACTCGACAAAAATGACACCGTTTCAAATTTTAATTGGAGTTAAGATGAAAACAGGCTTAAACGACAACATTATACAACGTTTTATAACGTTTTAAAATTTCCCGTCTTTAATTTTTTATATAAAGAAACCAGATATCCCCTTGTGAGTATTGTTGTAACCCTATAACCCGTCTAAATATGGTCCTATCGATCCTACTGAAGTGAAACAGTGAAAATAAAATACAGTCCACAAAAAATAAACTTAAAAATATTTATAAGTGCTTATACAGTGCAGCATAATTTTGCAAACATTAATAAGTGAAATCAAAAATATATTTGATTAAAAAGTTGTATACAAAAAATTAAATTACATACATATGTACATACATAAATAAATCAAATATTTAAGTGAACTAAAAAACAAACACAATATAACAGTGCAAAATACATAGTGCATATGTACCGACATACATACATACAAATTAACATACATATTTACATATTCATTAAAACCCACCCTTATTTCATAAATATCTTTGCTAATCACCCGTAAAAACAATTAAATCATAAACTGTTCAAATTTAAAAATATAAAATATTAAAGTTTAAAATTTTTAAACGCACTAATAATCCCAAATTATTATTTTACTTATTAAGTAAAATATTTTTTATTAAAAATACATTGAAATTGATTATTGAGGGGTTTAGCTGGATCCTATGCGCATTTCACTGTTGCTAATGCAGATCATCAGGGAACCTTTACCCAAATTTCTTAGAACAACTAGAGTTATTATATTATAAACTTTCATTTAAATAAATGAGAAGCCTAACAACAAATAACAAAGTTGAAACAAGAACTCAATAATCAACATGTTTTTTTATTTTCTTACTTTACCATTACTACATTGGCTGACTTTTTTTCAGCTTCAAATTGTAGTTGTAAGAGTATGTAAAAGAAAATAAATGTAAATAACAACAACAGCTATTAAAGAATAGAGTGTTGCCACACAAGTATTTTTGACCGGGTGCAGTCAAGATAATAATTAGTGTTTTTATGGGAATTGTTAAAATTTAAGTTTAAAATTTTTAAACGCACTAATAATCCCAAATTATTATTTTACTTATTAAGTAAAATATTTTTTATTAAAAATACATTGAAATTGATTATTGAGGGGTTTAGCTGGATCCTATGCGCATTTCACTGTTGCTAATGCAGATCATCAGGGAACCTTTACCCAAATTTCTTAGAACAACTAGAGTTATTATATTATAAACTTTCATTTAAATAAATGAGAAGCCTAACAACAAATAACAAAGTTGAAACAAGAACTCAATAATCAACATGTTTTTTTATTTTCTTACTTTACCATTACTACATTGGCTGACTTTTTTTCAGCTTCAAATTGTAGTTGTAAGAGTATGTAAAAGAAAATAAATGTAAATAACAACAACAGCTATTAAAGAATAGAGTGTTGCCACACAAGTATTTTTGACCGGGTGCAGTCAAGATAATAATTAGTGTTTTTATGGGAATTGTTAAAATTTAAGTTTAAAATTTTTAAACGCACTAATAATCCCAAATTATTATTTTACTTATTAAGTAAAATATTTTTTATTAAAAATACATTGAAATTGATTATTGAGGGGTTTAGCTGGATCCTATGCGCATTTCACTGTTGCTAATGCAGATCATCAGGGAACCTTTACCCAAATTTCTTAGAACAACTAGAGTTATTATATTATAAACTTTCATTTAAATAAATGAGAAGCCTAACAACAAATAACAAAGTTGAAACAAGAACTCAATAATCAACATGTTTTTTTATTTTCTTACTTTACCATTACTACATTGGCTGACTTTTTTTCAGCTTCAAATTGTAGTTGTAAGAGTATGTAAAAGAAAATAAATGTAAATAACAACAACAGCTATTAAAGAATAGAGTGTTGCCACACAAGTATTTTTGACCGGGTGCAGTCAAGATAATAATTAGTGTTTTTATGGGAATTGTTAAAATTTAAGTTTAAAATTTTTAAACGCACTAATAATCCCAAATTATTATTTTACTTATTAAGTAAAATATTTTTTATTAAAAATACATTGAAATTGATTATTGAGGGGTTTAGCTGGATCCTATGCGCATTTCACTGTTGCTAATGCAGATCATCAGGGAACCTTTACCCAAATTTCTTAGAACAACTAGAGTTATTATATTATAAACTTTCATTTAAATAAATGAGAAGCCTAACAACAAATAACAAAGTTGAAACAAGAACTCAATAATCAACATGTTTTTTTATTTTCTTACTTTACCATTACTACATTGGCTGACTTTTTTTCAGCTTCAAATTGTAGTTGTAAGAGTATGTAAAAGAAAATAAATGTAAATAACAACAACAGCTATTAAAGAATAGAGTGTTGCCACACAAGTATTTTTGACCGGGTGCAGTCAAGATAATAATTAGTGTTTTTATGGGAATTGTTAAAATTTAAGTTTAAAATTTTTAAACGCACTAATAATCCCAAATTATTATTTTACTTATTAAGTAAAATATTTTTTATTAAAAATACATTGAAATTGATTATTGAGGGGTTTAGCTGGATCCTATGCGCATTTCACTGTTGCTAATGCAGATCATCAGGGAACCTTTACCCAAATTTCTTAGAACAACTAGAGTTATTATATTATAAACTTTCATTTAAATAAATGAGAAGCCTAACAACAAATAACAAAGTTGAAACAAGAACTCAATAATCAACATGTTTTTTTATTTTCTTACTTTACCATTACTACATTGGCTGACTTTTTTTCAGCTTCAAATTGTAGTTGTAAGAGTATGTAAAAGAAAATAAATGTAAATAACAACAACAGCTATTAAAGAATAGAGTGTTGCCACACAAGTATTTTTGACCGGGTGCAGTCAAGATAATAATTAGTGTTTTTATGGGAATTGTTAAAATTTAAGTTTAAAATTTTTAAACGCACTAATAATCCCAAATTATTATTTTACTTATTAAGTAAAATATTTTTTATTAAAAATACATTGAAATTGATTATTGAGGGGTTTAGCTGGATCCTATGCGCATTTCACTGTTGCTAATGCAGATCATCAGGGAACCTTTACCCAAATTTCTTAGAACAACTAGAGTTATTATATTATAAACTTTCATTTAAATAAATGAGAAGCCTAACAACAAATAACAAAGTTGAAACAAGAACTCAATAATCAACATGTTTTTTTATTTTCTTACTTTACCATTACTACATTGGCTGACTTTTTTTCAGCTTCAAATTGTAGTTGTAAGAGTATGTAAAAGAAAATAAATGTAAATAACAACAACAGCTATTAAAGAATAGAGTGTTGCCACACAAGTATTTTTGACCGGGTGCAGTCAAGATAATAATTAGTGTTTTTATGGGAATTGTTAAAATTTAAGTTTAAAATTTTTAAACGCACTAATAATCCCAAATTATTATTTTACTTATTAAGTAAAATATTTTTTATTAAAAATACATTGAAATTGATTATTGAGGGGTTTAGCTGGATCCTATGCGCATTTCACTGTTGCTAATGCAGATCATCAGGGAACCTTTACCCAAATTTCTTAGAACAACTAGAGTTATTATATTATAAACTTTCATTTAAATAAATGAGAAGCCTAACAACAAATAACAAAGTTGAAACAAGAACTCAATAATCAACATGTTTTTTTATTTTCTTACTTTACCATTACTACATTGCCTGACTTTTTTTCAGCTTCAAATTGTAGTTGTAAGAGTATGTAAAAGAAAATAAATGTAAATAACAACAACAGCTATTAAAGAATAGAGTGTTGCCACACAAGTATTTTTGACCGGGTGCAGTCAAGATAATAATTAGTGTTTTTATGGGAATTGTTAAAATTTAAGTTTAAAATTTTTAAACGCACTAATAATCCCAAATTATTATTTTACTTATTAAGTAAAATATTTTTTATTAAAAATACATTGAAATTGATTATTGAGGGGTTTAGCTGGATCCTATGCGCATTTCACTGTTGCTAATGCAGATCATCAGGGAACCTTTACCCAAATTTCTTAGAACAACTAGAGTTATTATATTATAAACTTTCATTTAAATAAATGAGAAGCCTAACAACAAATAACAAAGTTGAAACAAGAACTCAATAATCAACATGTTTTTTTATTTTCTTACTTTACCATTACTACATTGGCTGACTTTTTTTCAGCTTCAAATTGTAGTTGTAAGAGTATGTAAAAGAAAATAAATGTAAATAACAACAACAGCTATTAAAGAATAGAGTGTTGCCACACAAGTATTTTTGACCGGGTGCAGTCAAGATAATAATTAGTGTTTTTATGGGAATTGTTAAAATTTAAGTTTAAAATTTTTAAACGCACTAATAATCCCAATAGCTGTTGTTGTTATTTACATTTATTTTCTTTTACATACTCTTACAACTACAATTTGAAGCTGAAAAAAAGTCAGCCAATGTAGTAATGGTAAAGTAAGAAAATAAAAAAACATGTTGATTATTGAGTTCTTGTTTCAACTTTGTTATTTGTTGTTAGGCTTCTCATTTATTTAAATGAAAGTTTATAATATAATAACTCTAGTTGTTCTAAGAAATTTGGGTAAAGGTTCCCTGATGATCTGCATTAGCAACAGTGAAATGCGCATAGGATCCAGCTAAACCCCTCAATAATCAATTTCAATGTATTTTTAATAAAAAATATTTTACTTAATAAGTAAAATAATAATTTGGGATTATTAGTGCGTTTAAAAATTTTAAACTTAAATTTTAACAATTCCCATAAAAACACTAATTATTATCTTGACTGCACCCGGTCAAAAATACTTGTGTGGCAACACTCTATTCTTTAATAGCTGTTGTTGTTATTTACATTTATTTTCTTTTACATACTCTTACAACTACAATTTGAAGCTGAAAAAAAGTCAGCCAATGTAGTAATGGTAAAGTAAGAAAATAAAAAAACATGTTGATTATTGAGTTCTTGTTTCAAGTTTGTTATTTGTTGTTAGGCTTCTCATTTATTTAAATGAAAGTTTATAATATAATAACTCTAGTTGTTCTAAGAAATTTGGGTAAAGGTTCCCTGATGATCTGCATTAGCAACAGTGAAATGCGCATAGGATCCAGCTAAACCCCTCAATAATCAATTTCAATGTATTTTTAATAAAAAATATTTTACTTAATAAGTAAAATAATAATTTGGGATTATTAGTGCGTTTAAAAATTTTAAACTTAAATTTTAACAATTCCCATAAAAACACTAATAAAATATTAAAGTTAATAATCTAACATAAAACAAGTTCATATTACAAAAACCACAATACATATTTCACACAATTAACAAATTAAACAACAAAACAGAATTCAACAAATTGAAATTTCTTTATTTACATACATAAAAACAAATACATTTAACACTTTACAAGAATAATTGTTGCAAAAAATTTACAAAAGACATATTCTTACATACAAACATACAGTATAATATACATATCTATATATTCAAACTTCAATAATATATACATACATATGTACATGCTTATGTACATATATTTTTATATACTTTAAATTCTAAAGTTCAACAAACTCTAATAAAATACATAAATCAAAAACACAGTACATATTTACATAAATATAAGTACTGCACAATTACAACAACAACAATAACAATCAACTTAACACATGTCATAGCGGGAAGACGACACAAAAGAAAGTTCTGCATGCTATTATTGCTGACAGTTCTCGTTGTACCTTCATACTGAACAGACGTAATAGCGGAATTTTTCTTACATACAAACTAAACAAAAAAAAAAGGATACAAAAAATATTCGCAGTACATATTAACTTTGATAAATAAGCCTTTTTTTGCTTTGATAATATTTTTACATATAGAAATAACAAAAACAAAAAAAAACCGTAAACTTAAAAACATACAAAGTACCCTTGAGGAATACTCTATATGAGTACCCCAAAGGAAAAATATAGTGAAGTGAGTTCAAACGGCAGAAATGCCTATTTTACTGTGAGTTTTGATGCTCATAATGATAACAGTAAAAATAAAAAATCTGATAATAGACTTGCTGTGAGTTCTGAAGCTCTTAATAAAAATCAAAAATCTGATAATAGACTTTTTCTAACGGCAAAACCACAGTTTCGTCAGCGATCAACTTCGCTTTGTCCAATGCCAACTAGTGAATCGTTGACATTATTGCCTAGTACTTCTACATTTAACTCAGCGATATCATCCGCTTCGGGCTCGTGGTCATCACTTAAACAAGTTGTCACTGAAGACAAGAGCAACCCAAGGTCCAAGTCGGAATGGACAGATACATTACAATTTTAAAGCGCGGAAATTAAAGTTTTACACTTTCTTTTGAATTAAAAAAAATATATTTTCTTAACTCGGATGAGTTATTCTTAGTTCTTATGCTAATTATTAACTGACTTACAATTTCGAAATATCTTTCTTAAATACTAAAAAATACATGTCTTTGTTTCTTTGTTTCTTACGTTTAACTATTAGAATAAAACATATCTTTGTTTCTTATATTTAGATATTAGAATAAACATACATATGTGTCTTTGTTTCTTATATTTAGGTATTAGAATAAACATATGTTTGTTTTTTACGTGATAAAAGATATCTTTACTTCTTTGTTAGTTAAACAAGATTGAACATGGTTTATTTCTTATCTTACAGTTTTGTAATGTTATTATATATTAGAGAAAGTATTTTAGAAAATATTTACAATTACATATCCATAAAATTAAGAACAATGCAATGTTTGTATTTTATTATCTTTTAGAAAAAGTGTTTTTTGTGTCATGGCGATGCATGATCATTACTTATTATTGTGTGTGTGTGTGTTTGAATGAGTGTTCTACCTAAAGTCGTTAACTCTCCCCTGGGTTAAACGAGAGCGTCCCGATCTCTATTAATTCTTTCAACTTGTTGATTATAATAAATTCTAAAATTTTGTTCTGCTTGTTTTCTTTTATATAGTAGTACATACTTGAATATTTTGAGTCCTATGTAAATTGTACTGAGTATTATAATTATGAAAATTAATGTATAAAAAATTGAACGTATAGGATGTTCTTCATATGGTATGATTAATTTTTTAGTGAGTCAATATTATTAAATGCGTTGTTACGGTCCGACATTAATATTTTCATGATCTCAAAATCCTCATCATGCTTTTTATGAATTGCTTCTATAAGTCTGTCATGTATATTCCTATAAGTATTATTGTCTATCCTAACTTCGTCAGTATACGTTACTAATGTTATGCCTGTAGTAGTGCTGGGATACTATCGATAGTACCATCGATAATATCGATAGTTTTAAAATATCGATAGGAAAAAATATCGATATCGATATTATTGAAAATGCAGTTTTGAAAACGTGAGGTGTTATAAAATTTTTTTAACTGACATCAGCACAATTTTTCAAAATCTGTCACCTAAAATAATGTTCTTAGATACATATTCATACATATTAAAATAAACATAAGACCAATAAACTTTCAACAAAGTGATAAAAAAAAACTAACTGTGACCTGATGAAAAATTAGTTGTATTTTTCTCTCTCAACTACAAACATTCAGTCGATAGTAATATCGATAGTATCGATAGTGAAATCTAGTCTATCGATAGATATCGATAGTAGAAAATATCGATAGTATCCCAGCACTAGCCTGTAGTTGTGATATTGTCAACTTGATGAGTGCCATCTAATAATATGGATCCTTCGTCAATTTTAAGTAAGTTCTGGTTATATTCCTGAATAACTATGCATTTACTATTCCTATTGTTGAGAAGTGGAAGTATGCATGTGTCCGTTTCGTTGTTTGTCCTGCAAATATTTTTTCCTAGAAAGTTTTTGCAATGGTCTACCCTGACATAGTCTTTGTTGCATTGGGCAATTTGATCATCCGTTTGAATTTTTCCGTGCCTAAAGCTTATGGGAGTGACTTTAAAAAGTTTACAGTCGTTATTTAATATGGGATATTTATAGATAGTTATAAATAAGTTTCCCGTTCCAGCTATGTGTATGTCCGCGTATTCTAAAATATTTATTATAGGTGCGGAGGTCAATTCGTGTTCTATTATTTCCTTTATATCTTCCAAATTTAAAGATTCGGTTAAATATTCATTATTCTTTGCAGCGTTAATTGTCCTAACAAGTAGTAGAAGTTGATCATGTACTTGTTGGATGATGAGTTGGTTTTCTAACTTTTGGCCTTGTAATGCATCAATTAATTTTTCAAACCTCGAGTTTACTAGACGTTGCTTTTCATTATTTTCTATTAATTCATTTATTTTTACCTCTAATTCGATGAAATCGTCATGGTCTGGATTTCCTGTTATAAATTTCAATGCTGACCCAAGAAAGTTTAGGGATCTCGTGTATCGTTTATGTTCGTTTAGTTGTGTTGCTAATATTTCGATTTTCTTTATCCAGATTGTTTCCTGGGTTATATTCTTCCGTTACGATTTATCTGTATGGCATAAGAATTTTTGTTAGGTTAGTGACGTGAAAAAAATACGAGTGTTCATTATATAAAAAAACGTCATCAGTCCTGGTTAGGACATATTTCTGGTTTTCCAGACTCTCTATTTTTACGCCTGCCTTGGTTTTTGACATGACCACTGCGAGTAACATCAGGTAATGGATCATTCTTGTGGATTGTATAGTTCTTTATGTTGTCTTTATGAACAATTACTCCCCTCGTAGTTAAGACAGTGTCCTCACGGTCTTCTTTTACAATGTATTTGATATATCTTGCGTCGTTCTTTTTTCTTAATCCTTTTATTTTCACTAAAATTTGTTCATTTGCAGAGAAAGTTCGGTGTCTTGGCCTTGATTTAGTCTTCGTAGTGTTTTTTCCGATGCTTGTTTTAATTTTTCATATATGCCACTTTTTTCGTATTTTATCTTATTAAAAAAAATGTCTTTGGGTTTGAAACCAGTTACTGTATGAATTGTATTGTTTATTTCCCGTACTGTTTTATAAATTTCATCTGCTATCGTTGTCTCGTTTTGTATTTTAAAAATCCTGGCTAGTTCCGATATTGTACTATGAGCTCTTTCAACTTGTCCGTTCGATGTTGATCTATATACTGGTGTTTTAAGTTTTGTAATACCATATCTTGTACACATCATTTCTACTGCTGCTGTATTGAGACATTTTTCATTATCTGTCATTAGTCGTGTGCAGTTCGGGTAATTGTTTGTAAGCAGTTCTTCAATTTTATTACTCATATTTTCTCTCGAATCAAGTTCTCTCAGAGTTATATATTTTGAAAATTTATCAATGGCAACTAAAAATGTTTTTCCTTCGTTGAAATAAATGTCCTTATGTATATATTCGCCTGGCTCTGTTGGTATGTCTGAATCTTTCAATGGTTCTCTTGTCGGGTTTCTTTCGTATCTACCGAAAAGACATGGGCTGCATTTTTTATTGTATGCTTTACAATGCTGTTCAATTTTTGGCCAGTAGTTGGTCTCGAGTATTTCTCTTATATTATTTTTATAACCTCGGTGGGCTCTTTCGTGAACTTTTTTTACTATTTCCATCTGTTTATCAGTATCTTGAATATCAATTAATTTTCTTTGTGTATATACGAATCTTACGTCATTAAATGTGTTCCTTATAATTGTTCCAAATTTAAACATATTTTCCATTGTAGTATGAATGGCAGTAGTTTTTTGTGGTTGTAAAACCTTTTTTAATTCTTGTATCAATTCTTGTTCGTTTGTAAAATTTATTGTATGTCTAATCCTATTTGGAAAAATTGTACGTGTGCGTGTTTCTTTTAGTTTAGTATTTGGTACCAGTTCTATTTGTAGTGCATAAGCGTTAAATGGACGTGTTACACTTTTTATAACTTCGCTATGTGAGCTTTCAGCAGAATGTACAGTATCTATAGATGAGGCATTAATCTGTTGTCTTGATAATGCATCAGCTACTACATTTTGGTGTCCTGGTTTGTATACTAATTTTGCTCCAAAATCTTCGATTATTGATTTCCAACGTTTCAATTTCGGATTTGGGTTTTTTTCAGATATAGCGTGTGTTAAGGATTGGTGATCTGTATAAATGGTGAGGTCTGTTGTGCCATAAATATAATTTCTCAGTTTTTGTAGTGCCCAAATTATCGCTAGTAATTCTTTTTCGTTGGTGCTGTAATTTTCTTCAGTTTTGCTCAATGTTCTGCTGAGGAAAAAAATTGGTTTCTTCATTTGACTAAGTACGGCTCCAATAGCTATGTTAGATGCATCAGTAGTCAGTTCAAATGGCTTATCATAGTTAGGTTGAAAAAGTTCAACTTGTTCTTTTAAACATTTTTTTAGTTTGTTAAATGCTTCTATGGCAGCTTCATCTAAATATATTTTTGTTGTAGCACTTTTGTTCTTTCCAATTTGTCCATTATCTCCTCGTAAATGAACTGTAAGGGGCTTAGCTATGCAAGCATATCCTTGTATAAATTTTCTATAATAACCTGTCATACCCAAAAAACCTCTCAAGTCTTTGAGTGTTTGGGGTAAAGGATATTTATCTATTGTTTCAACCTTTTCTGGATTCGTAGCTATTTTATTATACTTAATGATGTGACCCAAGTATTCGACCTCTGTTTGGAAAAACTTGGATTTTTCATTGGATACCCTGAGTGTTGCCTGATTTAAAGCATTAAATATGATTTGAATGTGTTCCATATGTTCTTCTGGTGTTGAAGAATATATGAGTACATCATCAATGTAAACATAAGCAAACTTCCCTATATATTCTCTTAGGATATCATCGACGCATCTTTGGAATATTGAAGGGGCGTTTTTTAGTCCGAATTGCATACGCACAAATTCGTACTTGCCACCGTTTATGCAAAAGGCTGTCTTTTCTCTATCTTCCTTCTTAATTTTTATTTGGTGGAAGCCTGATTCTAAGTCTAGGGTTGTGAAATATTTGGCTTTACCCAAATTTTGTATAGTCATATTTACATCAGGGATAATATATCTGTCCGTTATGGTACTAGCATTTAATTTTGAAAAATCTACGACCATTCGTCTTTTTGGTCGTCCTGTCTCATCTACTCCTTTTTTAGGAACAGTCCAGATGGGTGAATTGTATGGGCTATTACTGCGTTGAATTATTCCTTCATGTAGTAATCTTTCAATTTCTTTATTTACTAAGTCGTTATCCGCTATGGGATATGGGTATTGCTTCGTCCAAATGGGTTCATCTGTCTTAGTTCTAATAGTGGCTTCAATCGTTGTTGTAAAGGGTAGAGGTCCTATGCCATTGTTATCCCTCATTAGAAAATCTATTCTTTCTTTATATAATTCATTTCCTATAATATAATTAACTTTGCTAATTTCGTTTTTATTTATTGTGAACGTCATGTTTTGTATATTTACTATGGCATTTAGGGCAACTATTCCCTGCCATCCTAATATTAAGTCGCTTTCTTTTATATCATCTAACTCGAAAAAGTCTATGTCTTTGTCAAGAAATTTAATGGTTTGTTTTGAATTTATTATAGAAGTTCCGTGAATCGACATAACTTCAATAGGATTTACCTTTTTTTTTAAATTTAATTTTAATGATTTTTTTTATATAGTTATGGGTTGCTCCAGTGTCTATTAATACATTATATGTTCTTTCTTCATCAGACATTGTGATATGGGGCAACCCATTTCTTAGTTTAAATTCTTAACAATTAATTTATTTACTGTACTGTTTCTACAATCAAACTCTCGGTGTCATCTTGTGTGGTGATATTGTTGTTCCTCTGTTGATGAAAGTTTCCGCTGGGCTTGGCTTGTTGCTTCCATGATTTGTTGTTGTGTTCTTGGTAAGAACTGTTGAAACGTGTGGGCTGTCGTTGAGCAGTGTTGCCTGAACTAGTGTCCATTGGTTCTGGTCGAGGTTGGTGATTGTTGATATGCTGCTGTGAGTTGAATCCCAGAGGTCGTTGGTTGCTGAAGTATCTTCGAGGATTGTTAAAGTTGTATTCTTGGCGAGGTTGGTTTTTTCGATTTGGTTGGAACTGTTGTCTCTCGAATCTTGGCTCGCTTAAATGTATTTGATGTATGTCCCGTATCGTATGATAGTCTTAAGTTTTGATGCCTGCTATCATGTTCTATTGTGCGGGCAATAGAATATGCGTGTTCCAAATCTTCTGGAGCATTTTCGTATAATGTAGACTGTACAAATGTATTATTGCCTCCAGATGTGAACACTCGAATAGAGTCTTGTTTTGCCTGTTCTGTCATGGCATTAACGGCTTCTATGCCATATCCGGACATTGTGATTTTTGATATTATTAAACTTAAGCATTTGTTTATTTCGTCATGAAATTCTTCCAATGTTTTTCTGCCTTGGTAACATCGCTTCATCTCTTCTTGCAAGACATATAGGGGTCGAGTATCGGCGTACGTGTAGTCTAGCCTTGCTCTGATGGCCTCGAATGAAATGGAAAATGGTTCCATGATTGGCTAAAACCTGAGCGGCTGCTCCTTGTATTTTCGTCTTCACTATTTGTAATGCCTGGGAGTAGATACTGGTGTTCTTTAGTGGTTCTATACTATGCATCATCCGAGATGTATCTTCTCTCCACACTCGATATTTTGTAATATCACCATCAAATGTCGGAAGTGATTTGAATACGTCTAATTTTACGTCGTTGACATTTGTTATTACTGTCGAAATTTCTTCCTGGGGTGCAGGTTGTGGATGGTTCCATTGAGGATTTACCTGGGGGTTGTTTTTCATTTGTTGTATTTCTAATTTTAATGCATTTACTTCCGCTGCGTGTTCCTGCATCATATTCTGCATAGTGGCTTGTAGAGTTGCCATTTGCTGGACAAGCATGCTGATTTCCACACTGTTGTTAGCCATTTCTTGTTCTTCTAAATCTTCCAAAGGACGTGTGTAGTCGAAAGCTGCTTCTCTTTTCGTCATAAAGTTTTTATTCATTAACACTTTTATTGATTTTTTTCACTATGACTTATTAGTTATTTTTATTTTATGTAGCTTTTTATGTAGCTTTTTGTTTCAGTTCTCTATTTTCTTCTTCGTATGAAGATTTTAATTTTCCTTCTATGAAGGTTGTGTTTTTTTGTATATAAAAAAACTTAGTCCTTGCTGTGTCAAGGATTCCAATGGTCCGCTTACTGAAGAATAATTTTAATTATTCTCCTGGCAGGATCGCCAACTGAAGTTTTACACTTTCTTAGAATTAAAAAAAATATATTTTCTTAACTCGGTTAGTTATTCTTAGTTCTTATGCTAATTATTAACTGACTTACAATTTTGAAATATCTTTCTTAAATACTCAAAAATACATGTCTTTGTTTCTTTGTTTCTTACGTTTAACTATTAGAATAAAACATATCTTTGTTTCTTATATTTAGATATTAGAATAAACATACATACGTGTCTTTGTCTCTTATATTTAGGTATTAGAATAAACATATGTTTGTTTTTTAGTTGATAAAAGATATCTTTACTTCTTTGTTAGTTAAACAAGATTGAACATGGTTTATTTCTTATCTTACAGTTTTGTAATGTTATTATATATTAGAGAAAGTATTTTAGAAAATATTTACAATTACATATCCATAAAATTAAGAACAATGCAATGTTTGTATTTTATTATCTTTTAGAAGTGTTTTTTGTGTCATGGCGATGCATGATCATTACTTAATATTGTGTGTGTGTGTGCTTGAATGAGTGTTCTACCTAAAGTCGTTAACTCGGGCGAAGCCCAAATTCTACTAAAATTGCATCTGCTCCAAAGATGTCTAGGGATAACAGCGCATCCTCTACTAATCGGCAAAACCGTTTTAAAATATTGCAAGATGACAATGACTAACCCGCTAAATCTGCGAATAAAACCTCCAAGCCGCCACCAATCTATTTAAGAGAAAACAACTCAAACGCTCTTATTAAAAAATTAATTTCGGTCATTGGTGAGAATAAATTTCACATTGTTCCAATAAAACGTGGTAATATTGATGAAACGAAAATTGAAATTTACGAAGAAAAAGATTTTCGCAAAATGGTCTCTGAATTTGAAAAAATAAAACAAATTTCTACACATATCAGCTCAAGAGTGCTAAAGGTATGCAGATTGTGTTGAAGGGCATAGACTCCTATGTTGCTCCCGAAGAAGTAAAAGATGCTCTCGTCCTCCAGGGTTTTAAAGTAAAAAATGTATCGAACAAAATGAATAGGGAAAAGATCCCTCAACCTCTATTTCGGGTTGAACTTGAGCCAAATGATATAAAATTGAAAAAAAAAATTAGACCCATCCAATATATAATTTAAAATATCTCTTATATCGAAAAATAACCGTTGAAGAACCACACAAGCGTTCAGGGCCCGTACAGTGCCATAACTGTCAAGAATATGGCCATACTAAAACTTACTGCAAATTACCTACTGTTTGTGTTGTGTGCGGCGAATTACACGGCACTGCTGGTTGCAATAAACCAAAAGATCAAAGTGACAAAAAATGCAGTAATTGTGGAGGTAATCACACCGCTAACTACAGAGGTTGTCCTGTGTACTCTTTCGTCAAACAGACTATGAAGCAAACACCTAAATTAGCCCCAGCCCAATCAGCAAACGCTTTATCAGCCACTATTGCGCAAGTGAGCCAACCAGTTAGTTCCCGTGTATCGTATACCGATGCTGCTAAGACAAATTCTATTCATACACAAAATGTTTCCCCACCAAATAATTCAATAAATACAAACTCGAACTTTAGTTTCAATCGCCTTGAAGCTACTATTGATAATCTGGTGCAAACTATAAATAATTTTACAACAAATATGACTAGCATGATGCTAGAAATGCTGCGAATGCAGAATACTCTGCTTCAAGCAATACTTAATAAGCCATGAACACGTTAACAATATGTTTCTGGAACGCAAACGGCATTCGCCAACATAAAAATGAACTTGAGCACTTCCTCACGGAAAAAAATATTGATATAATGTTGGTCTCTGAGACTCATTTGACTTCGAGAAGCCTTTTTAAAATTTATGGCTACACCTTATATGATTCAAAGGACCCAAGAGGAAGAGCATGCGGTGGATCAGCAATTTTAATAAAGTCAAGACTCAAGCATTATATTATTGATAACATTTGTGAAGAACATTTACAAGCAACGAATATTTGTGTTGAAAATTTTAGCACTAATTTTGTCATATCTTCAATTTACTCCCCTCCTAGATTCGCAATTACTGAGGATCAATATGAGGATTTTTACAAATCTCTGGGCCCTTGTTTCGTAGCAGCCGGCGACAATAATAAGATAAGATAAGATAAGAGCAGCCCAAAACCCAAGGTCCAAGTCGGAATGGACAGATACATTACAATTTTAAAGCGCGGGCGAAGCCCAAATTGTACTAAAATTGCATCTGCTCCAAAGATGTCTAGGGATAACAGCGCATCCTCTACTAATCGGCAAAATCGTTTTTCAGTATTGCAAGTCAATGACGACAAGCCGGCTGCATCATCGCAAAAGTCTTTTAAGCCACCACCTATTTATCTGAGAGAAAAAAATTCTAACGCGCTTCTAAAAAATCTACTGTCGACCATTGGTGAAAATACTTTTCACATCATTCCAATTAAACAAGGTAATATTGATGAAACTAAAATCCAAATATATGATGAAAAAGATTTCCGAAAAACTGTTAGTGAGTTTGAAAAAAATAAAACAAATTTTTACACATATCAACTTAAGAGTGCTAAAGGCGTACAAATAGTATTAAAGGGCATAGATTCATATGTTGAGCCCGAAGAAGTAAAATGTGCACTTATCGAACAAGGATTTAAGGTAAAAAATGTTACCAATATAATCAATAGAGAGAGGATTCCGCAGCCGTTATTTCGTGTTGAACTGGAGCCGAATGGTATACAGTTAAAAAAAAACGAGACGCACCCAATTTATAGTCTAAAATACCTTTTACACCGAAAAATCACAGTTGAAGAGCCACGTAAGCGTTCAGGTCCCGTACAGTGCCATAATTGCCAAGAATATGGCCACACAAAAACTTACCGCAGATAACACTGCATGGTACTGCTAACTGTACCAAGCCAAAAGTACAAGCAGAAAAAAAATGCAGTAATTTTGGAGGTAATCACACCAAGTGTAAGAAGCACCAACAATTTTTTTTTATCTTATGTAGCAAAAAAAAATAAATTATTAATAATATAATGCATTGCGTCTAATCCGCAATCGGCCTGTATGCGTTAACCGCTCGAGGAAAATTTCTTTTTTTTTTGGATTTTTAATATAAATATATATATACATATATAAATAAAATTTGTTAAACTTAATATAATATCTTGTACGGTCCTTTATAATGGATAGAAAAGCGAAAAACGCAATTTATAAGGAAAATGAAATACCTATGGAAGAACAAATAGAATGGTTACAAAAATTATGGACAATAATAGGAATGCCAGGTGTCCCAACTGAGGACGATGTCTTAAAAAATACTCATGTAGAAAAAATTACAAATCGTGCAATCAGAACGTATAGAAAATGAAAATAGTATGCACCAATAATTTCGTAAGATATATAAATTCGTAAGCATGGGTAAAACAAAATCAAAAATGGAAAAACCCAATGCTAACGTGATTACCAATTTGGAAATCATTGATCATAAGTCAGAAATAAATTCATTATGGTCACTAATGCTAATATTAGTAATAATTTCAGCTATAAACTTGTTGCTTAAAATATATTTGTCACATAAAAGAGCTCTAAGAAAAATATTTCAGTAAAGCAAATGATTTAGATAAAGTCTAACAGATATATTAAAACACACCATATAGATAGTGTTCACCTCTGTGAACAAAAAAATACGCATATCCAACCCTGACAACAATGCCCCCAAAAACAACTACCACCAACTTCAAAACTGCAAAAGAAATAGTGACCAACTACACAGCTCGCTGTTTTTATTATCGTTTTACATTCGTGAGAGATCAAGTGCAAACCCAAATTCCAGCTCTAGTTTTTTTTTTCATGTACATATTTATTTATTGTATCTTCAAAAATGAACTAACAATAAGTAATCAAATCTTAAATCTAAATATAATTATTAGGCCCGACCAATATCGGACATAAGCTTAGTGATAGTTATAAATAATACATAAGTAGTGATAATCAAAAAGAAGTATTTTTAAGCAGTTCCATCTGGAGTGTTGGGTATAAGAGCCCTTGTGTCCCTCTTTTTTAAGCGGATGTGTCCAGTAAAGCTCAAAATATTACAGTTTAGTTAAATATTTGCCTGCGTATTTTGCAATTTCTTCAGTCACTAGTGGCATATTTAAATCACGATGTATATTTGAATTTTTTATATATCAAACGTAAGGTTTTGTTCTGCCTTCGTTGGATTTTCTCAACATTTGAAGCTGAAGCAGTGCCCCATAACTGAATTCCGTAGCACCATATTTCAATAGCGACTTGTATAGTAAAAGTTTGCAGTCTAGGCTGAGTGTTGATTGTTACACAGTGTCAACTGACTATGTAACTTTTATTTTCTATGAGCTATTTATACAAAATATAACATATTTCTACAATAATAATTTACTAACAATTAATTTTATTATGCTAACTAGCCCATTTTTCGCCGAATGGTGATTATAATTACCAGCACTTTAACTACCCATAACTGACAAATAAAATATTTTTTATTCAATATGGTTTATTTAAGAAGTTATTTAGGACCTGTTTCCTTTATTTATATCTCAGTTTAGTTCCTTTCGTTACATAAATTATTTATTTAATGTAATTTTAGAAAGTAGTAAATAAAGGCAATCGAAAAACATGGAGATAAAGTACCCAGATTTTATTATATCTATCAATCACGCCTATAATTATAAAATTTAACGTTTCCTTACCCCTTTTGTATCCTATGTACCTAAAATAATAATCATATATAATGTAAAAATTAATGATGAATATTGTGGTGATTATAATCACCATTGGCGAAAAGCGTGTACATACAACATGTATGTATATCTATATACTTAGTATGCTTTGCTATCAGAAATAGAACATGGTATGTTATTGCTATGATAACGGTTTATGAAAACGATTCTTGAGAATTTTGAAAGTATTTGCAAAACATTTTGGCAATGTTTTTGCATTAGTTTATAATGCCCGAAATGTTGTGTATATTCCGCCTAAGGTTGGTGTTGTCAGCCATGAAGAAGATATTGATGAAACTATCGTTGGTGGTCAAGAAAACAGTGCAATAGCTGGTGAATTGGAGCTGGAATATGTAATAGATACTGATGATATTGGTGGACCCAGTGAAGTAAAGGGCTTAGAATTTGTTACCAAAGTCAAATCACACAAATTATATATCTAAATCTTCATTTCCTTTGCCGAAATGGGTTCACATAAAGCGACCGAACAGTTATCAAACAGCCATAGGAATTATATCAAGCATTGAGTATGTTATCTATGTATTTATTTTCATTAGTCTTCAGTATCTTTTTTATCAATAAATTCAGAACAAATATCGCCTTTGGAACTGTTCAATTTATTTTTCGATGAAGAAATCATGGAGCTGATAGTGATGAACACCAATGAGTATGCGCGGCATAATATTTTGCAGAGTATATGGACATTTCAAATCTTGCAGCGTTTCATTGGATTTTAGATATTAACTGCCTATCACACCGTTCCACAATATCAAAACTATTGGAGCCAGTATCCAGATCTAGGTGTCCCAATTGTGACACGACACGTTTTGAATTTCGGAGGATGAAGAAATTTTTGCATGTCAGTAATAATGACGAGTTAGACAAAAATTACCGCTTTGGCAAAATAAGACCTTTACTTGATGGATTAAATAAAAAGTTTATATAATTTGGGAAAAAAAGTGAGAACTTCTCAATATACTACTACTACTATAGTATACAGCTGGCTCTGAGGAGGTTTATAGCAGAGAAATCGGCCTGGGAGCTCACGTTTGCTCGAAAATGTGAAGCACCCTGAACGCCATTTTGTTTATTTTGGCGATTTTTTTAACTCCTTCTACTTATTGTGTCTACTGTCTGAGAGGAAATTTAATGCAACCTGCACAATGCGCAAAAACAGACTGCCAGTTAATTTGGTAATTAAAAACGACAAACGTTTAAAAAAAGGAGATTACGATTTTATGTTTAATCGCGCAAATGAAATTTTGATTGTAACTTAGCATGATAATGCGATTGTAACATTGCAACTAATTTCGATACCATCAATCCTCTTACAACTGCCCAACGTAAATGCCATATGTATCAGTGTTGAGGAGCCTAACATGATACAAAATTATAACTTATATATGGGGGGAGTAGATATTGCAGATAATGCCATATCCAACTACCGTATAAATGTTAGAGGCAAGAAGTGTTTTGGCCTCTTTTTTCGAAAGCTATGGACTCGGCCGTTGTAAATGCTTGGAAGTTGTGCAGGATTGGAAAAGTTCGAGGAAAAACGAAACTAGAATTCCGATAAGTAATTACTAGAGCTCTTTTGGCTTGCGAGGATAAAGAGGAAAAACAAATAGAAACAGAGGTGTCAAGACCAAAGCGTGCCACAGTGTCTCAACACGCTATTGTAAGACGAGAGGAAGGCAAAACACATCGGCGAAATGAATGCCACAGCCACATCCCATTCATGTGTAAAAGGTGCGAGGTGCACTTGTATACAAAATGTTTTGAAACTTACCGCAATAGATCATTTTTGTTATTAAATAAAATGCTTTTTAATTACCCTTGAAAAATTTTAGGATTAGGAACTGCCCCTTCATTACAAAAGTACTCCGCCAGACGATTTCTCAATTGTATTGCGTTTTCAGTCGATCTTCGAATGGAAGTTGTCATTGATCTTAGCGGGCGACCACCATTACTCCTTATTTCTCTGTGCCAATTACCTTCATGTATGTTACCATTCGCTCCTTCCTTAGGAACTTCCCCTTCATTACAAAACCACTCCGCCAGACGATTTCTCAATTGTATTGCGTTTTCAGTCGATCTTCGAATGGAAGTTGTCATTGATATTAGCGGGCGACCACCATTACTCCTTATTTCTCTGCGCAAATCACTTTCATGTATGTTGCCATCCGCTCCTTCGCGATCAATAAAATTGCCTGGGCAGTACCAACGCTTATGGTCACTCAGCATTATAAAATTGTGTAGAACAATGCACGCTAAAACAATAACTTCACATCTTTTAGGTGAACACTCTAAAGTTGTTAAAAGTATGCGCCAACGATCTGTTAAAATTCCGAAAAAATTTTCTATAACTCTTCGCGCTCGTGACAGTCTGTAATTGAATATTCTTTTTTCTCTATCAAGATTGATTCCTGCATCCGCTATAAAATAATGTGGAAATTGGATGCAAGACAATGACGACAGTGGTTTATTTGGTGGCACAGGAGCTTTGTTATTTAAAACGGATTGTTCGACTGCACACGTACGAAAGATTCCTTAAAAGAGAGAGGGAAAATTAGCTAATATGATCCAAGCAACTGTTGTATGTTCGTCTGTTTATTAACATTTCTTTATTAAAAGCTATTGTATTTTATAAACATTCTTTTACATTGTATACTTGTCAAAGAGGTTCATAGCACAAGAATTCATTGAAATTCGATTTGTATCACTTTACTTTACTAATAATAATAATCTTTACTTTCCTGAATAGTTATCTAGGTCATTTAAAATTTACTACATTTTTTGAAATATATCCATTACTAACAAACATAACAAAGTGCTATTCCAAGAAAATATCTATTGATTTACCTCCGCCACTTTCGCTGCCATGGCTTCCCACGCTCGCTGCGATAAATGTTTAATTAGCATCGCAAGCACCCATCAATACAATGCTAAAATATTTTTTGTAATTAAAGAACATCGATCCTGAATTAGATGGGCATTTCAAAGCTATGTGTTTTCCGTCAATTGCTCCCACACAATTGGGAATATTCCACATATTTCGGAAATCGGCCTCAATATCATTGTATTGAGCGGTGGTGGGCTCACTTACATAAATTGGAGACAGCAAACGCCATAGTATGTCACACGTTTCTAAAATTATGTTGTGAACTGTTGTTTTTCCCAGCTTATAGCGCCAAGAAGCGATTGACTGAATTGGGTTCCCATGTGCCAAATAACATACGGGGAAATACCGTATGAAAAACACTAATTTAATGTTTATGTTTTTCTGGTAAAAACTAAATTTTTTTAAATTCTTAACGCATATTTCAAAATGTGTTTATTTTTAATCAGAAATAATTTCTTAATCAGGCTTGAGTTCAGTAATTTCAATTCTTATGAATGAAATATTTTTATTAATTAATGTGAGTATCTAAAGAATAGAAGAAAAATTAAACTAGACACTATTAGCTGGGGGAAATACCGATATTTTTCTGTGCAGCCACGCACTTCATCAGCACCCATGTCTATCTACTGGGGTAGAGATTATTATTAACATCAGCTATTAAACTTAAATTTCTATGAAATGGAATATGAGAATTGATTGTGTATACAATTATTGATTTGCCTTTGGCAAACACATTTGAAAGTATCACTATTCATTTTCTGATTTTCTATTTAGTTTAGCACGAAGTTATATCACTCTACCTATGTATGTTTATCTATGTCTATCTACTGGGGTAGAAATTAGAAATAAAAATTATTTTCAAGCAGTCCTATCTGGAGTGTTGAGTATAAGAGCACTTGTATCCCTCTTTTTTAGGCGGATGTGTCCAGTAAAGTTCAAAATATTACGCGCAAGCGGATTAGGATGTGACTCGAGGTTTGTTAAATATTTGTCTGCATATTTTGCAATTTCTTCAATCACTAGTGGCATATTTAAATCACGATGTATATTTGAATTTTTAATGTACCATGGAGCCGATGTTATTAACCGTAAAATTTTGTTTTGCCTTCGTTGGATTCTCTCGACATTGGAAGCTGAAGCAGTGCCCCATAGTTGAATTCCGTAGCACCATGTAGGTTTCAAAAGTGACTTGTATATCTAAAGTTTGCAATCTAGACTGAGTGTTGAATTTCTACCAATCAGCCAATGTACCTGAGTTAATTTTAGTTTCATTTGGGTTAACTTAGAGTCAATGTGGTGTTTCCAAGTACGCCGTCGATCAAGGTGTATACCAAGATATTTCACATGAGTATGTTGAGGGACAACTTGATTGTTAATCCGAATGGGTGAACAAGTATCTCTTCGTAATGTATATGTTACTTGAACACACTTTTGTTCGTTTACCTTAATTCTCCATAAGTTTAACCATAGTTCCAGCTGGGAATGTGTTCTTGAAGATATCGGGATGCCTCGTAAGGATTTTCATGCATACAAGGGCAGGCTGTATCATCAGCAAATGTGGAAGTGTGGATATTGCTGCCCAGAGGCATATCCGGTGGCACACCGGATGAGATAGTTTCAGGCATGCTTATAAAGTCTCCTTCCACAACAGTGAACTTGCGGGCAGTAATGTAACTTTCCAAAAGACTTACAACGTTAATTGGCAGGTATGTTTTGAATTTTAAAATTAGGCCTTCATGCCACACTTTATCAAATGCCTGAGAAACGTCGATAAACAGCGCAGAACAATACTTCTTTTCTTCAAATGTTCTTCTTGTAAATTGAACCAATCTATGAGTTTGTTCAATGGTGCTATGCTGACTTCTAAAACCAAATTGATGGTATGCACCTACTATTAACTAGAATTGGGGACAATTTTGTCATGAGCAGTTTTTCGAAAAGCTTTGACATTGTTGACAGTAAACTTATTGGCCTATATGACTCAGCTTTGGTAAGATCTTTGCCTGGCTTTGGAATCATTTTAACCTTAGCAAGTTTCCAGCTGTGTGGATAATACTCCAGTCGTAAAATGGCATTAAAAATAAATAACAGTATTCTAATTGCAATACGAGGCAACTTCGTCAGCATCTTCGGGATGAGTTCAGCAATTAGTTTTTGTACATCACGCGTCTTAAACTTTATTTGTGGAGGGGGTAGAGCGACTACATTTGGCAAATCAATTACACCAGTACATGTGTTTGGAGTAAATACGTATTTTAAATGGTCAGCAAATATGTTACCTTTTTCAGTATCGCTTCTTGCCCAACCTCCGGTAGATGTGCGCAGAGGTGGTTTAAACTCAACAGATGTTTTAAGCTTGCTAGCAGCGCGCCATAAAGAGTAATTAGATGCTGGTGTGACATCAAGATTTTCCAGATAGTTTTTAAGAGATGCAGTTTTTTCATGTGCAAGCAGCTCTTGGAGTCGTTAAGTGCACTCTTTAAATCTAATTTTATTCTGGGGTGATCTGTGCTGTTGCCATTCCCTTCTAGCTCTTCTTTTTTCACAAACGAGACGTTCAATATCTGTAGAATATAGTCTATTAAACCCAGTCTGCGGATGGGTGGTAGTGGCATGTTTAGCAGCCTGCTTAATATTTTCGTTAAGATTGGCAATTTTAGCTTAAACATCATCATGAGTTCTTATAGGCTTTTTACACTGACGCACATCTAACATCTACCATCAATTTGAGAAAATGTTAACATCTTCCCATAAGAAATACACAGTACTAAAAACCAACATCTTTCTACATCTTTAAAAGATGTTCCTATCTCATTTTGTTTCATCTAACATCTTTCGTTAATTTTAGTGCCATCACTAGCAAAACAGCATTGTTGTGTCAAAAACAGCGTTGCCACTTTCTGTGTAAACGCAGTGCAAAATATGTGATAATAAAGTTCTTTGCACTATTTTTGCACCATAAATTTTTTGTGTAATTTTGCACTATTTGAGTAGTAGGGAAATGGGGATTCTGGCGCCGATTAAAATTTGAAATTTGGGTAATTAAAATTTTAAAATTCTTGGAAATTTGTGAAATTTGATACCTACGAGGGTGGATCAATAAGTCTGTCCAACTTTTTGTTTACATAAGGAATTTTTTGTTTACATAAGGAGTTTTGTTTGTTTACTACATACGAGGGTGTTTCAATAAGCCCGGGTTTTTATGACCGTGGGAATTTATATCTATGTATGTTTGGATTAAGGGGTTTCATATGATTAAGATTTCATAAGTATACATGCCGACGGGAAAATCATATTCATGATTTTCCTAATACCAACGGGAAAATCATGCAATGATTTTTCCTAATACTAATGGGTGTGAAATAGTGAAAATTAATTTTTCCTAATGCCTACGGCAATGCATGAATATTTTTCCTAATGCCTACGGCAATGCATGAATATTTTTCCTAATGCCGACGGCAATGCATGAATATTTTTTCAAATGCCGACGGCAAAACATGATTATTATTTTTTTCCAAATGCCGACGGCAAAACATGATTATTATTTTTTTCTAATACCAAAGGGAAAATTGCCAGTGTTGCCAGACTGTAGAAATTTCTTATCGTAATAATATATCAGTAATATCAGAGAAAATAGATTTGATGACTACTAGGCGATTCTCATATGAATCGTGTGTATGTGTGTGTGTGATTTCCTCACTCTAATAAATTGTTTATAAATAAAATAATTAAATAAATTAAATTAATTTATTTAATTATTTTATTTATGTGTTCACATGTATGTGAACACCCATACTTGTGTGTGGGGGTCCAGCTTTATTCTCGTTGGTAATTTAATATTTTGTGTATTTGTTTAAGAAATATGTATGTATGTATGTATGTATGTGTATGTATGTATGTGTATGTATGTATGTGTATGTATGTATGTGTATGTATGTATGTGTATGTATGTATGTATGTATGTATATGTATGTGTGCATGTATGAATGTGCGATCGTGGGTACTTGTGCGTGGAATATTTTGTAGAATACATATATATTTTGCAACGTAATCATTTTCTTTGTCTACGATTATTTTAAAGCAGCAAACTAAGTACAGTCAGCAGCAGAGAAACATGAAGTAAAATTTATGAATGCTGCAAGGATACTGCCTCTAATTTTAGTATAAATACGCCAACATTTCTAACCAACACATCAGTACACATCAGTTAAAGTGAAATAATAATAAAATAATTAAAAATGGGTTATACAGGTTATCAGTGTAATACATGTAATAAGGTATACAAATACCAAAAGTCCTTTTTGGAGCATGTTAAAAACCATAGTGTGAAGGATCAAGTGGTCGTAAGCCGGAGCATAAATCAAGAGCTACCGCAGACATCTCTTCAAAATCACCAAACTTCATCATCATCATTCATTCATCAACAATATCCTTCTCTACAGTATCCTCAATATCAGTTACCATTAAATTTTCAACAATACGGTATGCCATGGAATAATCAGTTTTTGGGATACAATTATAATCCCAATGTGATGCAATGGCAGCCTCTTAATTATCATCAACAAGAGCACCAGCATCAACAACAAGATCATCAACATCAAGCTCAACAACAACAACAACAAGCTCAACAACAGGGTGTGGGTATCCTTGGAGGTACTTTATTCGACGATGATATGGACATAAGCTTACCGGAAAGTGATGGAGAAGTAGAAGAAAGAAGAGAAAAAACTTTGCCAACGCCAATGAATACTTTGAATGCTAGGACAGAAGAAGTCGAAGCGAATATGCGATATTTTAAAATATCGAAAGCATTCAAAAATCATATTGCCACATATGCAAATTTAAACAAAAAATACCAACTTCTGTTGGAAGAATTTGTTGAAGAAAATAAAAATGTTTTTATGGAGAGACTTCAAGTGAATTTAAGTAAGCATTCAATAATTAAATTTCATCTCAGTATTGTGGCGGAGTATATCAAAATTGTTGGAGAAGAATTGGAGATGTGCATAATATCACATGAAGCCAAAATGAGTTTGCTGACGAAGGCAGATAGCATAGAAGAGTTATTCCGTAAGCAGGTTGCGGAGATTTCAACCAAAATGTCCGAATTTGAAGAGCGAGATTCTGGTTGGACTTTGTCACGCATAGTTCGAGCAGAAATCAACATCAACAAATCTTCGCTCGTCAAAGGTTCGATTTGGATATCCACACCTGAAAAATTAGAAAGACAAAAAGCTTGCATCAACATTGAAAATAATGATGACTGCTGCTTTAAGTGGTGCCTAATCGCTGCCATGGATACAACCAAATATAATGATACAAGATGCTGCAGTTCTTATAATATTCAAGACATTGCTGCAGAGACGATTGTTACGCGAAATGGTGTAGCGTTAAATTTCAAAAATTTAAGCTTCCCATTAGGATTAAACAAAATCAAAGAGTTCGAGGTGAACAATCCAGCAATAAGTATTAATGTATTTGGTTATGATGAGGGAGCCAATCAGATCATTGGTCCTTATTATATCACCAAGGACGAGAAAATTAACCATGTAAACTTGTTGCTTTTGGAAAATGGTGAAGTTCATCACTACATTTTGATAAAAGATATATCAAGGTAAGTTAAAAAACTATACAAAACTTTAATTTAATGATACATATACTTGTTTTTTATATTTTATAATATAAACGTTTTACTTATAAACTTTTATTTTATTTTTTATCATTCACAGACTTTTACGGAATCAGATAACACAGGATGGACACAAACTTCACTTCTGCAATAGCTGTCTCCAATATACTCATACGGAGACCATCATGAGTACTCATAAGGAGGAGTGTGAAAAGATCGTCACAACTATGCCATCAGGTCCGGATGCCATTCTTAGTTTTACGCGGACTTCGAATGCATCTTAGAGGATATAAGTGATAGTGTAAGTAGTAAAACAAATTTAATAAAAAACCACACACCTTGTGCCTTTAGTTATTTTATTAAGTGTTTGCATAGTAATAATTTAGATAAGTTTAGGATATATACGGGGGAAAATGCTTCAAAAAAATTTATAGCATATTTAATTAAGGATTGTGAAGAAATAAATAACAACCACTTAGTTAACAATAGACAAATGGATACTTTATCCCCTTCATATACTTATAATTTTTATAGTGCGGTGAATTGCCATATTTGCCAAAAATTTCTAGGCAAAGATCGTGTCAGAGATCACTGCCACATTAGTGGCAAATTTAGAGATGCAGCCCACAACAACTGTAATTTAAATTACCAAATTCCCAAGTTTATACCAGTTTACTTCCACAATTATTCAAATTATGACTCACATCTTTTTATTAAAGAATTAGGTGAAATTTCATTGCAACTGAAAGTACTCCCTCTCAATAAGGAACTTTATATATCCCTCTCCCAATTCACAGAAATGAGTGATGTCCATAAGCTTGAAATAAGATTTCTTGATACTATACGCTTTATGGCTGAGAGTTGGGAATCATTAGCCTGCAATTTGTCGGATAATGATTTCAGCACTATAAGGTCCTTTTTTCAGTCCGAAAAAGAATTTCAGCTTATTAAGAAAAAAGATATTTTCCCGTATGAGTACCTAAATTCATTCCAAAAATTAGATGAATGCCAGCTACCTTCATGCAGTGATTTTTTTAATAAGTTGAATAATAAAGAGTGTTCTTTAGAGGAATACTCACATGCTGTAGAGGTATGGAATACTTTTGGTTGTGAAACAATGAAAGATTACATGGAACTTTACTTAAAAACAGACGTCCTCTTACTGTCAGATATTTTCGAGAACTTTAGAAAAGTTTGTAAGGGTATTTATGAGCTCGATGCTTACCAGTATTATACAGCACCTGGCCTTTCCTGGGATGCAATGCTCAAATATACAAAAATTGAATTAGAATTATTGACAGACATAGACATGTACAATTTTATGAAAAAAGGTATACGCGGGGGAATAGTACAGTGTAGTCAAAGATATTCGAAAGCAAATAATAAATATTTGCAAGATTTCGACAAAGAAAAGCCCTCAGAATTTCTCGTCTATTTAGACGCTAACAATTTGTATGGATGGGCGATGTCGGAATATCTTCCTCATGGTGGGTTCAGATGGTTATCACAAGACGAGTTGAATCTGGATCCAAACAGCATAGCTGATAATGGAACAGACGGTTATATTTATGAGGTTAGGTTGGATTATCCCTCTCATTTACACGACTTGCATAATGATCTTCCTTTTTGCGCTGAAAATAAGAAACCTATGCAAGCGAAGTATGGCAAGTTGATAACCGATTTCTCTACAAAGCAATCATATGTGATACACTTTAGAGTTCCAAAACAGTGCTTAGAATATGGCTTAGTTTTAAAGAAAACTCATCGTATTCTAGCATTTAAACAATCTCCATGGTTAAAAGGCTATATTGACCTAAATACCAGACATAGAGCCACTGCTAAAAATGCTTTTGAAAAAAATTTTTTCAAACTACTTAATAATGCAGTGTATGGTAAAACCATGGAAAATGTGGATAAGAGGAGAGATGTTAAAATTGTTAATAATTGGGAGAGGACGAATTGCAATCATTTAGGTGCCCAAGATTGGATATCAAAACCAAATTTTCATAGTTTATCTATATTTTCCGAAGATCTTGTAGCAATCGAAATGACTAGAGTCAAAACCTGCTACAATAAACCAATTTACTTAGGATTTTGTGTACTCGAGCTGTCCAAATGGAAAATGAATAATTTCCATTACGGGTACATGCAACCTAAGTTTAAGACAAACCTCTCATTAAACTATATGGATACTGACTCTTTTATATATTCAATAAAGACTGACGACTTTTACGCTGACATAAAAAATGACATACATGAACAATTTGACACATCGGACTATCCTACAGACAATATTTATAATTTCCCAATAGTAAATAAAAAAGTAATTGGTATGATGAAGGATGAAAATTGCGGTAAGATAATGACAGAGTTTGTTGGGCTGCGCTCAAAAATGTATTCATTTAGTGTAGAAAACCAAGATGACATTAAAAAATCGAAGGGGGTAAAGAGAGCCATATTAGATAAATATAGTTTAGCTACATATAAGAATTGCCTATTTAATAAGATTAATGTATATGATAGTATGTTAACATTTAAATCTAAGCTACATCAATTATATACTAGCGAATTAAATAAGGTAGTATTAAGCTATGGAGATGATAAGAGAAAAATTAGGTCAAATAATATAAACACTTATGCATGGTATCATTTTCGTATTAAGGAAACTAACCCTGAATACGAACTTGACATGTTGCTAGATGAGATTGCTAAAATGCAAGAAAATCTTAGTTAATTAGTTAATTTTTAAATTGTATTTATTAAGAAAAAATATTGTATTTGTATCCTATTTATTAAGAAAAATTGTTGTATATAAAATCTTAGTTAATAAGAAAAAATATTGTATATAAAATCTTATTTATTAAGAAAAATTCTTTTATTGTTGTTAAAATGAATGTAAAAAAGTCTAATTAATATTATTGTATTTAAATCCTATTTATTAAGAAAAGTTATTGTAAACAAAATATTGAAAAAAGAATGAAAAATGTGAATGGTTTTTTTTTATTTCTTTATTGGCTTTACTTCGTTGGATAAAAAAATTTTTGTTTTTGCTTATTTGCAAATTCTTGTTTTCAGATCACTTAAACATGCACAGTTTTGTTTTCTTTGAGAGGTTCTGCACAAGAGAAATTGAATTTCACAATAATCTGAAATTCCATTAGATATTTTCATAAAAAGAAATAATTTAGATACTCGGATAAATCCTCATATTTTTCAATACATACAAGTTTCTGTTATTTTATATTCGAACAGATGATTCCTAGTTTTCCTTTAGAAAAAAAATAATACAAAACAAGGAATATTTTAATAATTCAATTTTATTTTATTTTATTATTTATACAATTTAATTTCATTTTTATTTTATTATTTATACAATTCAATTTCATTTTTATTTAATTTATTTATAATGATGGAAATATTTCGTAATATCCAATTATTAGATGTTCTAGTATATTTTTTCGTAAAAAATATATGGTACATCTGCAAGTATCAGGTCTCTCCTCACACTCAGGATGATACCAAGGACAGCTGGGGAAGTGTCCTTCAGTGTTGTCTTCATCTTCCATGACACCATATTCTTCGTTCTCATCCAGCATATTTTGGAAACATTTTATCATCTCCCAATGGTCAAAAAGCCTAAAGCTTTCAAAATCTCTTATAAATTGGTTAAGAGTACGTCTAATTTGGCTCATTTTATTTGCTGATGAATGAATGATGATGAATGTTGGAAGGTTCCTTTAAGACTAATTTGTTCTGTAAATTTTTAAAATATCTATATGGTCTTTAAAATATCTATACTATCATCTCTATGTCATATTTCTTTTTAGCAATCTATCTCTCTCTAACCCTTTTCTCTCTATTCCATATTTCTTTTTAGCAGTCTATCTCTCTCTAAGCCTTTTCTCTCTATTCCATATTTCTTTTTTACTACTCTATCTTTCTCTAACCGTTTTCTCTCTATAACTATCTCTTTCTGTCTATCACTATCCCCCACTTATTCACTATTTCACCACAATTATTTTCAATTAGCCTTTTTGAAGTCATCATCGCTACTTTTAAGATCATTTCCAGTTAAACATTCAGAGTGACAAGAAGTATCTAAATAAAAAATAAAAAATAAAAAAATGGACTCCACAACAAATCTAATTGCAAAATTTAATGCTCTAAATAACAAAACTTTAATCCACGTAAAGGAGCTTGATTCTTCAACGAAATATACTATTAGAAATGTGTTACGTGTAACAACTAAATATGGACCAACACTAAAAGTTGAAATGAATAAACACGTAATGTTCCTACCGAAACGATATAATATTTTAACCGATGACGATATCAAAGATCTCTCAAGCGGATCATATTGCCTAAGTAGAGAAGGTGAAGAAAACCTAATTGCCGAGAGTGAGCTGAGTGAATTTCTAATTCAAAATTCCCAATTTCCTGTTTGGCAATAATATATTAATTATGTATTTTAAATTATGAATAAAAAGACATTAAAGAGTTTTGTAAAATATAAATGTTTTTGTTTTATTTAATATTTTCAGTTATTTCATAAAGAAATTTAAGACATAAATATCCACAGGTGATTATAGTTGTATTTTATATTTGCAAAAAGATATTTGACTACTTCCCAAGGAGGTTGTAAGTTTCCAAAGCTGTCGAAATATTCTTTTTCATTCTTGTTTTTATAGTATGCTACCCAATGTGTACCAGGTCCTGTTGATACATCTAAGTTGATTATTCCACATTCAATTTTCTTTGTTCGTTTTGGTAGAGTATTCAACATGAAAACTCCTCTAAAATATGGAATTTTTATAGAGAAACGGTTTAAGTCCACATCAGATAGTGGTCTGTTGGGCAGCATCTTTAAGAGTTTTTTGCTTCCTCTTTGTGAACTAAACCATAACCTTTTTTATATGGTTTTAAGTAAAATCCTTTTCCAACTGCTTATTATGTCTAGTTGCTTCATCAAGTTGATTTTTTGCATTCTTTGTTGCATTTACAGCTTTAGTTATGGCAGCACCTCCAGTTGTTAGACTACCAATTGCACCCAGAGCAGTTAAAATCGGTATTAGAGGTAAAAAACCACCGATTTTTGGAACACGTATTACACGTGGTACTACAATTTGAGACTTTCTTCCTTTTAATGATTTGTTGATAGTTTTTCGTGCAATTTTAATAGCTGAGTTAATATCTAATGGTTTTTCCTTCTTTAGTATTTTTGTTGCAGCTCTAATTGATGTTTTAAACAGTTTTTTATCATTTGGCTTGTTCTTTTTAACATTTTTCTTTTTCTTCACAACCACATTTAGTTTTGGCTTTCATTGCGTTAGTAACCATATATGCAAATGATTTTTCTGCAAGACTACTGTCTTTTGATAAAACTCGATTCCAAGCTGAATTTTCAAGTATTTTATCAGCTTTATGTCTAGTACTTAAATCCTTATTTTTTGAATACGCAATATCGTGATTTTTACAAGCAGAGTCCAATAAATTAATACCTTTGTCACCTCGATTTAAACGTTTTTATAGTTTTGTTCCAGGTCCACAGTACTGATACCCCGGAAGATGAAGCTCAACAGGTAGAGAGTTTATTATTTTATCTACTATACCTCCTCCAACGAAGGTGTTTTTATGACTAAACGTTTTCTGATATCGTATAACCATATTATCTAATTTTTTCTATAATAAGAGGTATCATTTATAAAATGTATTTAGTTACAAAAATGCACTTAGTTAAACAACATAAAAATATTTTAGTTCGTAATATTGACGATTCAGTGAACATCAGTTCAAAAATAAAGCATAGCCCCCTCTTACCAAATTCTATTCGTGCTCTAATAGTTGGACCATCAAATTGTGGAAAGACTAATGTTATGATTGGCTTACTAGAAAGTCCTAATGGACTCAAGTTTGAAAACATCTATTTATACTCAAAATCTCTATATCAACCTAAATATGAATACCTGAAGAAACTAATTTTACCATATACAGATAATGAATCAGTTATTCCACCTGACGAAGCTAAAACTAATTCAATTATGATATTTGATGATGTTGCATGTGAAAAGCAGAATAATATACGTACATATTTTTGTATGGGGCGACATAGGGATGTTGATTCATTCTACTTGTGTCAAACTTATACTAGAATTCCCAAGCATTTAACAAGAGACAATGCAAATGTTATTATAATGTTTAAACAAGATGAGACAAATATGAAGCATGTTTGTAGAGATCATGTTGGTGGCGATATGAGATATGAAAAGTTTCATGAAATTTGTCGACAGTGTTGGAAGGATAAATATGGATTTTTGGTGATTAGCAAAGATAATGAATTAAATGATGGACGCTACAGAAAGCAATTTGACTATTTCATAACTATATAAACTACTCTTCATAAACATTTACTTTAGTTATTAATCTAACTTTAAACTTGATACATCTATTTGCTATAACCTCATCTGATACCTGATAAGCTGATCTGAAAACCAGACCAGCTACCTAATAACCTGATTTGATACCTGATAACCTGATCTGAAAACCAGACCAGGTCCTGATAAGCTGATCTGAAAACCAGACCAGCTACCTAATAACCTGATTTGATACCTGATAACCTGATCTGAAAACCAGACCAGGTCCTGAAAAGCTGATCTGAAAACCAGACCAGGTCCTGAAAAGCTGATCTGAAAGCCAGACCAGGTCCTGAAAAGCTGATCTGAAAACCAGACCAGGTCCTAAGAAGCTGATCTGAAAACCAGACCAGGTCCCGAAAAGTTCATCTGAAAACCAGACCAGGTCCTGAAAAGCTGATCTGAAAACCATACCAGGTCCTGAAAAGCGGATCTGAAAACCAGACCAGGTCCTGAAAAGCTGATCTGAAAACCAGACCAGGTCCTAAAAAGCTGATCTGAAAACCAGACCAGGTCCTGAAAAGCTGATCTGAAAACCAGACCAGGTCCTAAAAAGCTGATCTGAAAACCAGACCAGCTCCTTATAAGCTGATCTGATAGCTGATAGCTGATCTAATAGCTGATACCTGATCTAAAAGCTGATACCTTTTATTTATTAAACATGGATGAGAAAATTTTAAAACAGTTGGTGTTGACAAGAAATGTCTTGAAGAAAAAGCTTCGTAGTATAAAAACTGGTGAAATAGATACACGTGAACAACTAAGAGATACATTTAAACCTATAACAGAACCACTGAAAGAATTCATAAATAGTTCTAAAAAAAAATTTAAAGAATTCCCATTAAAGAAGAAAATAAAATGAAGACAGAATTTGAAAATAATACAAGTTTAAAGTCTGAAAAACCATCACTCAAGATAGAGACAAGTACACCAAAGAAACTAGCAGAAGGAACAATATTTGATGATACCACCTTATTTAACGAAACTAATACTAAAAATGATGATGATGACGATGACGATGAAGATGATTTTTATTTACAAACTTCCAATACAGAAGATACTTATACTGATTTATCAGTCTTGGAAGGAAGAAATGAATTAGATACAAACTATGGTCCACATAAAGATTTCAATAATGAATGGAAATTCGGTGATAGTAAACTTACACTTAGTGAACATAAAATACAAGTTGGTAGCCAAATATGGGCTCTAACACCAGGACTATTTTCTCTAATGTTTCATAAAATACCAAAAAATTATGATAAATTTGAACTGGAAATATATAAAAAGATTTTAATTACTACTAATGCATATAGAAGAGACTATAAACCTGATGGTCAAATTAAGGGTACTAGAGGATATAAATATAAACATATTATTAAGAAATTTATTGACGAGAAAAACCAGGATAATTTACCGGAATCAACAGGATGTAAGCCAAAAGGCAGCTATTTAGGTGATGGAATGATGGAATTTAACACCCATAAGCCCAACTATATATACTGGGATGATCCAAATGAGCTAGTAGATCGACTTCGACGAGATTGTATCAATTATTGAAGAACTACGTGAACCTAATATAATACATTAACTTTAATAAAGTATATAAAGCATGTCTGTTGATAAATTTGGACATTATTTAAACGATACTAGCAACATAGTTTCATTGAAAAATTCACCTAAACTGCTGGGGTTCTTTGTAGATACGAACAACAACATTGATGTCCAAAACAAAAGGATCAAAAATGTTGCAAAAGCTGTGGAGGAAAACGATGTTATCAATAAATTGTTTCGGCAAACTCAAATCGAAAAACTAGAAGAGAAATTATTAACATACTTTAAGAGAGACAGTACTATAATTCAAGAAAATATTCAAATGCAAATTGAGGATCTACATCGCGAAACAAAATTAGATATAGAAGAAAATTATAAAATTGAAAAAGATATTCTAAAAATTAAAACATCATTTGAAGAACAAATTGAACAGCTTAATGAGAAAATTTATAGATTAGAAAATTACATGTTTGTATCAATAGCTGAAAGTGCTTCAACTAGATCACAACACTCTTCAAAAAATCTCTAAAAACAACTTAATGTCTTCAAAAAGAAATTTAGTAAACGAACTCCATAAGCAAGCACGAAAACATTGTGTGCGTCGCAGAGTTGTAATGAAAGGGATAGATGATCTTTGGCAAGCTGATTTAGTTGAAATGGGGAACTATTCAAAAGAAAATAGAAATTATCGATTTTTGCTGACTATAATTGACACATTCTCAAAATTTGCATGGGCAGTACCGCTAAAAACAAAAACTGCACTTGAAACAACCAACGCAATGGAAAATATTTTTGAATTGGGGCGAATACCAAAAAACATACAAACAGATGATGGTAAAGAGTTTTTCAACAAACACTTTGAAAAATTAATGCATAAATACAACATTAATCACTACTCAACATATAGCATTATGAAAGCATCAATAGTAGAACGATTTAATAGAACACTGAAAGGAATGATGTGGAAAGAATTTAGCTATAATGGTTCATATAAGTGGATTGATATATACAAAGATTTACTTAATACCTACAATAGAAAAGTTCATCGTACCATTAAAATGCCTCCAATTAAAGTCAACTCAACAAATGAGGAAAAGCTGCTAAATACAGTATACAGTCATATGAAAATGTATAAAATGTCAAAATTTAATGTAGGAGATCATGCGCATAAGCAAATATAAGCATACATTTGAAAAAGGTTATACTCCAAATTGGACTACAGAAATTTTCACAATTACAAGAGTTCAAAATACAAATCCTGCAACATACATATTAGAAGACTATCTTGGTAATCCTATTAAAGGTGGATTCTATACTGACGAACTTTCAAAAACCAGATTTCCAAATACATATCTAGTTGAAAAGGTGCTTAAAATTAAAGGGAAGGAGGTATATGTTAAATGGCTGGGATTTTCCAATCAACACAATTCTTGGATAAGTAAAGATGAAATATTATAGATGGAAGAAACTTAATCAACAACAACATCATAGCAAAACAATAATAACATTAATATTAAGAAACTAATGTTAATTTTGAAATAAGAAAATGAAATAAATATGTAAATTATGCTTATAAACCATACTGTCTACTAAACTTTATTTAATTGTAATCAGCCTGTTATAATGTCAATAACACTTACTCTGAGCTCTAACTCATCAGAATTATCTGCTAGTTACTTTCCTACTATTGAATTACATGGTGCATATGAGTGTGCTCTAACTGATTTTCATTCATACAACAGCATTCCAAATGTAGACACCTACAACAATATGTTTCATATAGGAATACAATAGAAATACCAATTGGATCTTACGAATTAAATGATATAGTTGATTTTATAGAAGAGCAATACAAACTACTCTGTCCAGCAAATAAGATTTTTATTGAAGCCAGTAACAATACAATGCAAGTTAAAGTTAATAGTTCCAAGGATCCTGTATATTTTAATAAAGACAATACAATTGGAAAACTTTTAGGATTCAATAGCAAAATCCTAACACCAAACAAATATTATTATTCAGATCTTCCAGTTAATATTTTTAAAGTAAATCTCTTGCGAGTTGAAAGTAGTATTGCTATTAACAGCTAAATGAATAACTCCAAATCACATACACTTCATGAATTTCCGATTAATGTGCCTCCAGGCTATAAAATAGATGAGGTTCCAAGAAATCTCATCTATTTACCTGTGAACACCAGGTTCACTCTGCGCGTAGTTGATCAACACGGTGATTTAATTAATTTCCGAGGAGAGGAAATTACAATACGAATACATTTAAGGCCAACTAAATAATGCTAATATACAACACAAATACATTGAAAAATATAGCAGCAAGAACAACAACATCATTAAAGCGACCAGTACAACAAAAAGCACTAACAACATCAAATAAAAATTTTCTAAAGTCCTTGAATTTTAAATTGAAGACAAAATTAGTTCAATAATAGATGTCTTAGATAAGCCCTTGTCTGATGAGAATATAATCAAAAAGGACTATCATACATATGTACCATACTTACAATCTTACAACAATAATGATGAAATTAGAATTTCAATACAAAATCAAGATTTGTACGTGCTACCCAGTGAAAGCTACATTTATGTCGAAGGTTTTGTTGCTGATGATAATAACTCTAAATCTTCTTCATCATCGGACAACTTTATATTAAAAAACAACTTCGTGGCATATCTATTTGATGAAATTCGCTATGAGCTCAATGGAATTGAAATTGATCATACAAGATATTTAGGAGCCACAAGTACCATAAAAAATTTGGTTTCTATGTCACCAACAGAAAGCAATGTGATGCAAAATGCTGGATGGAACAAAATTGACGATGTCACTCTTGTAAATGGCTTTTTCAATTCCTATGTACCTCTAAAAATGCTTCTAGGATTCGCTGAAGACTACAACAAAGTTATACTAAAAGGAAAACATGAATTGATACTCTTGCGCAATAAGAACGATGAAGATCTTGTACGCTCGAGTGTTTCTACTAAAAAAGCCAAACTTACAATTTCACTAATCTCATGGAGAATCCCACATGTACAATTATCTGACTTTAGCAAATTGAATATGATTAAAATTATTAACAATGGTGCTTCTATACATATGGCATTTCGCAGTTGGGATTGTCATGTCAATCCACAATTAAACATAGGAACTAGCCATATTTGGAATATTAAACTGGCTGCAAATAGAGAACGCCCTCGTTTTGTATTGATTGCTTTTCAACAAGAAAATAAGTTTGTTCATTATGATTTGACTAATTTAAAAGTACATTTAAATTCAGTCTCATATCCATATGATGACCTTAACATAAAGTTCAAAAATGAACGATATGCAATTCTATATGACATGTATCTAAGATTTTAACAAAGCTATTATATGAAAGAATCTCAACCGCTTCTAACTGCACCAGAGTTTAAGACCAAAGCTCCTATTATTGTAGTAGATGTCAGTCATCAGAATGAATCACTCAATAATGGACCGATTGATATAAAAATAGAATTTGAAACAGCAACTAATATTGGAGCAAAAACATCAGCTTACTGCATTCTTATTCACGATCGTATAATAGAATATGTGCCCATCAAAGGACAAGTTCGAAAAGTCTTATAAATTGAGTAATATGGAAAACAACATAATTTTCATAGACGTACAAGGTTTCAAAAGTAATTCAAATGATTTCATCGCAATAGAAGTAGCAATTGTTTTCAACAATTATGAATATAACAATTTCATTAAAAAACCCCCATTTGATATCAAATGCTTATCATTAGAAAAGCAAAGAGAAGCAAAGTGGCTAACAAAAAACTATCATCACCTAAGCTGGACTGCTGGATCAGTTTCATTTCAAAGCGTTTGCAATTTTTTAAAAGCCAACTCCAGATGTTCTAAAATTTATGTAAAAGGTGAAGAAAAAAGACGCTGGTTGGAAAAAATTTTATGCCGAAAAATTTTTAACGTTGAGGATATAGGCTGCATCAACTTTAAACAAATGGAAATCAAGTATTCAGAATATTTTTATTGTAATTATCATAAATTTGGTGCTTGCGCACTAAAAAATGCTATTTTACTAACAAAAGAAATGTCTTGCATTAATTAAACTTTTTCACTTTTTAAAATATGAATGTATGTATTATTATAAAATTTTATAAAATTTTAAACAATAAATGTATAAAAAATAAACTAATATACAAGTGTTTTCTTATTTCAAATACAAACTACATAAAGGAAAGAGAAGGAAGTGGGGAGGAGGAGAAGTTAACTTTTTTGCTTATTTGCAAATGCTTGGTTTTTGTTTCTCTGCTGTTGAGTGTACTTAGTTTGCTGCTTTAAAATAATCGTAGACAAAGAAAATGATTACGTTGCAAAATATATATGTATTCTACAAAATATTCCACGCACAAGTACCCACGATCGCACATTCATACATGCACACATACATATACATACATACATACATACATACATACATACATACATACATACACATACATACATACACATACATACATACATACATATTTCTTAAACAAATACACAAAATATTAAATTACCAACGAGAATAAAGCTGGACCCCCCACACACAAGTATGGGTGTTCACATACATGTGAACACATAAATAAAATAATTAAATAAATTAATTTAATTTATTTAATTATTTTATTTATAAACAATTTATTAGAGTGAGGAAATCACACACACACATACACACGATTCATATGAGAATCGCCTAGTAGTCATCAAATCTATTTTCTCTGATATTACTGATATATTATTACGATAAGAAATTTCTACAGTCTGGCAACACTGGCAATTTTCCCTTTGGTATTAGAAAAAATAATAATCATGTTTTGCCGTCGGCATTTGGAAAAAAATAATAATCATGTTTTGCCGTCGGCATTTGAAAAAATATTCATGCATTGCCGTCGGCATTAGGAAAAATATTCATGCATTGCCGTAGGCATTAGGAAAAATATTCATGCATTGCCCTAGGCATTAGGAAAAATTAATTTTCACTATTTCACACCCATTAGTATTAGGAAAAATCATTGCATGATTTTCCCGTTGGTATTAGGAAAATCATATTCATGATTTTCCCGTCGGCATGTATACTTATGAAATCTTAATCATATGAAACCCCTTAATCCAAACATACATAGATATAAATTCCCACGGTCATAAAAACCCGGGCTTATTGAAACACCCTCATATGTAGTAAACAAACAAAACTCCTTATGTAAACAAAAAATTCCTTATGTAAACAAAAAGATGGACGGACTTATTGATCCACCCTCGTAGGTATCAAATTTCACAAATTTCCAGGAATTTTAAAATTTTAAAATTTTAATTACCCAAATTTCAAATTTTAATCGGCGCCAGAATCCCGATTTCCCTTCTACTCAAATAGTGCAAAATTACACAAAAAATTTATGGTGCAAAAATAGTGCAAAGAACTTTATTATCACATATTTTGCACTGCGTTTACACAGAAAGTGGCAACGCTGTTTTTGACACAACAATGCTGTTTTGCTAGTGATGGCACTAAAATTAACGAAAGATGTTAGATGAAACAAAATGAGATAGGAACATCTTTTAAAGATGTAGAAAGATGTTGGTTTTTAGTACTGTGTATTTCTTATGGGAAGATGTTAACATTTTCTCAAATTGATGGTAGATGTTAGATGTGCGTCAGTGTAAAAAGCCTATAAGAACTCATGATGATGTTTAATCTAAAATTGCCAATCTTAACGAAAATATTAAGCAGGTTGCTAAACATGCCACTACCACCCATCCGCAGACTGGGTTTAATAGACTATATTCTACAGATATTGAACGTCTCGTTTGTGAAAAAAGAAGAGCTAGAAGGGAATGGCAACAGCACAGATCACCCCAGAATAAAATTAGATTTAAAGAGTGCACTTAACGACTCCAAGAGCTGCTTGCACATGAAAAAACTGCATCTCTTAAAAACTATCTGGAAAATCTTGATGTCACACCAGCATCTAATTACTCTTTATGGCGCGCTGCTAGCAAGCTTAAAACATCTGTTGAGTTTAAACCACCTCTGCGCACATCTACCGGAGGTTGGGCAAGAAGCGATACTGAAAAAGGTAACATATTTGCTGACCATTTAAAATACGTATTTACCCCAAACACATGTACTGGTGTAATTGATTTGCCAAATATAGTCGCTCTACCCCCTCAAATAAAGTTTAAGACGCGTGATGTACAAAAACTAATTGTTGAACTCAACCCGAAGAAAGCTCCGGGTTTTGATGGAATTAGTAACCAGATGCTGATGAAGTTGCCTCATATTGCAATAAGAATCCTGCTATTTATTTTTAATGCCATTTTACGAATGCAGTATTTTCCACATAATTGGAAACTTGCCAAAGTTAAAATGATTCCAAAGCCGGGCAAAGATCTTACCAAGGCTTAGTCATGTAGGCCAATAAGTCTCCTATCAACAATGTCAAAGCTTTTCGAAAAACTGCTCATGACAAAATTGTCCCCAATTCTAGTTAATAGTGGGTGCGTACCGGACCATCAATTTGGTTTTAGAAGTCCGCATAGCACCATTGAACAAACTCATAGATTGGTCCAATTTATAAGAAGAACAGTTGAAGAAAAGAAGTATTGTTCTGCGCTGTTTATCGACGTTTCTCAGGCATTTGATAAAGTGTGGCATGAAGGCCTAATTTTAAAATTAAAAACATACCTGCCAATTAACGTTGTAAGTCTTTTGGAAAGTTACATTACTGCCCGGAAGTTCACTGTTGTGGAAGGAGACTTTATGAGCATGCCTGAAACGATCTCATCCGGTGTGCCACAAGGAGTATACTGGGGCTAGTTTTGTATTTGATTTATACTTGTGATATGCCTCTGAGCAGCAATATCCACACTTCCACATTTGCTGATGATACAGCCTGTCTTAGTATGCATGAAAATCCTTACGAGGCATCCCGATATCTTCAAGAACACATTACCCAGCTGGAACTATGGTTAAACTTATGGAGAATTAAGGTAAACGAACAAAAGTGTGTTCAAGTAACATATACATTACGAAGAGATACTTGTTCACCCATTCGGATTAACAATCAAGTTGTCCCTCAACATACTCATGTGAAATATCTTGGTATACACCTTGATCGACGGCTTACTTGGAAACACCACATTGACTCTAAGTTAACCCAAATGAAACTTAAATTAACTCAGGTACATTGGCTGATTGGTAGAAATTCAACCCTCAGTCTAGATTGCAAACTTTAGATATACAAGTCACTTTTGAAATTTACATAGTGCTACGGAATTCAACTATGGGGCACTGCTTCAGCTTCCAATGTCGAGAGAATCCAACGAAGGCAAAACAAAATTTTACGGTTAATAACATCGGCTCCATGGTACATTAAAAATTCAAATATACATCGTGATTTAAATATGCCACTAGTGATTGAAGAAATTGCAAAATATGCAGGCAAATATTTAACAAACCTCGAGTCACATCCTAATCCGCTTGCTCGTAATATTTTGAACTTTACTGGACACATCCGCCTAAAAAAGAGGGATACAAGTGCTCTTATACTCAACACTCCAGATGGGACTACTTGAAAATAATTTTTATTTTTTATTTATTTTTCCTTCCTTTTGATTATCACTACTTATGTATTATTTATAACTATCTCAAAATTTATGTCCGACAGTGGTCGGGCCTAATAATTATATTTTAGATTTAAGATTTGAATACTTATTGTTAGTTCATATTTGAAGATACAATAATTAAAAAATATGTATTAAAAAAAAAAAAATATTTCTGAGTTGGAAAGTTTCTGTTGGTACAGCTTTTATAGCTCGCCTTAGAAGCAGTGAAGAGCAAGTGCAGTCGGTTTAGTGGCCGCAAACTGATCCTTTGCTACCATATAAATTCGTCTGTTTATGACTTGGAAAGTCTCTGTTGTTACTAGGGATGGGCAAAAATATCGATATTTACGAAAATAAATATCGATATATATCGCCGATATTTCAAAAACCGATATATCGATAAATCGATTCTTATTTAAGAGAATCGGGTTTCGATATTTTCAAGAGCTCTACAAATTTTAGCCGGTTTTTAACTGTACGATATTGGCATCACTGCTAGTGATGCGAAGAAAAAAAGAGAAATTTCATAATAAAAAGGTTCATCTATAAGGTGACCCCACTAAGCCAGGCGACTTTTATTTCTTAACTAAGCTAAATGCCAAATTTGGTTTGTGTAGGTATAAGCCTGAAGACAGATTTAGTTTTTACTTTCTGTTCTGTTACGAATCAGATAACTCCTTTTTGTTTATAGAAATCTAATACTAGCCGTTAGTTATTCTCCTTCGTTCTGGGGACCGTTTCTGAAATCTGCAAGTTACAAATCTAAAAATAAAATACACAAAAAACAACAATAAAATATGTAAAAGTGTTGTTGTTTTGTGTCTATTTTACTTGTAAATTTGTAACTTGTAGGTTTGAGAAACGGGCCCTGTTCTTTTTCGGTTCAACCTCTGAAAATCAAAAAACTGTTAAGTAATTGTAAGTGGCAACATAAATAAAATAAACACATTTTGAAATATGCGTTAAGAATTTAAAAAAATTTAATTTTTACCAGAAAAACATAAACATTAAATTAGTGTTTTTCATACCGTATTTCCCCGTATGTTATTTGGCACATGGGAACCCAATTCAGTCAATCGCTTCTTGGCGCTATAAGCTGGGAAAAACAACAGTTCACAACATAATTTTAGAAACGTGTGACATACTATGGCGTTTGCTGTCTCCAATTTATGTAAGTGAGCCCACCACCGCTCAATACAATGATATTGAGGCCGATTTCCGAAATATGTGGAATATTCCCAATTGTGTGGGAGCAATTGACGGAAAACACATAGCTTTGAAATGCCCATCTAATTCAGGATCGATGTTCTTTAATTACAAAAAATATTTTAGCTAATTACACATTTATCGCAGCGAGCGTGGGAAGCTATGGCAGCGAAAGTGACGGAGGTAAATCAATAGATATTTTCTTTGAATAGCACTTTGTTATGTTTGTTAGTAATGGATATATTTCAAAAGATGTAGTAAATTTTAAATGACCTAGATAACTATTCAGGAAAGTAAAGATTATTATTATTAGTAAAGTAAAGTGATACAAATCGAATTTCAATGAATTCTTGTGCTATGAACCTCTTTGACAAGTATACAATGTAAAAGAATGTTTATAAAATACAATAGCTTTTAATAAAGGAATGTTAATAAACAGACGAACATACAACAGTTGCTTGGATCATATTAGCTAATTTTCCCTCTCTCTTTTAAGGAATCCTTCGTACGTGTCCAGTCGGACAATCCGTTTTAAATAACAAAGCTCCTGTGCCACCAAATAAACCACTGTCGTCATTGTCTTGCATCCAATTTCCACATTATTTTATAGCGGATGCAGGAATCAATCTTGATAGAGAAAAAAGAATATTCAATTACAGACTGTCACGAGCACGAAGAGTTATAGAAAATTCTTTCGGAATTTTAACAGATCGTTGGCGCATACTTCTAACAACTTTAGAGTGTTCACCTAAAAGATGTGAAGTTATTGTTTTAGCGTGCATTGTTCTACACAATTTTATAATGCTGAGTGACCATAAGCGTTGGTACTGCCCAGGCAATTTTATTGATCGCGAAGGAGCGGATGGCAACATACATGAAAGTGATTTGCGCAGAGAAATAAGGAGTAATGGTGGTCGCCCGCTAATATCAATGACAACTTCCATTCGAAGATCGACTGAAAACGCAATACAATTGAGAAATCGTCTGGCGGAGTGGTTTTGTAATGAAGGGGAAGTTCCTAAGGAAGGAGCGGATGGTAACATACATGAAGGTGATTGGCACAGAGAAATAAGGAGTAATGGTGGTCGCCCGCTAAGATCAATGACAACTTCCATTCGAAGATCGACTGAAAACGCAATACAATTGAGAAATCGTCTGGCGGGGTACTTTTGTAATGAAGGGGCAGTTCCTAATCCTAAAATTTTTCAAGGGTAATTAAAAAGCATTTTATTTAATAACAAAAATGATCTATTGTTGTAAGTTTCAAAACATTTTGTATGCTGTGGCATTCATTTCGCCGATGTGTTTTGCCTTCCTCTCGTCTTACAATAGCGTGTTGAGACACTGTGGCACGCTTTGGTCTTGACACCTCTGTTTCTATTTGATTTTCCTCTTTATCCTCGCAAGCCAAAAGAGCTCTAGTAATTACTTATCGGAATTCTAGTTTCGTTTTTCCTCGAACTTTTCCAATCCTGCACAACTTCCAAGCATTTACAACGGCCGAGTCCATAGCTTTCGAAAAAAGAGGCCAAAACACTTCTTGCCTCTAACATTTATACGGTAGTTGGATATGGCATTATCTGCAATATCTACTCCCCCCATATGTAAGTTATAATTTTGTATCATGTTAGGCTCCTCAACACTGATACATATGGCATTTACGTTGGGCAGATGTAAGAGGATTGATGGTATCGAAATTAGTTGCAATGTTACAATCGCATTATCATGCTAAGTTACAATCAAAATTTCATTTGCGCGATTAAACATAAAATCGTATTCTCCTTTTTTTAAACGTTTGTCGTTTTTAATTACCAAATTAACTGGCAGTCTGTTTTTGCGCATTGTGCAGGTTGCATTAAATTTCCTCTCAGACAGTAGACACAATAAGTAGAAGGAGTTAAAAAAATCGCCAAAATAAACAAAATGGCGTTCAGGGTGCTTCACATTTTCGAGCAAACGTGAGCTCCCAGGCCGATTTCTCTGCTATAAACCTCCTCAGAGCCAGCTGTATACTATAGTAGTAGTAGTATATTGAGAAGTTCTCACTTTTTTTCCCAAATTATATAAACTTTTTATTTAATCCATCAAGTAAAGGTCTTATTTTGCCAAAGCGGTAATTTTTGTCTAACTCGTCATTCTTACTGACATGCAAAAATTTTTTCATCCTCCGAAATTCAAAACGTTTCGTGTCACAATTGGGACACCTAGATCTGGATACTGGCTCCAATAGTTTTGATATTGTGGAACGGTGTGATAGGCAGTTAATATCTAAAATCCAATGAAACGCTGCAAGATTTGAAATGTCCATATACTCTGCAAAATATTATGCCGCGCATACTCATTGGTGTTCATCACTATCAGCTCCATGATTTCTTCATCGAAAAATAAATTGAACAGTTCCAAAGGCGATATTTGTTCTGAATTTATTGATAAAAAAGATACTGAAGACTAATGAAAATAAATACATAGATAACATACTCAATGCTTGATATAATTCCTATGGCTGTTTGATAACTGTTCGGTCGCTTTATGTGAACCCATTTCGGCAAAGGAAATGAAGATTTAGATATATAATTTGTGTGATTTGACTTTGGTAACAAATTCTAAGCCCTTTACTTCACTGGGTCCACCAATATCATCAGTATCTATTACATATTCCAGCTCCAATTCACCAGCCACTTCACCTATTGCACTGTTTTCTTGACCACCAACGATAGTTTCATCAATATCTTCTTCATCGCTGACAACACTTCGGGCATTATAAACTAATGCAAAAACATTGCCAAAATGTTTTGCAAATACTTTCAAAATTCTCAAGAATCGTTTTCATAAACCGTTATCATAGCAATAACATACCATGTAAGTATATAGATATACATACATGTTGTATGTACACGCTTTTCGCCAATGGTGATAATAATCATTACAATATTCATCATTAATTTTTACATTATATATGATTATTATTTTAGGTACATAGGATACAAAAGGGGTAAGGAAACGTTAAATTTTATAATTATAGGCGTGATTGATAGATATAATAAAATCTGGGTACTTTATCTCCATGTTTTTCGATTGCCTTTATTTACTACTTTCTAAAATTACATAAAATAAATAATTTATGTAACGAAAGGAACTAAAGTGAGAAATAAATAAAGGAAACAGGTCCTAAATAACTTCTTAAATAAACCATATTGAAAAAAAAATATTTTATTTGTCAGTTATGGGTAGTTAAAGTGCTGGCAATTATAATCACCATTCGGCGAAAAATGGGCTAGTTAGTATAATAAAATTAATTGTTAGTAAAATATTATTGTAGAAATATGTTATATTTTGTATAAATAGCTAATAGAAAATAAAAGTTAAGCTATGTACAGACGATTGTCAGATCTTACAATATTGTCAGATCTGGCAATGTGCTGACAATGTACTGGCAATGAGAAATTGACAGCAAAAGGTAGATTGCCAGGTCACACGGTTGTATCAAATTTGTCAGAAAATCTAACAATTTATTGCCAGACGGTTGTATGACAATAAATTCATCTAACAAAATCGTCAGTGGAAAATCTGTCAGTTCACACAGTTGTCATACGCAAAAATTTCCAGACATGTTGTTATGCGTTGCCAGACTCAAAGCACTTGTTAGAAATTGTTAAATATCAATCGTTTGTGGTAGTGTTAAATGTAAAAAGTGAAAATATAAATTATTATGGACCTGCGCGCATCTGACAATATTAAAATGTCTGACAATAATTCTGCAATGTGTTCACACGATTGTAAGATGTTTGACAATCTGTTGTCAGCTGCTAGTCTTGCAATGGACCGACAATGCTTTTTCTGGCAACGACATCTGACAAAAATTGCTAGTTCACACGGTTGTAAGAAATTTTGAGCACATTTTACTGACAATATTGTAAGATCTGACAACCGTGTGTACATAGCTTTACACAGTCAGTTGACACTGTGTAACAATCAACACTCAGCATAGACTGCAAACTTTTACTATACAAGTCGCTATTGAAATGTGGTGCTACGGAATTCAGTTATGGGGCACAGCTTCAGCTTCAAATGTTGAGAAAATCCAACGAAGGCAGAACAAAACTTTACGTTTGATAACATCCGCTCCATGGTATATAAAAAATTCAAATATACATCGTGATTTAAATATGTCACTAATGATTGAAGAAATTGAAAAATACGCAGGCAAGTATTTAACTAAACTCGAGTCACATCCTAATCCGCTTGCTCGTAATATTTTGAACTTTACTGGACATACCCGCTTAAAAAAGGACACTAAGGCTCTAATTCGCAACACCGCAGATGAAACTTTTGGAGAATATTTTTGTACATCATTCATTTACTAGCACTAAATTTATGTTCGGCATTGGTCAGAAAAATTAATTATATATAGGCTTAAAATTTGATTACTTATTGTTAATTCATTTATTTTTCAAGAAACAATATATAAATACATAGTAACAAAAAAAAAAAAAAGTTGAGACAGTTAGTTGCAAGTCAGTAAGTAGCTACAGTTGTAAGCGTTGTAAATCATAATAATAAAGAATACCTGCGATTCCCAAGGGACCCTCCAGGTTATAAACAAAGAAATAATAAGACTTGTTCTTTAATAAAAATACATATACCTGCGATTTCCAAGGGACCCTCCAGGTACAAGTATCATATATATAAAAATACACCATAACATAATTTGGCGAAGCCGATAAAGCTCTGCATGCTATTATTCCGCCTGTTTCTGACTTGGAAAGTTTCTGTTGGTACAGCTTTTATAGCTCGCCTTAGAAGCAGTGAAGAGCAAGTGCAGTCGGTTTATTGGCCGCAAACTGATCCTTTGCTACCATATAATTTCGTCTGTTTATGACTTGGAAAGTCTCTGTTGGTACTAGGTATGGGCAAAAAATATCGATATTTGCGAAAATAAATATCGATCTTATTTACGAGTATCGGGTCTCGATATTTTCAAGAGCTCTACAAATTTTAGCCGGTTTTTAACTGTACGATATTGGCATCACTGCTAGTGATGCGAAGAAAAAAAGAGAAATTTCATAATAAAAAGGTTCATCTATAAGGTGACCCCATTAAGCCAGGCGACTTTTATTTCATAACTAAGCTAAATGCCAAATTTGGTTTGTGTAGGTATAAGCCTGAAGACAGATTTAGTTTTTACTTTCTGTTCTGTTACGAATCAGATAACTCTTTTTTGTTTATAGAAATCTTATACTAGCCGTTAGTTTTTCTCCTTCGTTCTGGGGATCGTTTCTGAAATCTACAAGTTACAAATGTAAAAATAAAATACACAAAAAACAACAATAAAATTTGTAAAAGTGTTGTTGTTTTGTGTCTATTTTACTTGTAAATTTGTAACTTGTAGGTTTGAGAAACGGGCCCCTGTTCTTTTTCGGTTCAACCTCTGAAAATCAAAAAACTGTTAAGTAATTGTAAGTGGCAATATAAATAAAATAAACACATTTTGAAATATCCCAGCAAAAAATTTTCGAAATTTTGTAATGGGTAGTACTCTTTTAATGGCTTACAAAGTAACGAGTGGTACTTATTTATCTAATTATTTTATTTGCATAATAATGACTGTCATGTAATGAATAAAATAAGAACTTATTTATATCACTACGTGAAAGTACTTATTGTAGTACTTTCCAGTAAATAAGGAAATATGTATATCTAGAGAAATTTGTTACAAAATTTTATTCATTTAAAATCAAAAAATTAGAAAATATAGCAAATTAATTTTGAATAAGTTTAAGCAAAAATTAATCTATATTATTTGGCATATTTGTACGCAAAAAATAACCCATTAAATTTTGAGTACTTTTAGGCAATCAGTAATCTATTAACTTTTGTATGTTTGTAGGCAAAAAGTATAGGGTACAGCATACTTTTTGAACTTCTCAAACAAAAATAATGGGTTATTCAGTCAAATTGTAAGTATTTACGACTGAGGAGTACATACACTTTTTTGCATTCTAGTAGGCAAAGTTTTTTGCTGGGATGCTTTAAGAATTAAAAAAATATAATTTTTACCAGGAAAACATAAACATTAAATTAGTGTTTTTCATACGGGATTTCCCCGTAAGTTATTTGGCACATGGGAACTCAATTCAGTCAATCGCTTGGAGCTATAAGCTGGGAAAAACTACAGTTCACAACATAATTTTAGAAACTTGTGACATACTATGGCGTTTTCTGTCTCCAATTTATGTAAGTGAGCCCACCACCGCTCAATACAATGATATTGAAGCCGATTTCCGAAATATGTGGAATATTCCCAATTGTGTGGGAGCAACTGACGGAAAACACATAGCTTTGAAATGCCCATCTAATTCAGGATCGATGTTCTTTAATTACAAAAAATATTTTAGCATTGTATTGATGGGTGCGCGATACTAATTACACATTTATCGCAGCGAGCGTGGGAAGCTATGGCAGCGAAAATGTGTGAATGTGTTAGGTGAAAGTACTCCTTCATATGCAACAGTAAAAAATTGGGTTGCTGAATTTAAACGTGGTCGTACAAGCATTGAAGATGAACCACGTAGTGGACGTCCAAAAACAGCAACAACAACAGAAATTGTAGCCAAAGTGCATGATATGGTATTAAATGATCGACGAATAAAAGTGCGTAAAATAGCTAATATCATGGGCATCTCAAATGATTGAGTCCATTTAATTTTGCATGAAGAACTACAGATGAAAAAGCTTTTTTTGTCGACCAAAAACGCATAAGAATGAACATTTCTCAAGATTGTTTGGATCGTTTTAAGCGAAATAAAATGGATTTTAAGTATCGTTTCATAGCTGTTGATGAGACATGGATCCACCACTATACTCCAGAGACAAAAGAACAATCCAAACAATGGACTGAAGCTGGAGGAAGTGCACCAAAGAAGGCAAAAACAATTCAATCGGCTGGTAAGGTTATGGCAACGGTTTTTTGGGACTTCAAAGGTATTTTATTGATTGACTATCTGCAAAAGGGTAAAACAATAAATTCAGAGTACTATTGCAACCTTTTGGATCAATTAAATGCACAAATTCGAGAAAAACGTCCTGGCTTACAACACAAAAAAATAATTTTTCATCAAGACACCGCACCAGCGCACAAGAGTGTTTTAACAATGGCTAAAATCAACGAATTAAAGTACGAGTTGCTTGACCACCCACCTTATTCTCCGGATTTGGCTCCCAATGACTTTTACCTGTTCCCAAATCTAAAAAAATTCCTTGCTGGCAAGCGTTTTACCTCAAATGAAGATGCAATTACAGTTGTAAACCACTATTTTGAAGACCTTGAGCAAAACTATTTTAATCAAGGGATAGAATTGCTTGAAAAGCATTGGACTAAGTGTATTGAAGTTTCAGAAGTTTATATTGAAAAATAAAAATATTTTTGAAAAACTAACTATTCTCTTTCATTGATAGGCTAAGAAGTTTCCGAACCGCCCTCGTATATAATAACAAAAAAAAAAGTTGAGACAGTCAGTTGCAAGTCAGTAAGTAGCTACAGTTGTAAGCGTTGTAAATCATAATAATAAAGAATACCTGCGATTCCCAAGGGCCCCTCCAGGTTATAAACAAAGAAATAATAAGACTTGTTCTAATTTGAAATTTATTTGCTGGTGGTTCAGCGATGTCTATATGCATTTCATTGTTGCTGTAACAAATCGTCAGTAGACTTCAACCACAAATCTTGAACAGTCACAAACCTCTTATCTTATGTACAGACTTTCAAAAACTATTTGAGAATTCACAAATAATAATATTTTTGAAAATCACAAAAGAAAAATAAGCATAGTAGGCTTAGAAACTTATACAAAACCCAGCAAATAATTTATATTCGATATGAATCCATTCTATTTTTCTACACCTTTATACAATTAGAAATCCTTTGGATAACAATAAAAGTAATTATAAGGCAAAATGAAAAATAAAATCTAAATTTAACATTTAAGAAATTTATTAATCGACATATTGTCAAAAGTATTTTAATTTGAAATTTATTTGCTGGTGGTTCAGCGATGTCTATATGCACTTCATTGTTGCTGTAACAAATCGTCAGTAGACTTCAACCACAAATCTTGAACAGTCACAAACCTCTTATCTTATGTACAGACTTTCAAAAACTATTTGAGAATTCACAAATAATAATATTTTTGAAAATCACAAAAGAAAAATAAGCAAAGTAGGCTTAGAAACATATACAAAACCCAGCAAATAATTTATATTCGATATGAATCCATTCTATTTTTCTACATCTTTATACAATTAGAAATCCTTTGGATAACAATAAAAGTAATTATAAGGCAAAATGAAAAATAAAATCTAAATTTAACATTTAAGAAATTTATTAATCGACATATTGTCAAAAGTATTTTAATTTGAAATTTATTTGCTGGTGGTTCAGCGATTTCTATATGCATTTCATTGTTGCTGTAACAAATCGTCAGTAGACTTCAACCACAAATCTTGAACAGTCACAAACCTCTTATCTTATGTACAGACTTTCAAAAACTATTTGAGAATTCACAAATAATAATATTTTTGAAAATCACAAAAGAAAAATAAGCATAGTAGGCTTAGAAACTTATACAAAACCCAGCAAATAATTTATATTCGATATGAATCCATTCTATTTTTCTACACCTTTATACAATTAGAAATCCTTTGGATAACAATAAAAGTAATTATAAGGCAAAATGAAAAATAAAATCTAAATTTAACATTTAAGAAATTTATTAATCGACATATTGTCAAAAGTATTTTAATTTGAAATTTATTTGCTGGTGGTTCAGCGATGTTTATATGCATTTCATTGTTGCTGTAACAAATCGTCAGTAGACTTCAACCACAAATCTTGAACAGTCACAAACCTCTTATCTTATGTACAGACTTTCAAAAACTATTTGAGAATTCACAAATAATAATATTTTTGAAAATCACAAAAGAAAAATAAGCATAGTAGGCTTAGAAACTTATACAAAACCCAGCAAATAATTTATATTCGATATGAATCCATTCTATTTTTCTACACCTTTATACAATTAGAAATCCTTTGGATAACAATAAAAGTAATTATAAGGCAAAATGAAAAATAAAATCTAAATTTAACATTTAAGAAATTTATTAATCGACATATTGTCAAAAGTATTTTAATTTGAAATTTATTTGCTGGTGGTTCAGCGATGTCTATATGCATTTCATTGTTGCTGTAACAAATCGTCAGTAGACTTCAACCACAAATCTTGAACAGTCACAAACCTCTTATCTTATGTACAGACTTTCAAAAACTATTTGAGAATTCACAAATAATAATATTTTTGAAAATCACAAAAGAAAAATAAGCATAGTAGGCTTAGAAACTTATACAAAACCCAGCAAATAATTTATATTCGATATGAATCCATTCTATTTTTCTACACCTTTATACAATTAGAAATCCTTTGGATAACAATAAAAGTAATTATAAGGTAAAATGAAAAATAAAATCTAAATTTAACATTTAAGAAATTTATTAATCGACATATTGTCAAAAGTATTTTAATTTGAAATTTATTTGCTGGTGGTTCAGCGATGTCTATATGCATTTCATTGTTGCTGTAACAAATCGTCAGTAGAATTCAACCACAAATCTTGAACAGTCACAAACCTCTTATCTTATGTACAGACTTTCAAAAACTATTTGAGAATTCACAAATAATAATATTTTTGAAAATCACAAAAGAAAATAAGCATAGTAGGCTTAGAAACTTATACAAAACCCAGCAAATAATATATATTCGATATGAATCCATTCTATTTTTCTACACCTTTATACAATTAGAAATCCTTTGGATAACAATAAAAGTAATTATAAGGTAAAATGAAAAATAAAATCTAAATTTAACATTTAAGAAATTTATTAATCGACATATTGTCAAAAGTATTTTAATTTGAAATTTATTTGCTGGTGGTTCAGCGATGTCTATATGCATTTCATTGTTGCTGTAACAAATCGTCAGTAGAATTCAACCACAAATCTTGAACAGTCACAAACCTCTTATCTTATGTACAGACTTTCAAATACTATTTGAGAATTCACAAATAATAATATTTTTGAAAATCACAAAAGAAAAATAAGCATAGTAGGCTTAGAAGGCTGCATGAAATAAGGCCCAATGAAATAAGGCCCAAACGTAAAAATGAAATAAGGCCCAAATAATTTCATTTGGGTGTTATTTCATTTTTTTGGGCTTTATTTCGTTTTAAAACATTTTTGGACTTTATTTCATAAAAACAGTTGGGCCTTATTTCATTTTATTTGGAACACATTATTGGCAAGAAAACTTTGCAAGGCAGAAAATCATTACTAGACTGCGCCGTCTCGGGAAACACCATGGTGGAGAAAATCCTTAAGCCCGGTCGAAGGCCGGCAGTGCAGGAACACATTATTGGCAAGAAAACTTTGCAAGGCAGAAAATCATTACTAGGCTACGCCGTCTCGGGAAACACCATGGTGGAGAAAATTGTTAAGCCCGGCCGAAGGCCGGCAATGCAAAAAAATGTTATTAAGCAAGAAAATTTTGCAATCCAGAAAATCATTACTAGGCTGCGCCGTTTCGGGAAACACCATGGTGGTAAAAATCCTTAAGTCCGGCCCAAGGCCGTCAATGCAGAAAAATGTTATTAAGCAAGAAAACTTTGCAATCCAGAAAATCATTACTAGGCTGCGCTGTCTCGGGAAACACCATGGTAGAGAAAATCGTTAAGCCCGGTCGAAGGCCGGCAGTGCAGGAACATATTATTGGCAAGAAAACTTTGCAAGGCAGAAAATCATTACTAGGCTACGCCGTCTCGGGAAACACCATGGTGGTAAAAACCTTAAGCCCGGCCGAAGGCCTGCAATGCAGAAAAATGTTATTAAGCAAGAAAACTTTGCAAGGCAGAAAATCATTACTAGACTGCGCCGTCTCGGGAAACACCATGGTGGAGAAAATCCTTAAGCCCCGCCGAAGGCCGGCAGTGCAGGAACACATTATTGGCAAGAAAACTTTGCAAGGCAGAAAATCATTACTAGGCTACGCCGTCTCGGGAAACACCATGCTGGAGAAAATCGTTAATCCTTTCGCCGGGCCAAGGGAATCCGGTGTTTATTACATCGTGCTTATATTATTTACAGCTATTTTTATTCCTTGGGTGTTATTTAATTTTATTTGGGCTTTATTTCATTAAAATTTTTATTCTAAAAAATAAGTTAAATGTTTGGGCCTAATTTCATTTTTTATTTGGGCTTTATTTAATTTTTTATTTGGGCCTTATTTCATTTTTGTGTTTGGGCCTTATTTCATTGGGCCTTATTTCATGTAGCCGGCTTAGAAACTTATACAAAACCCAGCAAATAATTTATATTCGATATGAATCCATTCTATTTTTCTACACCTTTATACAATTAGAAATCCTTTGGATAACAATAAAAGTAATTATAAGGCAAAATGAAAAATAAAATCTAAATTTAACATTCAAGAAATTTATTAATCGATATATTGTCAAAAGTATTTTAATTTGAAATTTATTTGCTGGTGGTTCAGCGATGTCTATATGCATTTCATTGTTGCTGTAACAAATCGTCAGTAGACTTCAACCACAAATCTTGAACAGTCACAAACCTCTTATCTTATGTACAGACTTTCAAAAACTATTTGAGAATTCACAAATAATAATATTTTTGAAAATCACAAAAGAAAAATAAGCATAGTAGGCTTAGAAACTTATACAAAACCCAGCAAATAATTTATATTCGATATGAATCCATTCTATTTTTCTACACCTTTATACAATTAGAAATCCTTTGGATAACAATAAAAGTAATTATAAGGCAAAATGAAAAATAAAATCTAAATTTAACATTTAAGAAATTTATTAATCGATATATTGTCAAAAGTATTTTAATTTGAAATTTATTTGCTGGTGATTCAGCGATGTCTATATGCATTTCATTGTTGCTGTAACAAATCGTCAGTAGACTTCAACCACAAATCTTGAACAGTCACAAACCTCTTATCTTATGTACAGACTTTCAAAAACTATTTGAGAATTCACAAATAATAATATTTTTGAAAATCACAAAAGAAAAATAAGCATAGTAGGCTTAGAAACTTATACAAAACCCAGCAAATAATTTATATTCGATATGAATCCATTCTATTTTTCTACACCTTTATACAAGTAGAAATCCTTTGGATAACAATAAAAGTAATAATAAGGCAAAATGAAAAATAAAATCTAAATTTAGCATTTAAGAAATTTATTAATCGACATATTGTCAAAAGTATTTTAATTTGAAATTTATTTGCTGGTAGTTCAGCGATGTCTATATGCATTTTATTCTACTGACGATTTGTTACAGCACCAATGAAATGCATATAGACATCGCTGAACCACCAGCAAATAAATTTCAAATTAAAATACTTTTGACAATATGTCGATTATAATTTTCTTAAATGTTAAATTTAGATTTTATTTTTCATTTTGCCTTATAATTACTTTTATTGTTATCCAAAGGATTTCTAATTGTATAAAGTTGTAGAAATATAGAATGGATTCATATCGAATATAAATTATTTGCTGGGTTTTGTATAAGTTTCTAAGCCTACTATGCTTATTTTTCTTTTGTGATTTTCAAAAATATTATTATTTGTGAATTCTCAAATAGTTTTTGAAAGTCTGTACATAAGATAATAGGTTTGTGACTGTTCAAGATTTGTGGTTGAAGTCTACTGACGATTTGTTACAGCAACAATGAAATGCATATAGACATCGCTGAACCACCAGCAAATAAATTTCAAATTAAAATACTTTTGACAATATGTCGATTAATAAATTTCTTAAATGTTAAATTTAGATTTTATTTTTCATTTTGCCTTATAATTACTTTTATTGTTATCCAAAGGATTTCTAATTGTATAAAGGTGTAGAAAAATAGAATGGATTCATATCGAATATAAATTATTTGCTGGGTTTTGTATAAGTTTCTAAGCCTACTATGCTTATTTTTCTTTTGTGATTTTCAAAAATATTATTATTTGTGAATTCTCAAATAGTTTTTGAAAGTCTGTACATAAGATAAGAGGTTTGTGACTGTTCAAGATTTGTGGTTGAAGTCTACTGACGATTTGTTAAAGCAACAATGAAATGCATATAGACATCGCTGAACCACCAGCAAATAAATTTCAAATTAAAATACTTTTGACAATATGTCGATTAATAAATTTCTTAAATGTTAAATTTAGATTTTATTTTTCATTGTGCCTTATAATTACTTTTATTGTTATCCAAAGGATTTCTAATTGTATAAAGGTGTAGAAAAATAGAATGGATTCATATCGAATATAAATTATTTGCTGGGTTTTGCATAAGTTTCTAAGCCTACTATGCTTATTTTTCTTTTGTGATTTTCAAAAATATTATTATTTGTGAATTCTCAAATAGTTTTTGAAAGTCTGTAGATAAGATAAGAGGTTTGTGACTGTTCAAGATTTGTGGTTGAAGTCTACTGACGATTTGTTACAGCAACAATGAAATGCATATAGACATCGCTGAACCACCAGCAAATAAATTTCAAATTAAAATACTTTTGACAATATGTCGATTAATAAATTTCTTAAATGTTAAATTTAGATTTTATTTTTCATTTTGCCTTATAATTACTTTTATTGTTATCCAAAGGATTTCTAATTGTATAAAGGTGTAGAAAAATAGAATGGATTCATATCGAATATAAATTATTTGCTGGGTTTTGTATAAGTTTCTAAGCCTACTATGCTTATTTTTCTTTTGTGATTTTCAAAAATATTATTATTTGTGAATTCTCAAATAGTTTTTGAAAGTCTGTACATAAGATAAGAGGTTTGTGACTGTTCAAGATTTGTGGTTGAAGTCTACTGACGATTTGTTACAGCAACAATGAAATGCATATAGACATCGCTGAACCACCAGCAAATAAATTTCAAATTAAAATACTTTTGACAATATGTCGATTAATAAATTTCTTAAAAGTTAAATTTAGATTTTATTTTTCATTTTGCCTTATAATTACTTTTATTGTTATTTAAAGGATTTCTTATTGTATAAAGGTGTAGAAAAATAGAATGGATTCATATCGAATATAAATTATTTGCTGGGTTTTGTATAAGTTTCTAAGCCTACTATGCTTATTTTTCTTTTGTGATTTTCAAAAATATTATTATTTGTGAATTCTCAAATAGTTTTTGAAAGTCTGTACATAAGATAAGAGGTTTGTGACTGTTCAAGACTTGTGGTTGAAGTCTACTGACGATTTGTTACAGCAACAATGAAATGCATATAGACATCGCTGAACCACCAGCAAATAAATTTCAAATTAAAATACTTTTGACAATATGTCGATTAATAAATTTCTTAAATGTTAAATTTAGATTTTATTTTTCATTTTGCCTTATAATTACTTTTATTGTTATCCAAAGGATTTCTTTTCCTTTAAAGGTGTAGAAAAAATGGAATGGATTCGTATCGAATATAAATTATTTGCTGGGTTTTGTATAAGTTTCTAAGCCTACTATGCTTATTTTTCTTTTGTGATTTTCAAAAATATTATTATTTGTGAATTCTCAAATAGTTTTTGAAAGTCTGTACATAAGATAAGAGGTTTGTGACTGTTCAAGATTTGTGGTTGAAGTCTACTGACGATTTGTTACAGCAACAATGAAATGCATATAGACATCGCTGAACCACCAGCAAATAAATTTCAAATTAAAATACTTTTGACAATATGTCGATTAATAAATTTCTTAAATGTTAAATTTAGATTTTATTTTTCATTTTGCCTTATAATTACTTTTATTGTTATCCAAAGGATTTCTAATTGTATAAAGGTGTAGAAAAATAGAATGGATTCATATCGAATATAAGTTATTTGCTGGGTTTTGTATAAGTTTCTAAGCCTACTATGTTTATTTTTCTTTTGTGATTTTCAAAAATATTATTATTTGTGAATTCTCAAATAGTTTTTGAAAGTCTGTACATAAGATAAGAGGTTTGTGACTGTTCAAGATTTGTGGTTGAAGTCTACTGACGATTTGTTACAGCAACAATGAAATGCATATAGACATCGCTGAACCACCAGCAAATAAATTTCAAATTAAAATACTTTTGACAATATGTCGATTAATAAATTTCTTAAATGTTAAATTTAGATTTTATTTTTCATTTTGCCTTATAATTACTTTTATTGTTATCCAAAGGATTTCTAATTGTATAAAGGTGTAGAAAAATAGAATGGATTCATATCGAATATAAATTATTTGCTGGGTTTTGTATAAGTTTCTAAGCCTACTATGCTTATTTTTCTTTTGTGATTTTCAAAAATATTATTATTTGTGAATTCTCAAATAGTTTTTGAAAGTATGTACATAAGATAAGAGGTTTGTGACTGTTCAAGATTTGTGGTTGAGGTCTACTGACGATTTGTTACAGCAACAATGAAATGCATATAGACATCGCTGAACCACCAGCAAATAAATTTCAAATTAAAATACTTTTGACAATATGTCGATTAATAAATTTCTTAAATGTTAAATTTAGATTTTATTTCATTTTGCCTTATAATTACTTTTATTGTTATCCAAAGGATTTCTAATTGTATAAAGGTGTAGAAAAATAGAATGGATTCATATTGAATATAAATTATTTGCTGGGTTTTGTATAAGTTTCTAAGCCTACTATGCTTATTTTTCTTTTGTGATTTTCAAAAATATTATTATTTGTGAATTCTCAAATAGTTTTTGAAAGTCTGTACATTAGATAAGAGGTTTGTGACTGTTCAAGATTTGTGGTTGAAGTCTACTGACGATTTGTTACAGCAACAATGAAATGCATATAGACATCGCTGAACCACCAGCAAATAAATTTCAAATTAAAATACTTTTGACAATATGTCGATTAATAAATTTCTTAAATGTTAAATTTAGATTTTATTTTTCATTTTGCCTTATTGTTATCCAAAGGATTTCTAATTGTATAAAGGTGTAGAAAAATAGAATGGATTCATAAGCCTACTATGCTTATTTTTCTTTTGTGATTTTCAAAAATATTATTATTTGTGAATTCTCAAATAGTTTTTGAAAGTCTGTACATAAGATAAGAGGTTTGTGACTGTTCAAGATTTGTGGTTGAGGTCTACTGACGATTTGTTACAGCAACAATGAAATGCATATAGCCATCGCTGAACCACCAGCAAATAAATTTCAAATTAAAATACTTTTGACAATATGTCGATTAATAAATTTCTTAAATGTTAAATTTAGATTTTATTTTTCATTTTGCCTTATAATTACTTTTATTGTTATCCAAAGGATTTCTAATTGTATAAAGGTGTAGAAAAATAGAATGGATTCATATCGAATATAAATTATTTGCTGGGTTTTGTATAAGTTTCTAAGCCTACTATGCTTATTTTTCTTTTGTGATTTTCAAAAATATTATTATTTGTGAATTCTCAAATAGTTTTTGAAAGTCTGTACATAAGATAAGAGGTTTGTGACTGTTCAAGATTTGTGGTTGAGGTCTACTGACGATTTGTTACAGCAACAATGAAATGCATATAGCCATCGCTGAACCACCAGCAAATAAATTTCAAATTAAAATACTTTTGACAATATGTCGATTAATAAATTTCTTAAATGTTAAATTTAGATTTTATTTTTCATTTTGCCTTATAATTACTTTTATTGTTATCCAAAGGATTTCTAATTGTATAAAGGTGTAGAAAAATAGAATGGATTCATATCGAATATAAATTATTTGCTGGGTTTTGTATAAGTTTCTAAGCCTACTATGCTTATTTTTCTTTTGTGATTTTCAAAAATATTATTATTTGTGAATTCTCAAATAGTTTTTGAAAGTCTGTACATAAGATAAGAGGTTTGTGACTGTTCAAGATTTGTGGTTGAAGTCTACTGACGATTTGTTACAGCAACAATGAAATGCATATAGACATCGCTGAACCACCAGCAAATAAATTTCAAATTAAAATACTTTTGACAATATGTCGTTTAATAAATTTCTTAAATGTTAAATTTAGATTTTATTTTTCATTTTGCCTTATAATTACTTTTATTGTTATCCAAAGGATTTCTAATTGTATAAAGGTGTAGAAAAATAGAATGGATTCATATCGAATATAAATTATTTGCTGGGTTTTGTATAAGTTTCTAAGCCTACTATGCTTATTTTTCTTTTGTGATTTTCAAAAATATTATTATTTGTGAATTCTCAAATAGTTTTTGAAAGTCTGTACATAAGATAAGAGGTTTGTGACTGTTCAAGATTTGTGGTTGAAGTCTACTGACGATTTGTTACAGCAACAATGAAATGCATATAGACATCGCTGAACCACCAGCAAATAAATTTCAAATTAAAATACTTTTGACAATATGTCGATTAATAAATTTCTTAAATGTTAAATTTAGATTTTATTTTTCATTTTGCCTTATAATTACTTTTATTGTTATCCAAAGGATTTCTAATTGTATAAAGGTGTAGAAAAATAGAATGGATTCATATCGAATATAAATTATTTGCTGGGTTTTGTATAAGTTTCTAAGCCTACTATGCTTATTTTTCTTTTTTGATTTTCAAAAATATTATTATTTGTGAATTCTCAAATAGTTTTTGAAAGTCTGTACATAAGATAAGAGGTTTGTGACTGTTCAAGATTTGTGGTTGAAGTCTACTGACGATTTGTTACAGCAACAATGAAATGCATATAGACATCGCTGAACCACCAGCAAATAAATTTCAAATTAAAATACTTTTGACAATATGTCGATTAATAAATTTCTTAAATGTTCAATTTAGATTTTATTTTTCATTTTGCCTTATAATTACTTTTATTGTTATTCAAAGGATTTCTAATTGTATAAAGGTGTAGAAAAATAGAATGGATTCATATCGAATATAAATTATTTGCTGGGTTTTGTATAAGTTTCTAAGCCTACTATGCTTATTTTTCTTTTGTGATTTTCAAAAATATTATTATTTGTGAATTCTCAAATAGTTTTTGAAAGTCTGTACATAAGATAAGAGGTTTGTGACTGTTCAAGATTTGTGGTTGAAGTCTACTTACGATTTGTTACAGCAACAATGAAATGCATATAGACATCGCTGAACCACCAGCAAATAAATTTCAAATTAAAATACTTTTGACAATATGTCGTTTAATAAATTTCTTAAATGTTAAATTTAGATTTTATTTTTCATTTTGCCTTATAATTACTTTTATTGTTATCCAAAGGATTTCTAATTGTATAAAGGTGTAGAAAAATAGAATGGATTCATATCGAATATAAATTATTTGCTGGGTTTTGTATAAGTTTCTAAGCCTACTATGCTTATTTTTCTTTTGTGATTTTCAAAAATATTATTTGTGAATTCTCAAATAGTTTTTGAAAGTCTGTACATAAGATAAGAGGTTTGTGACTGTTCAAGATTTGTGGTTGAAGTCTACTGACGATTTGTTACAGCAACAATGAAATGCATATAGACATCGCTGAACCACCAGCAAATAAATTTCAAATTAAAATACTTTTGACAATATGTCGATTAATAAATTTCTTAAATGTTAAATTTAGATTTTATTTTTCATTTTGCCTTATAATTACTTTTATTGTTATCCAAAGGATTTCTAATTGTATAAAGGTGTAGAAAAATAGAATGGATTCATATCGAATATAAATTATTTGCTGGGTTTTGTATAAGTTTCTAAGCCTACTATGCTTATTTTTCTTTTGTGATTTTCAAAAATATTATTATTTGTGAATTCTCAAATAGTTTTTGAAAGTCTGTACATAAGATAAGATGTTTGTGACTGTTCAAAATTTGTGGTTGAAGTCTACTGACGATTTGTTACAGCAACAATGAAATGCATATAGACATCGCTGAACCACCAGCAAATAAATTTCAAATTAAAATACTTTTGACAATGTGTCGATTAATAAATTTCTTAAATGTTAAATTTAGATTTTATTTTTCATTTTGCCTTATAATTACTTTTATTGTTATCCAAAGGATTTCTAATTGTATAAAGGTGTAGAAAAATAGAATGGATTCATATCGAATATAAATTATTTGCTGGGTTTTGTATAAGTTTCTAAGCCTACTATGCTTATTTTTCTTTTGTGATTTTCAAAAATATTATTATTTGTGAATTCTCAAATAGTTTTTGAAAGTCTGTACATAAGATAAGAGGTTTGTGACTGTTCAAGATTTGTGGTTGAAGTCTACTGACGATTTGTTACAGCAACAATGAAATGCATATAGACATCGCTGAACCACCAGCAAATAAATTTCAAATTAAAATACTTTTGACAATATGTCGATTAATAAATTTCTTAAATGTTAAATTTAGATTTTATTTTTCATTTTGCCTTATAATTACTTTTATTGTTATCCAAAGGATTTCTAATTGTATAAAGGTGTAGAAAAATAGAATGGATTCATATCGAATATAAATTATTTGCTGGGTTTTGTATAAGTTTCTAAGCCTACTATGCTTATTTTTCTTTTGTGATTTTCAAAAATATTATTATTTGTGAATTCTCAAATAGTTTTTGAAAGTCTGTACATAAGATAAGAGGTTTGTGACTGTTCAAGATTTGTGGTTGAAGTCTACTGACGATTTGTTACAGCAACAATGAAATGCATATAGACATCGCTGAACCACCAGCAAATAAATTTCAAATTAAAATACTTTTGACAATATGTCGATTAATAAATTTCTTAAATGTTAAATTTATATTTTATTTTTCATTTTGCCTTATAATTACTTTTATTGTTATCCAAAGGATTTCTAATTGTATAAAGGTGTAGAAAAATAGAATGGATTCATATCGAATATAAATTATTTGCTGGGTTTTGTATAAGTTTCTAAGCCTACTATGCTTATTTTTCTTTTGTGATTTTCAAAAATATTATTATTTGTGAATTCTCAAATAGTTTTTGAAAGTCTGTACATAAGATAAGAGGTTTGTGACTGTTCAAGATTTGTGGTTGAAGTCTACTGACGATTTGTTACAGCAACAATGAAATGCATATAGACATCGCTGAACCACCAGCAAATAAATTTCAAATTAAAATACTTTTGACAATATGTCGATTAATAAATTTCTTAAATGTTAAATTTAGATTTTATTTTTCATTTTGCCTTATAATTACTTTTATTGTTATCCAAAGGATTTCTAATTGTATAAAGGTGTAGAAAAATAGAATGGATTCATATCGAATATAAATTATTTGCTGGGTTTTGTATAAGTTTCTAAGCCTACTATGCTTATTTTTCTTTTGTGATTTTCAAAAATATTATTATTTGTGAATTCTCAAATAGTTTTTGAAAGTCTGTACATAAGATAAGAGGTTTGTGACTGTTCAAGATTTGTGGTTGAAGTCTACTGACGATTTGTTACAGCAACAATGAAATGCATATAGACATCGCTGAACCACCAGCAAATAAATTTCAAATTAAAATACTTTTGACAATATGTCGATTAATAAATTTCTTAAATGTTAAATTTATATTTTATTTTTCATTTTGCCTTATAATTACTTTTATTGTTATCCAAAGGATTTCTAATTGTATAAAGGTGTAGAAAAATAGAATGGATTCATATCGAATATAAATTATTTGCTGGGTTTTGTATAAGTTTCTAAGCCTACTATGCTTATTTTTCTTTTGTGATTTTCAAAAATATTATTATTTGTGAATTCTCAAATAGTTTTTGAAAGTCTGTACATAAGATAAGAGGTTTGTGACTGTTCAAGATTTGTGGTTGAAGTCTACTGACGATTTGTTACAGCAACAATGAAATGCATATAGACATCGCTGAACCACCAGCAAATAAATTTCAAATTAAAATACTTTTGACAATATGTCGATTAATAAATTTCTTGAATAAGACTTGTTCTTTAATAAAAATACATATACCTGCGATTCCCAAGAGACCCTCCAGGTACAAGTATCATATATATAAAAATACACCATAACATAACTTGGCGAAGCCGGTAAAGCTCTGCATGCTATTATTCCGCCTGTTTCTGGCTTGGAAAGTTTCTGTTGGTACAGCTTTTATAGCTCGCCTTAGAAGCAGTGCAGTCGGTTTATTGGTCGCAAACTGATCCTTTGCTACCATATAAATTCGTCTGTTTATGACTTGGAAAGTCTCTGTTGTTACTAGGGATGGGCAAAAATATCGATATTTACGAAAATAAATATCGATATATATCGCCGATATTTCAAAAACCGATATATCGATAAATCGATTCTTATTTAAGAGAATCGGGTTTCGATATTTTCAAGAGCTCTACAAATTTTAGCCGGTTTTTAACTGTACGATATTGGCATCACTGCTAGTGATGCGAAGAAAAAAAGAGAAATTTCATAATAAAAAGGTTCATCTATAAGGTGACCCCACTAAGCCAGGCGACTTTTATTTCTTAACTAAGCTAAATGCCAAATTTGGTTTGTGTAGGTATAAGCCTGAAGACAGATTTAGTTTTTGCTTTCTGTTCTGTTACGAATCAGATAACTCTTTTTTGTTTATAGAAATCTTATACTAGCCGTTAGTTTTTCTCCTTCGTTCTGGGGACCGTTTTTGAAATCTACAAGTTACAAATCTAAAAATAAAATACACAAAAAACAACAATAAAATTTGTAAAAGTGTTGTTGTTTTGTGTCTATTTTACTTGTAAATTTCAACCTCTGAAAATCAAAAAACTGTTAAGTAATTATAAGTGGCAACATAAATAAAATAAACACATTTTGCAATAGGCTTTAAGAATTTAAAAAAATTTCGTTTTTACCAGAAAAACATAAACATTAAATTAGTGTTTTTCATACGGGATTTCCCGGTATGTTATTTGGCACATGGGAATTCAATTCAGTCAATCGCTTGGAGCTATAAGCTGGGAAAAACAACAGTTCACAACATAATTTTAGAAACGTGTGACATACTATGGCGTTTGCTGTCTCCAATTTATGTAAGTGAGCCCACCACTTAAAGATTATTATTATTAGTAAAGTAAAGTGATACATATCGAATTTCAATGAATTCTTGTGCTATGAACCTCTTTGACAAGTATAAATGTAAAAGAATGTTTATAAAATACAATAGCATTTAATAAAGAAATGTTAATAAACAGACGAACATACAACAGTTGCTTGGATCATATTAGCTAATTTTCCCTCTCTCTTTTAAGGAATCTTTCGTACGTGTCCATTCGGACAATCCGTTGTAAATAACAGAGCTCCTGTGCCACCAAATAAACCACTGTCGTAATTGTCTTGCATCCCATTTCCACATTATTTTTTAGCGGATGCAGGAATCAATCTTGATAGAGAAAAAAGAATATTCAATTACAGACTGTCACGAGCACGAAGAGTTATAGAAAATTCTTTCGGAATTTTAACAGCTCGTTGGCGCATACTTCTAACGACTTTAGAGTGTTCACCTAAAAGTTGTGAAGTTATTGTTTTAGCGTGCATTGTTCTACACAATTTTATAATGCTGAGTGACCATAAGCGTTGCTACTGCCCAGGCAATTTTATTGATCGCGAAGGAGCGGATGGCAACATACATGAAAGTGATTTGCGCAGAGAAATAAGGAGTAATGGTAGTCGCCCGCTAAGATCAATGACAACTTCCATTAGAAGATCGACTGAAAACGCAATACAATTGAGAAATCGTCTGGCGGAGTGGTTTTGTAATGAAGGGGAAGTTCCTAAGGAAGGAGCGGATGGTAACATACATGAAGGTGATTGGCACAGAGAAATAAGGAGTAATGGTGGTCGCCCGCTAAGATCAATGACAACTTCCATTCGAAGATCGACTGAAAACGCAATACAATTGAGAAATCGTCTGGCGGAGTACTTTTGTAATGAAGGGGCAGTTCCTAATCCTAAAATTTTTCAAGGGTAATTAAAAAGCATTTTATTTAATAACAAAAATGATATATTGTGGTAAGTTTCAAAACATTTTGTATGCAAGTGCACCTCGCACCTTTTACACATGAATGCGATGTGGCTGTGGCATTGATTTCACCGATGTGTTTTGCCTTCCTCTTGTCTTACAATAGCGTGTTGAGACACTGTGGCACGCTTTGGTCTTGACACCTCTGTTTCCATTTGTTTTTCCGGCAATCGAAAAGAGCTCTAGCAATTACTTATCGGAATTCTAGTTTCGGTTTTCCTCGAACTTTTCCAATCCTGCACATTTTCCAGTGATTTACAACGGCCGAGTCCACAGTTTTCGAAAAAAGAGGCCAAAACACTTCTTGCCTCTAACATTTATACAGTAGTTGGATATGGCATTATCTGCAATATCTACTCCCCCCATTCTTAAGTTATAATTTTGTATCAGTTCTCGTGGTACCTTCATAGCGAAAAGTCGAATAGCGGAATTTTACTTACTTACCAAACAAACAAAAATTATAAAAAAAAAAATATATATTAGTAGTACATATTATTCGTAATATGTACATACATACTGTCTTTAATAAATAAGCTTTATGCTTTGCTAATATTTTTTACATAGTAAAAATAACAAAAACAAAAAAACCGCAAAAAAAACTTAAACAAAGTGATATTGAGGAATACCTCAAAGTCAAACAAACAATCATAAATAACAAAAACAAAAAATAGCGAAAATAAAAAAAACACAAACGAATAACCCTTGAGGAATTCTTTGTATGAATTCCCCAAATACAAAAGAATTTGAAGTGAGTTCTAACGGCAGAAATGCTTATTTTACTGTGAGTTCTGAAACTCTGAATGAAAAAAATATAAAAAATAAATCTGATGAAAATCTTTTTTTAACAGCAACGCCAATTTTTCGTCAGCGATCAACTTCGCTTTGTCCAATGCCAAATAGTAATGATGCATTAACATTACAGTTGCCCAGTACTGCTTCATATAAGTCAGTAATATCATCCCCTCCAGGCTCGTGTTCATCACTTAACAAAGTGATCACTACAGATAACAGCGGCTCGAAACTCAAGGTACAAGTTGGAATGAACAGATATATAAACATAGTAAAGCATGGGCGAAGCCCGAATTCTTCAAAAATCTCATCTGCTCCAAAAGTGTCTAGGGATAACAGCGCAGCCTCAACTAATCGCCAAAACCGCTTTAAAATTTTTCAAGATGACAACGACAAACCCGAGGTATCCTCGAACAAAGCATCCAAGCCGCCACCAATCTATTTGAGACAAAAAAATTCAAATGCCCTTATTAAAAAATTAATTTCGGTCATTGGTGAGAATAAATTTCACATTGTTCCAATAAAACGTGGCAACATCGATGAAACTAAAATCCAAATTTATGACGAAAAAGATTTCCGCAAAATGGTTGCTGAATTTGAAAAAAGTAAAACAAGCTTCTACACATACCAGCTTAAGAGCGCTAAAGGCATGCAGATCGTATTGAAGGGCATAGATTCTTATGTTGTCCCCGAAGAAATAAAAGATGCACTCGTCCTCCAGGGGTTCAAGGTAAAAAATGTGTCCAATATAATAAATAGAGAAAAGATTCCCCAACCCCTATTTCGTGTTGAACTTGAGCCTAATGATATAAAATTTAAAAAAAATGAGACGCATCCAATTTATAATTTAAAATACCTCTTATACCGAAAAATCACAGTTGAAGAGCCACATAAGCGTTCAGGTCCTGTACAGTGCCATAATTGCCAAGAATATGGCCATACAAAAACATACTGCAATTAACCCTCTGTTTGTGTTGTATGCGGCGAATTACACGGCACCACTAGCTGCAACAAACCAAAAGATCAAAGTGATAAAAAATGCAGTAATTGTGGAGGTAATCACACCGCTAACTACAGAGGTTGTCCTGTGTACTCTTTTGTAAAGAAGACTATGGTGCAAAAACCTAAATTAGCTCCAGCTCAATCAGCAAACGCTTACTCTGCCACTTTTCCGCAAATGAGCCAACCAGTTACTTCCCGTGTATCGTATGCCGATGCTGCTAAGGCTAGTTCTATTCCGACACAAAATGTTTCAACGCAAAATAATTCAACAAATACAAACTCAAACTATAATTTTAATCGCCTTGAAGCCACTATGGAAAATCTTGTGCAAACTATAAACAATTTTACAACAAATATGACTAGCATGTTGCAAGAAATGTTGCGAATGCAGAATACTCTGCTTCAAGCAATACCTTATAAGCCATGAACACGTTAACAATATGTTTCTGGAACGCAAACGGCATTCGCCAACATAAAAATGAACTTGAGCACTTCCTACGGAGAAAAATATTGATATAATGTTAGTATCTGAGACTCATTTGACTTCGAGAAGTCTTTTTAAAATTTATGGCTACACTATATATGATACAAAGGACCCTAGAGGAAGGGCTTGCGGTGGATCAGCAATTCTAATAAAGTCAAGACTCAAGCACTATGTTCTTGATAACATTTGTGAAGAATACCTACAAGCAACAAATATTGGCATTGAAAGTTTTTGTTCAAATTTCGTTATATCATCAATTTACTCCCCTCCCAGATTTTCAATCACTGAGAATCAATATGAGGATTTCTACAAATCTCTTGGACCTTGTTTTGTAGCAGCTGGAGACTACATTGCGAAACATACGTTCTGGGGTTCGCGCCTTGTTACACCCAGAGGTCGAGCATTGTTCAACACTATTTCAAAAATGGGCTTGGATGTCATTTCGAGTGGGGAGCCCACTTATTGGCCTACTGACATACAAAAAATTCCGGATGTTATAGATATTGGCGTCATAAAAAATATCTCTAGGGATTTAATTCAAGTTCAAGCTTCTCTTGATCTCTCGTCCGATCACTCCCCGACGATCATTACAATTTGTAGCCCATTAAGAAGTAACTTACCTGACCCATATGTGAAGATGATCAATCGTGTTAATTGGCTGGGGTTCAAAAAATATCTTAGTAGTCATTGTACGGAAAACATTACGCTTAGAACACCCGATGATATTGAATCGAACATTGCCAATCTCAGCGAGAATATTAAACAGGCTGCTGAACATGCCACTATCTCCCATCCGCAGATTTGGTTTAATAAAATTTATTCTACAGACATTGAACGTCTCGTACGTGAAAAAATAAGGGCTAGAATGGAATGACAACAGCACAGATCACCACAAAATAAAATCAGATTTAAAGAGTGCACTAAACGACTCCAAGAGTTGCTTGCATCTGAAAAAATTGCATCTCTTAAAGATTATCTGGAGGGTCTTGATGTCACACCGGCGTCTAATTACTCTTTGTGGCGCGCTGCCAGAAAGCTTAAAACACCCGTTGAGTATAAGCCACCTCTACGCACATCTACCGGAGGTTGGGTAAGAAGCGATACTGAAAAAGGTAAAATATTTGCTGAGCACTTAAAATCCGTTTTTACGCCAAATATATGTACTGGTGTTGCTGATTTGCCGAATATAGTCGCTCTACCCCCTCAACACATAAAGTTTAAGACGCGTGATTTACAAAAATTAATTGCCGAACTCAACCCGAAGAAAGCTCCGGGTATTGATGGAATTAGTAATCAGATGCTGACGAACTTGCCTCGTATTGCAATGAGAATCCTGTTATTCATATTTAATGCTATTTTACGACTGGAGTATTATCCACACAACTGAAAACTTGCCAAGGTTAAAATGACTCCAAATCCGGGCAAAGATATAACCAAGGCTAAGTCATATAGGCCAATAAGTCTACTATCTACAATGTCAAAGCTTTTCGAAAAACTGCTCAAAACAAAATTGTCCCCAATTCTAATTAGTAGTGGGTCATACCAGACCATCAATTTGGTTTTAGAAGTCAGCATAGCACCATTGAACAAACTCACAGATTGGTTCAATTTATAAGAAGAACTTTTGAAGAAAAAAAAGCAAAAGTGAAATGCGCATAGGATCCAGGTAAACCCCTCAATAATTAATTTCAATGTATTTTTAATAAAAAAATATTTTACTTAAGTAAAAAAATAATTTGGGATTATTAGTGCGTTTAAAAATTTTAAACTTAAATTTTAACAAATTCCCATAAAAACACTAATTATTGACTTTGACTGCACCTGGTCAAAAATACTTGTGTGGCAACACTCTATCTTTAATAGCTGTTGTTGTTATTTACATTTATTTTCTTTTACATACTCTTACAACTACAATTTGAAGCTGAAAAAAAGTCAGCCAATGTAGCAATGGTAAAGTAAGAAAATAAAAAAACATGTTGATTATTGAGTTCTTGTTTCAACTTTGTTATTTGTTGTTAGGCTTCTCATTTGTTTAAATGAAAGTTTATAACATAATAACTCTAGTTGTTCTAAGAAATTTGGGTAAAGGTTCCCTGATGATCTGCATTAGCAACAGTGAAATGCGCATAGGATCCAGCTAAACCCCTCAATAATCAATTTCAATGTATTTTTAATAAAAAAATATTTTACTTAAGAAGTAAAAAAATAATTTGGGATTATTAGTGCGTTTAAAAATTTTAAACTTAAATTTTAACAAATTCCCATAAAAACACTAATTATTAACTTTGACTGCACCTGGTCAAAAATACTTGTGTGGCAACACTCTATTCTTTAATAGCTGTTGTTGTTATTTACATTTATTTTCTTTTACATACTCTTACAACTACAATTTGAAGCTGAAAAAAAGTCAGCCAATGTAGCAATGGTAAAGTAAGAAAATAAAAAAACATGTTGATTATTGAGTTCTTGTTTCAACTTTGTTATTTGTTGTTAGGCTTCTCATTTGTTTAAATGAAAGTTTATAACATAATAACTCTAGTTGTTCTAAGAAATTTGGGTAAAGGTTCCCTGATGATCTGCATTAGCAACAATGAAATGCGCATAGGATCCAGCTAAACCCCTCAATAATCAATTTCAATGTATTTTTAATAAAAAAATATTTTACTTAAGAAGTAAAAAAATAATTTCGGATTATTAGTGCGTTTAAAAATTTTAAACTTAAATTTTAACAAATTCCCATAAAAACACTAATGAAAAAAAGTATTGTTCTGCGCTGTTTATTGACGTTTCCCAGGCATTTGATAAAGTGTGGCATGAAGGCCTAATTTTAGAATTGAAGACTTACTTACCAATAAACATTTTAAATCTTTTGGAAAGTTACATTATTTCCCGTAAGTTCACTGTTGCGGAAGGAGACTTTACAAGTAGGCCTGAAACAATTTCATCTGGTGTGCCACAGGGGAGTATACTGGGACCAGTTTTATATTTAATTTAAACTTGTGATATGCCTGTGAGCAGTAGTATCCATACTTCCACATTTGCCGATGATACAGCCTGCCTTAGTATGCATGAAAACCCTGATGAGGCATCCCGCAAACTCCAGGAACACATTAGCCAGATGAAGCTTTGGTTAAACTTATGGAGAATCAAGGTAAATGAACAAAAGTGTGTTCAAGTAACATTTACTTTACGAAGAGATACTTGTTCCCCCATTCGAATTAACAATCAAGTTGTTTCTCAACATTCACATGTGAAATATCTTGGTATACACCTTGATGGACGACTTACATGGAAACACCACATTGACTCTAAGTTAACTCAAATGAAACTTAAATTAACTCAGGTACATTGGCTGATTGGTCGAAATTCTACACTTAGCCTAGACTGTAAACTTTTAATATACAAGTCGCTTTTAAAGCCAATATGGTGCTACGGAACTCAACTATGGGGCACTATGAGAAAATTCAACGCAGGCAAAACAAAATTTTACGCATGATAACATCGGCTCCATGGTACATCAAAAATTCAAATATACATCATGATTTGAATATGCCACTAGTGACTGAACAAATTGCAAAATACGTAGGCAAATATCTAACAAAACTCGAATCACATCCTAATCCGCTTGTTCGTAATATTTTGAACTTTACTGGACACATCCGATTAAAAAAGAGAGATACAGGGGCCCTAATATTCAACATTCCAGATGATGAAGCTGCTTGAAAACACCTTTTTCTTTTTGATACTAATCACTACTTATGTATTATTAATAACTACCACTAAACTTATGTCCGACATTGGTCGGGCATAATAATTTTTTTTTATAGATTTAAGATTTGAACACTTATTTTTAGTTCATATTTGAAGATACAATAAATAAAAAAAAACATGCATTACAAAAAAAAAAATTATAATTTTGTATCATGTTAGGCTCTTCAACACTGATATACATATGGCATTTACGTCGAGCAGTTGTAAGAGGATTGATGGTATCGAAATTAGTTGCAATGTTACAATCGCATTATCATGCCAAGTTACAATCAAAATTTCATTTGCGCGATTAAACATAAAATCGTACTCTCCTTTTTTAACTTTTGTCGTTTTTAATTACCAAATCAGCTGGCAGTCTGTTTTTGCGCACTGTGCAGGTTGCATTAAATTTCCTCTCAGACAGTAGACACAATAAGTAGAAGGAGTTAAAAAAATTGCCAAAATAAACAAAATGGCGTTCAGGGTGCTTCACATTTTCGAGCAAACGTGAGCTCCCAGGCCGATTTCCCTGCTATAAACCTCCTCAGAGCCAGCTGTATACTGTAGTATACAGCAATACATATGTATATCCATCAGATGAAGGCAGAACCGACAACTTGAAGCCGAAACGAATAAGTTTATTTCTAATATACATTTTGCTTGAATGCCTTCCAAAGTATGGTACGTGTGGGTGTGTTTGTATGTGTGTGTGTGTGTGTTTGTATTTACTTATATTTTTGATGTTGTCTGATACTTTTGTTGCAGTGGCGGACAATCATTATACCCAGTGGGAAATGTCGATGATGAAAAATGTGCTGACTAGCTTGTCACCAGTAGTACTCTATAATTATTCCCCATACAATACTTTGAAACCCTACTAATAAAAATACAATTCACCAGGTAGTGACTACGTAGTTCTTATGGGGTCATGAGACATACTAACCAGACAGTTATTTACTGGTACATTTCTACAATTTACGTACATACAAATGTATGTATATTGACAAGTTATTGTCAATCCCACCTCTCTCCTTCTTTTATACTGACGGATAGAAGAAAACTTATTATACCAAATTTGTAACTGGAATTTTAGTTTTGACACAAAGAAACTTCCTCCTAGTCTGACTGCAAGGTAGTTATAAGGGATCTGTGTGTATGTAGTGATTGTTATTTGATAGACTTTGCGTTGCTGTTTTGAGTTATCGTTGGTAGAGGTGGAAAACTATCGATAGTGTCACTATCGAAAGTTTTCGATAGTTTGAAAAACTTTATCGATATATCGTTTCAAGACTATCGAAAGCTAGAAAAACCATCGATATATCGACGATACTATCGTGATAGTATCGAAGTTGTATGGTTCTCGTATAATCTACGTATTTATTTACACTAAAAATTCAAAACACAGTATTTTTAAACAAAACAAAACAAAATAAAATAGAATTTTATTTATCTGTTCGATAGATAACAAAACTAAATTAGTTGTATGGAAGAAATTTTCGGTCATCCAGATATTTTTGTTTATGAAAAGCAACATATTTTCTATTTTTTTGCCTTTAGTGGTGTACCATTTACTATCGATAGTGACTAAAAAGTATCGATAGTTTTCAAGTATTAATCGATTGCAGAAATAAAACATCGATAGTCACAAAATAAATTAACTATCGATACTATCGATAGTGCCATCGATAGTTTTCCACCCCTAATCGTTGGTATGCTTATGTAGGGTTATTGTATGCACGCATTTATGTTTGCGATCTCTGGGGAAATAATCTAATAGCTGCAGAGAGTGGCAACCCTGTTGTGAATGGAAGTGGATAGGGAATGTATTTGCTAATGTATGTATATGTTGTTGTATTAATGTATGTTATCATATCTATTTTCACTTTGAAGAATATCATTGCTTGTGTGTATTGTTTGGCCTTCGAGAGTTTTTCATGCATATTTACAAATGAATGTGTATATGTTTTCTAGGCTATTGACGTTGCTATTCTTATGGAGATAGAAAATATTGAGTTGGCATATGTTTTATATGTACAAGTGGATTTCAGATGTTAAATGTTTTAATCCAATCAGGTTCATAAGCAGATTTTTTGAATAGAGGTAATGATATTTTTATTTCAGTATATTTTACTTTAATGTAACAATTATAGGAAAAAGCTTTTGGAGACATACACCAAAACTTATAGAAGCATCTACTTTTACGTGTCCCGATTTTTCTCGTACCTTTGTATTACAAACTGATGCTAGCGATTTTGATCTGGGTGTTGCTGTGTATATGCATTTCATCATATATCGTAATACCATCAGATAAATTAGATTTGACGACTACTACACGATTATCATATGAATTGTGGGAATTTGTGTATGTGTGTGAGTATGTATGTATGTGTGTGTGTGTGTGTGTATGAATTTCATAACCCAGCTAGCATTTGGGTGATCATTTTTGGCAGAAATATCTTATGATTCTCTACAGATCGCTTTTGATGATTAAAAAGTGATTTATCACTTGGGCGATTGAAAGAAGATTCACTTATGATTCATCAATATGATCAAATAATGATTTCTTGAAAATAGAGGAACATCATGCAAACCGCAAAAAGGTGATTAAATGATTTAATATGAAAATTGCTCAAAAATAATCAGCAAATCGTATCATAACTGATTCTTTGGTATGATTCATCTGTAGGGTACCATTTTCTCACAACGGGAGTATCATTTATTCGAAAAATGAGCTCATATACGGTTATTTTTCCCGTCAAGCTGATTCGGAAACGATTGGATTATGATACAAAATGCTACCTGGGTAATATTATAAAATTTCATTATGTATGTTTGTGTTTGTGTATTACGTCATCACCTCTTTGTGTGTCATGCCAGACATTTAGTAGTATAAAATATTAAGATATAGGTATCAGAACTTTTTTTTAAATCCTAGTATGTTTTTATACTTAAGATTGCTTTATATTTTGTCATGCTTAAAATTATCCAGCTTTAAAGTCTGCCTGTCAGAAATTTGCTTATATTACAGATTTTGTTTATTTGTTTGTTTACGTCCGGCTTCTTTGGCTGAACTTCTTTTATACGATCATGGGAATTTATAGTTTCTTTGTCCATAATAAGTTCGTTTAGCTTTAGCATGTGCTTTGAATGTAAGTGTAATTGTTAAGATCTAATAAATACTGGAGTATTGATAAGAAATTTGATATTATGTGTACATACATATCTACAAATTGATTTTATTTATGTATGTACATACAAATAAGTGTTTGGCTCGGTGCTGGAATACATTTTTTGTCATGTGCGATCTTTTGTTGTTATTGTAAATATTCGCCTGGGGCCCGTTCCTCAAAACTACAAATTACAAATCTACAAATAAAATACACACAAAACAACAACACTTTTACAAATTTTATTGTTGTTTTGTGTGTATTTTATTTGTAGATTTGAAACTTGTAGTTTTTAGAAACGGGCCCCAGGGGCCCGTCTTTTATGTATAGATGTGAAATATCTTCATAATTTTTTTTTATTTGAAACTAGCTGACCCCGGTCCGCGTTGCTGGCCCTAAGCAAACATTAGTGTTGTATATGGCATTGGTGGTACAATATGAAAATTGGATTTTGCCCACGAATAAACTAAATATTGCGCCATCTGCCGGACGAACTTAAAACTACACAAAAACACTCCTTACGCCCCATAGAGCATGTATATAAAGTTTGGTCTAAATCGGTGCAGTAGTTCTTGAGTTACGGTGCAAAATCACAAAAAAAAACTAAATATGGCGCCATTTGTCGGACGAACTTCAAACTACGCAGAAACACTCCTCACGCCCCAAAGAGCATGTTTATAAGGTTTTGTCAATATCGGTGCAGTAGTTCTTGAGTTACGGCGCAAAAACACAAAAATAATATATACTGCGCCATCTGTCGGGCGAACTTCAAACTACGCAGAAACACTCCTCACGCCCCAAAATAAGGTTTTGTCAACATCGGTGCAGTAGTTCTTGAGTTACGGTGCAAAAACACAAAAATAATAAATACTGCGCCATCTGTCGGACGAACTTCAAACTACACAGAAACACTCCTTACGCCCCAGAGAGCATGTATATAAAGTTTTGTCAGCATCGATGCAGTAGTTCTTGAGTTACGGTGCAAAAACACAAATAAACTAAATATGGCGCCATCTGTCGGACAAACTTGAAACTACACAGAAACACTACTTACGCCCTAGAAAGCATGTATATGAAGTTTAGTCAACATCGGTGCAGTAGTTCTTGAGTTACGGTGCAGTAGTTCTTGAGTTACGGAGCAAAAACACAAAAATAATAAATACTGCGCCATCTGTCGGACGAACTTCAAACTACACAGAAATACTCCTCACACCCCAAAGAGCATGTATATAAAGTTTTGTCAGCATCGATGTAGTAGTTCTTGAGTTACGGTGCAAAAACACAAAATAACTATATATGGCGTTATCTGTCGGACAAACTTCAAACTACACAGAAACACTACTTACGCCCTAGAAAGCATGTATATGAAGTTTAGTCTACATCGGTGCAGTAGTTCTTGAGTTGCGGTGCAGTAGTTCTTGAGTTACGGAGCATAAACACAAAAATAATAAATACTGCGCCATCTGTCGGACGAACTTCAAACTTCACAGAAATACTCCTCACACCCCAAAGAGCATGTATATAAAGTTTTGTCAGCATCGATGCAGTAGTTCTTGAGTTACGGTGCATTAGTACTTGAGTTACGGAGCAAAAACACAAAAATAATAAATACTTCGCCATCTGTCGGACGAACTTCAAACTACACAGAAACACTCCTTACGCCCCATAGAGCATGTATATAAAGGTTGGTCTAAATCGGTGCAGTAGTTCTTGAGTTACGGTGCAAAATCACAAAAAAAAACTAAATATGGCGTCATTTGTCGGACGAACTTCAAACTACGCCGAAACACTCCTCACGCCCCAAAGAGCATGTATATAAGGTTTTGTCAACATCGGTGCAGTAGTTCTTGAGTTACGGTGCAAAACACAAAAAAACTAAATATGGCGCCATCTGTCGGACAAACTTGAAACTACACAGAAACACTACTTACGCCCTAGAAAGCATGTATATGAAGTTTAGTCAACATCGGTGCACTAGTTCTTGAGTTACGATGCAGTAGTTCTTGAGTTACGGAGCAAAAACACAAAAATAATAAATACTGCGCCATCTGTCGGACGAACTTCAAACTACACAGAAATACTCCTCACGCACCATAGAGCATGTATATAAAGTTTGGTCTAAATCGGTGCAGTAGTTCTTGATTTACGGTGCAGTAGTTCTTGAGTTACGGAGCAAAAACACAAAAATAATAAATACTGCGCCATCTGTCGGACGAACTTCAAACTACTAAGAAACACTCCTCACGCCTCATATAGCATGTATATGAAGTTTGGTCTAAATCGGTGCAGTAGTTCTTGAGTTACGGTGCAAAAACAAAAAAAAACTATATATGGCGCCATCTGTCGGACGAACTTCAAACTACACAGAAACACTATTTACGCCCCATAGAGCATGTATATAAGGTTTGGTCTAAATCGGTGCAGTAGTTCTTGAGTTACGGTGCAGTAGTTCTTGAGTTACGGAGCAAAAACACAAAAATAATAAATACTGCGCCATCTGTCGGACGAACTTCAAACTACACAGAAACACTCCTTACGCCCCATAGAGCATGTATTTAAAGTTTTGTCAACATCGGTGCAGTAGTTCTTGAGTTACGGTGCAAAAACACAAAATACTAAATATGCCGCCATCTGTCGGACGGCGTTATCGGATTTCAATCAAACTTCATATAAACCATATATGGGCCACTGCCTACGTAGTGTATAAGTTTGGTTGAAATCGCACGACGCGTTTATGAGTAGTTCGGCGACGTACATATACGGACTTATTTATATATATATAGATTAAAAAACGTTGCTTTAATTTTTTATCTGTATTTACTTAAAAGTTTGTGAGGATTTTCTGTTTTAAGTAAAACTGAATTCCTTAAGATACCTACTTTAGAGTAATAGTAACTATAACAGAAATATTTCCTATATTTAATTTACATTTGTTTACAGTTAATGCAGCCTAATAGTCATTCTTAGAAATATTTTGATATTAAATTTTTTCCAACCGAAGGCTTTTTTCACCACCTTTTACATTTATTTTGGAACATCTTGCATTGCCTTTTATACATTTACAAAAATTTTTAAATTAAACTGATCCAGCACTCCAGCTTATGTAACGATAGTTTTTTTGTTAGCCAGCTTGCTTCTTTTTTTATGTTTTATTGATGAACATTTAAAATCAAAACGGAGTTTTATATTGAAATTATTATATTCTTAATTGTTGAAAGCAATCGCTACTTATGCGTATATAAAAATTATGTTATTTTCCATATTGCTTAGTTTATAAAACTTTTAGAATTTGACCTTTGATGCTATATATTCTAGTATATGATCATGAATAAGAATGCAGTAAGTTGATGTCTGTGCTTACTATTTCAAATTAAAATTTTATGCAATTGGTCCGCTATGTTAACAACGGGTTAATAACAAATCATTTTATTTGTATATTTATTTAGGTCAATTCATAAGTCCCAAGTTTGCATTTTATTTTAATTATTTAGTTCACTTACACTCTATTTAGTTAAGCACAATTCAAAACGTTGCATTTTTCATTTAATTAGGTCATTTAAACTCAAGCTATTTTTTGTTCTTGCATTTATTAAATGTTCCAATTAATTGTAACATTTTAGTTCCGCATATTATGCATTTCTTTTAAAACTTATTATTATTGTATGATTATGTTATTTAGTATATAAGACCAGCATTCAATAAAGAAATTGTCAGTTACAGCATAACAGATCGCAACTCAATCATTTAGATACTTTTTCTGGTTCAAGTGCTAGAAGAAGGAAAAACTTTAATTACAATTTAGTGCCAGCCCAAATTAATGTGTTTGGACTGATTATCACTAAAGACCAAGAAACATTGGTGACCCCGACGTGATTTCAAGATTCCTCCCACCAGTGGTAAGGGTCCAGAAACTTAAAAAAAAAACACAGCGTGTATAAAATTCCTCAGGACAACTAAAGTTGAAAAAGATGTGCTCCTGTCAAGGATAAGTTTTTAACATCAATCATAAACCCACCATGGCTACCATAGAAGAGCTGGTAAAGCGACAAGACGACACGGCGGTAGAAATTAATAAGTTAATTTCTAACGCAAAAAAGACGCCCAAGGAGAGAAGAACTCTGGAGTACTACGAACGGAAGACCCAGAAGTTGGCAATCTTATGGCAAACATTTGAGCAAAACGACGATACGATTCGGAGAACAGCATCTGTTACACAGGATCACCCATATCTACGAAGCGGTCTATATGAAAAAATTGGCCAAAGGAACAGCGAGGCCATAGAAGAGATTGAAGCTGCCATGGCAACACTAAGGTCATTAGCAGGCACTTCAAGCAACACGTCAGAACACAAACAACCAAAGGTGCCAGCAGAAAGGCACGGATTAGTAATGAAGCTACAAACGCTTATTACCATCATCAACAATAAGTTGGATGAATTGCTGGAAGAACATTCCGGAATTTCCCACTTATACATCAAGTCAAAACTAAGGAATATAGATAGTCACATCAACACCATGCAACAGCTACATGGAAAAATTTGTGCCGATAACTTAGAACATGACCTCAACCAGTACATGTTAGAAGAAACCGTCATTGAGGAGAAGTACATCAAGGTTCAAGAAAGACAAGAGGTAACCGTATCACCAACTCAACAAGAATCTTCGGTCCACCTACCAAACGTAACAATACCACACTTTTATGGAGACTACTTGCAATGGCGTGGATTCTATGAGCTATTCAATGAAATCATTCATAAGAACCCGATGCCGACAATAAAGAAAATGTGGTTCTTGAAAACTAATGTGAAGGGTGAGGCTCAGAAGCTTATTCAACACCTATCGTTAACTGAAGCAAATTATACAACAGCATGGAATTTGCTTCAAGAAAGGTATAATAACATGAGAGTTTTGACATTCACGTTACTAGATAAACTCACAGGGCAAAGCAAATTATCGGAAAATCCATCTTCTTCCGCAATTAAAAACTTGCACGACAACATACAAGAAACTCTAGCAGCACTCAACAATTTAGGGGTAGACACAAACTCATGGGGCCCTATAGTCCTTCACATAGTCATGAATAAGCTAGATAAAGGAACGTACATGCTATATGAACAATCATTGTCATGCCCAAAGGAAATTCCAGCACTAACAGAATTTCTCAAATTTCTTGAAACCAGATTTCATTCGTTGGAGGCAATGGGGCAGAAAAACAAACAACTTGCCACAAAGACGTATTCGTCCGCAGCTGCAAGTTCAATCACAAGGGACAAGAAATGCGGCTGTTGCAACGAACATCTGCATCCATTATATAGATGTCAAAGATTCCTAGGGCAGTCTATAGACAAAAGACTGCAGTATATAAAATCTAACAAACTATGTGTAAATTGTCTCAAACCAGGTCATATTGCCAGGGTGTGCTCATCACAACATTGCACCAAATGCGAACAAAAACACAATACATTAGTGCACATCGATCAAGTCATGTCGGACAACTCACAGCAGAGCTTCAAGAAGTCTTCCGCTCCATCAACAGTGGCATCTCTACAGCAATCTGGTATCCAACAGGGTTATGTATTATTGACAACTGCTCGAGTCAGAATACAGGGTAACAATGGACAAATCGGTGAGTTTAAAGCACTATTGGACTCCGGGTCTCAGATCAACATTGTAACCACCAAACTGGTGAAACGCTTAAACATTAAGCCTGCAGAAGCTATCATACGGATAGAAGGCATCGGAAGTCAATCAAAGAAGTCTAATCAACGTGTTAATGTGAGCCTCCAGTCAACAACAAGTGAGTACAAAACAAGGCTCGAGGCCTTCGTTCTTCCCAGTATCATCCCTATGCAGCCATCAAGGGATTTTAATCACTCATTATGGCCGATTCCAGAGAACATTCAGCTCGCTTACCCTGAGTTTAGCAAGTGTGGTAACATCGATGTACTTCTGGGAGCCGAATATTATTTTGAACTGCTAACTTCCGGCAAAATTCAGTTAGCTAATGATCTACCAACATTACAAAACACAAAATTAGGTTGGGTTGTCAGTGGAAAATTAAACAAGAAAGCCAACGAAACTGCAGTATGTGCAGTTTATGGTGAAAATGAAACAAGTGATACAAGCGAATTGATACAACAGTTTTGGAAAGTAGACAACTTTGAATCAAGCAGTGAATTTACAATTGAGGAGCAACTTTGTGAAACACATTTCGCACAAAATACAACAAGAAGTCAAGACGGACGTTTTATTGTCAGACTGCCATTTTCAAATAATCCAAGCGCTCTAGGTGAGACAAAGAGCATAGCAATCTCAAGATTTCATGCGTTAGAGCGACGACTATTCAGAGATAAAGATCTGAGATCCCAATACATTGAATTCATGGATCAATACGAGGCACTGGGCCACATGACTCGCATCAATGACGACAAGGTCCAATCACCGCACTTTTATATTCCTCATCATTGCGTGCTAAAACCAGAAAGTAGCACTACTAAGCTTCGTGTGGTATTCGATGCCTCGGCAAAATCCGCCTCAGGACTATCGTTGAACGACATTTTACACATCGGTCCTGCCACTCAAGGCGACCTTTTCGGTATGTTACTACGCTTTCGGATGCCGAGATTTGTATTTTGCACGGACATTGAGAAAATGTACCGTCAAGTTTTACTTCATCCAGCGGACCGAAACATGCAATTAATACTTTGGAGAAGGAATCCAGCAGAAGCTATTTCAACGTACATGCTGAATACAATAACATATGGAACATCCTCAGCACCGTACCTTGCAATAAAGTGCTTACAACAATTGGCCGAAGAGAACATGGAAAGATACCCACTAGGGGCGTACACATTAAAACATAATTTCTATGTGGATGACGGCATGAGTGGAGCAGACAGTCTAAGCACAGCAATTCAGATACAGCAGGAACTCACACAATTGCTCCACGAAGCCGGATTCAACCCAAGAAAATGGTGTGCGAATCATTCTCAACTACTAAAGGGCATTCCTCTGGAAGATCTGGAAGTTAACTTAGACTTCGACAATCAATCAACTAAGGTGCTGGGATTAACATGGAATCCAAAGTCAGATCAGTTTTTTCTGAAGACAAACATCCAAGACAACCAAAAAATAACTAAGCGTTCCATCGTATCCGAGGTGGCAAAACTGTTCGATCCACTGGGCATTGCAGGGCCAGTAGTAGTGGCTGCAAAATGCTTTATACAGAAACTGTGGGAGTTACAAATTGCATGGGACGATCCACTGCCGGAAAAATTAGCTTCAGAATGGAAAACATTCCGCGAAAACATGAAAAAGCTAAACCTCGTACATACTGAAAGACACATATTTAACGGTCAGATAACGACTCACACACAATTACATACATTCGTTGATGCATCTGAAAGGGCGTATGGAGCTGCCATCTACCTACGTTCAAGATTACAAGATGGAAGAATTATTGTTAGGCTGTTGTGTGCAAAATTTCGAGTTGCTCCATTGAAAAGGTTGACGCTGCCGAGACTAGAACTATGTGCTGCTGTTCTAGGGGCAATGCTAGCCACAAGAGTAAGAAAGGAACTTCACCTTGAAGGTAATAAAACATATTTCTGGTCCGACTCAGAAATAGTACTTCACTGGATTAATTCACAACCATCATCACTCCACACGTTTGTAGCAAATCGCATCACCAAAATACAAGAATTAAGTATAAGCACCCAATGGCGACACGTCAGCTCAAACCAAAATCCTGCAGACCACATTTCAAGAGGATTGAGTCCCAAGGCATTAGGCAAATGCACCACATGGTTCTACGGACCAATTTTCCTTCATGGCAACGAGACCAATTGGCCTAAAGAATTCAATAAAAAACGACAACCACCAAGCACTGAAGAATTCAGATCTAACCCTGTTACTGTTCTGTCTACTATATCGACTGGACTGGAAGACATAATATACAAGATAAATCATCATGACTCTTTCATGTGCCTTCAAAGAATAGTAACCTACATGCAGCGCTTTATTATAAATACCAAAATATCAAATAATAGTCGGCCATCAACTAAGCTACTCAGCCCTCATGAGCTAAACTCTGCAGTGCATCTGATAGTTAAGGCCATACAAATAGCTGATTTCAAGCAAGAAATTATAAGACTACAGAGCAACAAGGAAATAAATAATTCGAGTCCTATATGTACTGTTTTGTAGGAGTTTCTACAAAATTCTTCTATTTAAATAAAAGACGCGATAATTGGTTTATGACCACTAAAGTTCAATGCTGGTACAACAATGATTTATTATACGAAAGAAAACTTCACATTAAGCAAGGTATTAGTAGAGAATATAAACTCTTTAACAAATTGATAGCAATTCAGTTGCAAAAAAAGGTAATACAATATGTATGTACTAAATTCAGTTATGTATAAAAATTAAATTTAACTGGTAATATATAATACATACTAAATACAATGCTATAAATTAATATTCGATTATATAGATACTTAAAACTCGAAATAAAGTAAATATTCAATAATTATTCTTCAACATTCCGGCCGCGTTGAACTGGCGCGAGCCTTCAAAACTACATTGGTAACGGTGCTAACTTATGAATGACACGACGAATGATACCATTGCGGGTTTTTACATCTGCAACCCGGACCTTTCCATCTGGACCAGCAATAGCAGCCACAACCCTTCCATACAACCACCTTTGAGGAGGCACATTGACCTCGTGCACAAGTACCATATCGCCCAACTCTATATTTCGACACGGCAGTGTCCATTTCATTCGCGTTTGCAGTTCCACAAAATAATCTCTTCGGAAAGTATTCCAAAACTGTGTCTTTATTTTGGAAATCTGTTGCCATTGCTTTGCTATTGGCAGAGAATTTCGCTCTCTCTCTTCTGGTATTGCCTTTAAAGAAGTGCCTATCAAAAGGTGGCCTGGCGTCAAGGCCTCTCCATCGTTTGGATCTTCGGTCATTGGTGATATGGGCCTTGAATTTAGTATTGCCTCTATTTCTACGAGTATTGTGCCTAGTTGCTCGAAAGTTAAGTTGGCGTTCGCCATGCCTCGATATAGCAAATTCTTGGTTGATTTCATGGCCGCCTCCCATAGGCCTCCGAAATGGGGAGCGCGTGGAGGAATAAATACGAACTCGACTCCGTTCTCTGAAGCGAAATTGTTGATTATTGATTTGTTCTCTTCGCTGAACATAAGGTCTCTCAGCTCCTTTAGTTTGGTACTTACCCCTACAAAATTTGTGGCGTTGTCGCAATAAAGGCGAGTGGGTATTCCGCGTCTGCCGATGAACCTTTTAAAAACAGAAATGAAAGCATTAGTTGATAAATCAGAAACTGCCTCGATGTGCACGGCCTTTGATGAAAAACAGACGAAGATTGCAACATAAGACTTGTATGGAGGTCTACCACGAATACCGTAAGACGTGTAGATTGGGCCACAAAAATCAACCCCTGACACTAGAAATGGTCTCGAACAATGAAATCTATCTTTAGGCAAACTTCCCATGATTTGTTTCAATAACTTTGGTCGATATCTAAAACAGTGAATACAATTTCTTACAATTTTACGAACTAATTCGCGACCATTTATGATCCAAACTCTTTGCCTCAACAAACTTAAAAGAACCTTCGCACCAGCGTGAAGATTCTGGAAATGCAAATAAGTAGCATAAAGTTCTATAAATCTTGAAGATCTTGGCAATAAAAGTGGGAATTTCGTATCATATTTTAAAGGTGCATTTAATAATCTACCTCCAACTCGTAAAACCTCCACTGTACGATTTCCAAATTTTTGCTCGTGTAAGAAAGGATTCAATTTTTGTATACTAGATTTAATAATCGTTTGATTCTTCACACACTTTTTTTCGTCGATAAATTCTCGATTTTGTATTGTTTCTATTATTTTCAAAAATACAAAATTCAATTCGTTAGGTTTAATATTACGATCACTACCCTTTTCTTTCATGGCCATTATATCCGAAATATATTGTGCAAATTTCAACACTATATCTTTAATATAACTATTTTTGTCGCTCTTCCCCATATAAGTGCAACCACTGTGCATGGGTTGTATAAAACGATATATATAGGCAATTATTTTAAGTATCTTCAAGTATGACGAGGAATTTTCAATAATTTCATAAATTAAACTTTTTTCAGAATTAATCAGTATTATTCTGTTTTTTATCTTTCGCAGTTCTAGGCATTTTTCATGATCCGATGGTTCAATTTTTCTTTGATTTGGCCACATGGCATTGTTTAATTGTAAAAATATAGGTCCTCGAAACCAAATTGAGTTCTGAAGCTCATTTACAGTACATCCACGTGATACTATGTCTGCAGGATTTTCACAAGTTGGGACATGTTTCCAACACGCGCCTGACGACCACTCTTGTATTTCTGCGACTCTGTTGCCAACAAATGTACTTAGGGTGGATGGACACTTTTGCAGCCAGTATAATACAATCTCAGAGTCAGACCAAAAGTATATTTTCTCTGTGTATGGGAGCAATATTTCTTCGACTGTTTTCCATAGTTTAGACAGCATGTGCGCCGCGCATAACTCTAAGCGTGGTAAACTTCTCTTTTTTAATGGCGCGACTTTCGACTTGGCCGTCAACAACTGAACAAAAATTTCGTTGTTTATAATGGCACGAATATAAATACAACAGCCGTACGCAGTCTCTGAAGAATCAGCGAATCCATGTACTTGTATCTTTTTTTTATGCAACGTATTTATATATCGAGGTATTTTAATATTACAAATTTCATTTAGCGTGACCTTAAATCGTTGCCAAGAAGATTCAATTACCATTGGTACCGACTCATCCCAATCTAAACCCCTTCGCCATAACTCCTGAAGAATAATTTTACTCTGTAAAATTATCGGACTCAAAAGCCCTAAAGGGTCAAACAAACGGGCAGACACTGCGAGTATGTTACGTTTAGTTGCCTTTAAGTTGTCAAATTCAAATCCAAACTTAAAGTGGAATAAGTCTTCCTTTGGAAGCCAAGTCATGCCCAATGTCTTTGCATAATCAATTTCATTAACTGGAATTGCCTTTTCGCGCGATATATTGGATTCAAAGTTTTTGTTATTACAATACCATTTTGCTAATTCAAAACCCGCGCTTTTTAATATAGCCGTAACTTCCTCTCTAATTGTTCTTAACTCGTGCAAAGTATCAGCTCCAGTTAGCATATCATCAACATAAAAATGGTTTTTAATTATTTGGGACCCAATTGGATATCTTTGTTTATTCAGATTACTTAACTCTTGTAGGCAACGAATGGCTAAGAAAGGGGCTGGCGTTGTGCCATATGTGACAGTATTAAGATTGAAAATTTTAAGAGGTAGACTTTCGTTTTCTCGCCATAATATTAATTGGTACCTCCTATCAGATTGGTTTACCATAATTTGGCGATACATTTTAGTTATATCTGCGGTTAAAGCATATTTATGGCAACGAAAACGAAGCAAAGTGCAATAAAAATCAGGCTGAATGGTAGGACCTACCATAAGAATTTCATTCAATGATACTTGTGTACTTGTGCGACATGAGGCGTCGAAAACCACTCTCAATTTAGTCGACGTGCTTTGGGGTTTTAGTACACAGTGGTGTGGTATGAAGTAATGTGGTAATGGTGGAACATTAGTGATCTCAGACATGTGGCCTAGTGAAATATATTCATTCATAAAATCCGTATACGATAATTTTATATCAGGCGTTTTTGACAATCTACGCTCTAGAGCTAGGAATCTACGCTTAGCAGTTTCAAATGATGATCCCAAATTCGACGGAGTTTCCTTAAAGGGCAATTTTACTTCGAATCTACCTGATTCTAAAATCTTTACGTTTTCTTTGTAATGAGCTTCGCAGTCTAAGTGTTCTCCAGTATATTTGTTTGAGCGATTTGGAAAATCTTCAAGCTCCCAAAATTTATGCACAAAATGTTCTAAGTGCTGCATATCTATATTTTTATTGCTGTTAATAATATTACATGATGCAATGTTCTTATTTTCAATAATACGAGACCTTCCAGCAATTATCCAACCTAGCAGACTTTTTTGTAATTTAGGTAAAGAATCGCCAAGTCTTATTTGTCCAACAGAGAGAATTTCAAAAAATATATCTGTTCCAATTAGCATATCAATTCTTTGACATTTGTTGAATGTGGGATCAGCTAATATAATATTGCTTGGAATTCTCTTGTCAATGTCAATTAAATTGAATTCTGGTTGATAGGAGCAAATGGTTTCTAAGACCGAAAATTCTTCTTGAAATTGAAACGAATTGATTCTAGATTTCACTTTAGCAAAAACTTTATAATTTGATTTTGAACTGGATGTGCCAACACCACTTATAATTATGTGATTAGGCTCTAACTTAAGATTAAGCCTGCGTGAGCATTCCTCAGTAATCAAATTCAACTGAGACCCAGAGTCTAACAAAGCTCTTACATTTTGATAATTACCAAACCGATCTAATACTTGTACGATTGCGGTTGCTAAAACTACAGTGGAATTATCTGCAACGTGCATAACTGTTTGTTGGTTTGGAGGCTCTGATGTTGCTGATGTGGTTAAAGTATTATCAACTCCATGTGGTATGTTAACATATCTATGTAATAAATAGTGATGTGGTTTATTACACACTTTACAGCGAGGCGACTTGCATTTAGCTACACCATGGCCTAATTTCAAACAGTTCAAACAACAAGAATGCCTTTTAGCAAACTCAAACCTTTCGCCGACGGATATTGATAAAAAGTTTCCACAATCTTGAATGTTGTGCTTAGGCAATTTACAATATAAGCACAATTTTTCATTATTCGTTTGAATACACGAATAGACTGATCTTCCCTTTGCCTTACTTTTATCCTTTCTATTAGATTTTTCGTTTTTACTATATTTCTCCTCATTGACTTCCAATGACTGACTTCTACGAATAAGAATGTTAGCACAATTCTCCCAACTTGGCAACACTGAGTAGTCAAGTTGTTCGTTCCACTTTGCCTTCGTATCAGGATCAACCTTAGATAATACTAAATGTATAATTATAGCGTTTAATATTTCTGTATGCGATCCTAAGGATTGTAATGACCCATAAATGGCTGACACAGTATCTACTATATTACGCAATGAAGAAGGGTCTGGGAATGACATTTTTTGAATATCAAACAAATTTTCAATATTTCCGAAAAAAATTAACGATTTTTTATCGTAACGTTCTTCCAAACGAGCCAACGCTCTGGCATAATTGTCTTCAGTTACCTGAAAGGCCTTGACAGTTCTCAAAGCGTCACCTGTCAAACAACTCAATAAGTGATTAAACTTTTCAATTGGCGATAAGGTTGATTCTTCGTGTACAAGATTATGAAAAGAGGAAATAAAATTTTTGTAGTCACAGTACTTTCCTCCAAATGATGGTAATTTGAGGTTTGGTAATCGAGAGGGCGGTGGAATAGTTACTCCTACCGTTGAATCCATTACCGTACTTTCTCTACGTCTACTTTTCGCTAATAAAGAAAGTATTTTGGCTTTGGCACCAATGCATACCTCTTCTATTTCTGCACGTTTCGTATCTTCCGTATCAATTGATTCTATTTGACTTTGATAGGACATAAGTTGATCTATATATGACGTTAACAACTCTAAACGGCATTGTAATTCGTTGGGATCCAATCTCGATGCAGATGAATCCAACATATTTTTTATTCGTGTTATATTTCCCTTGACGGAGCCTCTTTGACGTTTTAGGAGCGCAAGTGAATCTATTTTAGTAGTCTCTTCAGTCATTTTCAAAGTAAAGTTATATTAAAATTGCCAAATTATGATAATAATTGTTTTAATTGATTGCTTATGTATGTCAAACACCTTATATTTGTTTTAAACAATCATCAAATTCTAATTAACAGAACAATTACAGTGGCAAGTTTTAAATAAATGTGATATCACCAATTTATAAAAAGTAAAAGAAATAATACAACAGCAATATAAAATGTGATATTAACACAAAACAACAAATGCGATATGCCGTTACTAATTTCTCTTACATGAACAATTTGCACAAATATTTTCTCTATTCTCTTAAGGAATTATATACCAGCCGTGCACCAATTATGCATATATGTACATATGTATGTATGTATATCAATACAGTTTACAGACTTTTATTCAAAATTGTGTTAAGATGCAAATATGTATATAAGTGTATTATACATATATTTGTATATACATACATACATACATATATGTGCATTATGTATATAACAAACGGTATTGTTTCAAATGTACATATATACATATGTATGTATGTATTCACGATGAATATTTTAACTGTTCTTGCCAGTGAGACAATAAATAATATATGTATGTAATTATACCTAACAGTATATTTTTGATAACTTCTGCGACCAATATGTGAACATAGAAATACTGTACTTACGATTTATGTATGTGCTTACATACATACAATGTACATGCACCTATGTTTTTATGTATTAGGAATATTGTCTAATTTTAATCCATACACAATTTTAAATTTTCTTTATAAGATTGGGTTTTACCAGATGCTTTGTCCAAAAAAAACTTTTCCAAATTTCCATAAGAGTTAGTTATGCAATTCGTATAATGGCTTTATAACTTATTACCTGGTTGACACGTTCTATAGAAAATCTTCCTTTTATCTTGACATTCCAGAAATTAATTCTTCCAAAGAGACTTGCCAATAAAAAAACAAATATCAGTTGTACCTCTCGTAGCTATAGTTAATCCAAAAGAAGAGATCCAACTTTATCAACAACAAAAAACTTCCAGCACTAAATTTCGTGAATTCAAATTATTTAAATTTGTATAAATCGCGTGACTATATACAATAAAATGGACAATATGTCCCTGCTCGGGCGCCAAAATGTTTTGTAGAAGTTTCTACAAAATTCTTTTATTTAAATAGAAGAATTTTGTAGAAACTCCTACAAAACATGTACATTGTCCCCTTTTCTTGATGAACATGGTGTGTTACGAGTCGGAGGAAGGCTAGAAGCGTCAAATATTTCATACAACGCGAAACATCCAATACTGCTTCCACATATCGATCCGATCACAAAACTAATAATGAAAATGGTTCATCTTGACAATTATCACTGTGGTCCTCAAGCAATGTTGGCAATATCCAGACAGCAATTTTGGATTGTCAAGGGCAAATCAGTGGCCAGAAACATCGTTCAGAACTGTGTGCGATGCACAAGATCGAAGCCAAGTTTACTAAATCAAATTATGGGTGAGCTACCGGCAAGCAGAGTAACTCCAGCTCGCCCATTCATAAAATCAGGAGTAGATTACTGTGGACCATTCTGGGTCCACTACAAGATAAGAGGTAAAAGACCGCACAAGGTGTATGTAGCGGTATTCATTTGTTTCGCAACAAAGGCTGTTCACTTAGAGGTAGTGACTGACCTTACCACTGAAGCATTCATTGGGGCCCTCAAAAGGTTTATAGCACGTCGAGGACGTTGTCAAACAATATACTCGATAACGCGACAAATTTTGTTGGCGCCACAAATCAGCTAGACGAGCTAAACATGTCCATATTTGCTGACACTTCGCAAGAGATGATTGTTCGAGCATGTGGTAAGGATGGTATTGAGTTCAAATTCATACCACCGAGAGCACCTCACTTTGGCGGACTATGGGAGGCAGCAGTCAAATCTGCAAAGCATCTTTTGCTAAGAAGTGTATCAACAGCGTCCCTCACGCACGAGGAATTCGAAACAGTTATAATTGAAATCGAAGCAATTTTAAACTCGCGACCATTGACCCCACTATCAACGGACCCTAATGATTTAACGGCATTAACACCAGGACATTTTCTAATTGGAGAACCACTCACACCTCAAGTGGACTCCAGGGCAACAACCTCATCCAGTTCCCTCGCAACACGATGGAGACTTGTTTCCCAACTGAAGCATGAGTTCTGGACGCGTTGGTCCACAGAATATTTACATAACTTGCAGGAGAAACGGAAGTGGAAAACAACATGCGAAAATGTGCATGAGGGTCAAATGGTCATCATAAAGGAAGACAATATACCTATTATGAAATGGCCTCTCGGCAGAATTCTCAAAACTTACAAGGGAGATGATGGCAAGGTTCGGGTGGCAGACATAAAAACGTCATCAGGTGTAACAAAAAGACCTATTCACAGGCTAGCTCCGCTCTTTCATGACGAAGGTCCAGTGGAGATTGAGCCATCAACTTATGTTAAAAGGGCATCTACGCGCTTCCGCCCGAAGTCTACCGAAGAAGTATATAGTACCCCATCAAAGAGGGTTAAACATATCACCAGCCCAATATTACTCGCCATGATAATAACGATTCTACTCATCCCTGTCGTGATAGGCAACAAACAGTATTAGGATCAAAAATTTTCGTACAGATCCCGGATTATATTTTGAAGGGATCGGAACAGCTAAATTGGTCACCGCTGAATGGAAATTAATGGTATTTTATGATCTGGCTCCATTTTATTCTGAGCTGAGATCTTTCCAGTCAGGACTAAACAAGTTACAACAACTCTGTTCAGAAATTCAACAACAGGCAACGTGTAGGATTTTGGTTAATAACTTCGAGCAAATTATGAATGAATTAACCGAGGAGAAGGAGTTGTTTGCAACCAGTAGAACAAAAAGAGCTGCATTCAATATTATAGGAAGTATTGCACGATCATTATTTGGTGTTCTCGATTCAGATTATGCAGAGGAGATGTCAAACACAATCAAGCAAGCTAAGGGCCAGACTCATTACTTGTTTCAACTATTAAAAAATCAGACGTCCATTATCGACTCAACTATCAATATTATAAAACAGGACGAACTCAATGCTCAAGGTCAACTAAGTGCAATCATCGAAAGAATAAATAAAGAAGCAAATGAGATACAGAAAGAGTCCGAACAAATCAGCCAAACACAATTAATAGGGCTACTAGCAAATCAAATGACGCTGACGGCAATAAATCTCCAAGGAATAGAAACGGAAATCATAAATGTGCTCACCGACGCCCACAATGGAAGAATCAGTCCACTCTTATTATCTCCCCATCAACTGAGGAGTGAACTTACCACAATCAAGGCACATCTTCCAGCATCTCGTACACTTCCAGTCGAAAATGAGAACCTTATACAGCTATATAAGCTAATGAGTGCCAAGGGAGCTGTAACTAAGGATGAAGTCATTTTCGAAATCATGCTACCATTAGTAGATCAACAATTTTTAGAATTATTTAACATTGTGCCAGTACCAACCATCAGAAATGATGTTTTAGTCGCCATCATCCCAGAAAGTTCATTTTTAGCTGTAAATCCACACAGGGACGAATACGTGCCATTTACAAATAATGAATTGTCCAATTGTATCACAGTCAAGGACAATACATTTATATGTCACAACAAACAATTCAAGCTTGGAAAGGGTTCGAATCACAATTCATGTGAAATCCACATCTTTAACAACAGGAATACAACCGATTGCAAGCTAACCCGCCTTCCAGGCAACTCTACATGCTCGCAATTGAAAAATCAAAATAAATGGATCTTCGCGACTATCGGAGACATCGAAGTATCATCAGTATGCGGCACCGAAATCACCCAGTGCACATTGAGGGGAAGTGGACTACTCGAAGTCGAAGCCAGCTGCACAGTAAAGTCCAGCCTGATTACGATTCAAGGACATTTTGGCATAACCAACAACATACACACATCATATGCTAAACTTAAGCACATAGATTCCATAAGCACACCTCAGGAGATAAAGAGAATGTTCAACACCACTGACAAGGAACTTGAAACTCATTCGGATCAACTTAACGCACTCCAGAAACAACTAAATGAGTCAAGTCTTGCTTCGCTCCCGGAATTCAACATTCAACACCACCAGGCAATAAGTTATACAGCATTGATTCTGTCCACAATGCTGCTATTAGCGCTCATTACTGTTAAATGTCGAATAAATCGCCACACCAACAACATCAACCAGTCCCGCGATCACGGCCTGTCACGATCGACATCATAGATACCTAATTGACCGGTAGTCAAGGCGGGGAGAATGTTGCGGCCCACAACGGGTTAATAACAAATCATTTATTTGTATATTTATTTAGGTCAATTCATAAGTCCCAAGTTGCATTTTATTTTAATTATTTAGTTCACTTACACTCTATTTAGTTAAGCACAATTCAAAACGTTGCATTTTTCATTTTTAGGTCATTTAAACTCAAGCTATTTTTTGTTCTTGTATTTATTAAATGTTCCAATTAATTGTAACATTTTAGTTCCGCATATTATGCATTTCTTTTATAACTTATTATTATTGTATGATTATGTTATTTAGTATATAAGACCAGCATTTCAATAAAGAAATTATCAGTTACAGCATAACAGATCGCAACTCAATCATTTAGATACTTTTTCTGGTCCAAGTGCTAGAAGAAGGAAAAACTTTAATTACAATTTAGTGCCAGCCCAAATTAATGTGTTTGGACTGATTATCACTAAAGACCAAGAAACATTATGAATTAACTAATTTAAAAGTACATTTAAGTTCAGTCTCATATCCATATGATGATGATCCTAACATAAAAATTAAAAATAAACGTAATGCAATTCTACATAGTTATTATATGTATCTAAGATTCCAGCAAATGTAGTACATGAAAGAATCTCAAGCGTTTCTACCTGTACCAGAGTTTAAGATAAAAGCTCCTTTTATTCAATAGCGGGACAATTGAATAAAATTTTGATTTGAAATATTAAGCAAAGACATCTTACTGTATTCTTATTCATGATCATATACTAGAATATATACCCATCAAAGGTCAAATTCTAAAAGTCTTATAAATTAAGCAATATGGAAAATAACATAATTTGTATATGTATAAGTACAAGGTTTCAAAAATAACTCAAATGAATTCATTGGAATAGAAGTAGCGACTGTTTTCAACAATTACGAATATAATAATTTCATTATAAAACTCTATAATCAATAAAAACTAAAAAAAAGAAGAAAGCTGGCTAACAAAAAACTATGGTTACATAAGCTGGACTGCTGGATCAGTTTCATTTAAAAATTTTTGTAAATGTATAAAAGGCAATGCAAGATGTTCTAAAATAAATGTAAAATTGAATATTAAAATATTTCTAAGAATCAATATAAGCTGCATCAACTTTAAAAAAATGTAAATTAAATATAGGAAATATATCCATTATAGTTACTATTAGCCCTAATTCACACGTTGATTTTTTGAAACACGATTTTTGTAGTTTGTAGGCGAACTGTATAGAAAAGCAAAGGGGGTAGAAAAAAAATCACATTTTCCGTTCTCAGTGTTTTTTTCAAATTTTCTTTACACATATTTTAATTTTTGGTATGTTGCTTTATTTTATTTTTTCATTGAATGTGACAACAGCTTTTTTTTAATAGAAAACAGTGTTACCTGTAAGTATTTTTGTCGCTAATATAGGAGTGTAGGGAATATCGGACAAATATTTTATTTTGGCCAAAATGTAGGTATTTTGTATTCTCATATTGCATTTTTTGCGCATAAATGTAAAAATAACTATACGCAAAATATATTTTTGCTCCGTTTAAAAATTTGTTTTTGCTCGTAATTACATAGACTTTTATCTAATTATTTTGGTGTCGCAATGCCTGTATTTGGATAGGATCTTCCCTCTATTCTTCTAATGGCAAGCACCCCAGGAAATAGGAAATGAGCATCTATTAAACAATGATTTAATAATTAAGGACATTACTTAACTATTTAACTTAAATCTTAATAAACTCCATGATTGGAGAAAACCCAAATATAGATATGTGTTATATTTGTATTATAAGATAATTTCTGAAAAACCGTAGAAAAGTATGCATTAATTTCGAAGGCAGAAGTAGTCACTTTGAATAGTTTAATACAAAACAATTAAATATATACATACATACATATGTCAAGTTTTAAGTTACCTACTGTAGCTTCAAATATTCAGAAGAAATAATTTTGGTTTACAAAAGGTTTACAAAACAAATTTTTTAACATGTAGGGAAAAACGAATTTTTTAAAAATCTAATGGCAACACTGATACAATTTTTGGAAGAAAAAAAATCAAAACTAGAAACATGGAAAAAATCATCGTATGAATGTAAAATGTTTTTGGAAGCAACTTTTAAAGAGAATCAAAAATAAAACAAGATTTTTAAATCCTCGTATGAATTGGGCCTTACTCTAAAGTATGTATCTTAAGGAATTCAGTTTTAGTTAAAACAGAATATCCTCACAAACTTTTAAGTAAATACAGATAAAAATTAAATCAACGTTTTTTAATTTCAAATAAAAAAAACTATGAAGATATTTCACATCTAAACGTAAAAGACCAGGCGAATATTTACAACATCAACCAAAGACCGCACATGACATAAAATTCAAGCACGGAGCCAAACACTTATTTGTATGTTGTAGTGAATTAAACAATAAATTTTTAGTTAATTGATTTGTGAGTTCATCTGGGAGCTCCAACTTTATTAGTGCTCAACGAGGAGCTCTTTTAGATGTTTGTCAATTAATTAATTTTAAAATAGAAATACATTGTCTTATATACTAGTTATGAGAATAAAGCTTAACCTATCTTAACATAAGAGCGAAAAGAAAAGGTATATGCTTAATAAGCAAATTGTTCCTTTTACTTTCCCACGGTAGACGTGCGGCGTGTGTCTCATAAGAAATTTGGAAAACATAGATTCTGTATTGTTTATATTTATATATATAAACACATGTGTTTATTAAGTATGATTTATTGAAGTACCTTATGCTGCGGCCTTTTTTTGATCAGACTGGTGAGTGTCAAATAGCAGTTGTACAAAATACATATTTACGTTGCAGTCTGTCAAATGCATTTATCTTACACTTCATGCAGCGGTATTTGCCCGATTGCATGAGTGTCAAATGTCCGGTGCACAAAAATAATTTCAATGCCATGTATGTTGTGGTCAAGTTGACTTTAAATGTTGACTATACAATCTTGGTCGTAGTGATAGTTAGGACACGCTACACCTCCACCTTTTATAAGAATGTTCATATAACGTTAGTTTTATGGACATTCTTTTACAGATAAAAAGTATTTTTGAAGTATAATTCAAAATTTAAATCTTATTGTAAAATATTAGATTTTATTGGTAATGCGCATACCGTTTTAATTATTTAATATTATATAATTTAAGTCTATTCTTATGAACTATTTGTGTTTTATTTGTTTTCTTATCAAATATAGTTACATTATTTCTTAAGTTTATTTTCTTAATTTTGTAAGGTCCTCTATATTGTATTTCTAACTTATGACCTGCTTCATATTTCAGTCAAACTAGATCTCCTATTTTAAAGTTATAATCAATTATATCCTTATCGTAATTTAATTTTTGTCTAAGTTTATGCTTATTTAGTAATTGTTGAGCTCTCTTATATGCTACTTCTAACCTAAATTTTGTTTCTTTGGCATAGTCCATATTATATAGTGGTGCTACTTTATCTACATTGAATATCTGAAAACTGTTAGGAGTTTTTGCAAAGACTAACTCATAAGTACAATAATTATGTATTGTTGAAGGTGTTGTATTAAAACAATAAGTAAAATATTATAACCATTCGGCCCAATCATATTTGCCTATATATATATATATAGGAACGTACGTATTCATTGAAATTTCTATGACTTCTTTCTATTGTGCCTACTCTTTGGTGGTGATGAGCTGTCGAAGTTAATTTTTAAATTTTTAGTAGATTACAAAGTTCTGTTAATATCGAATTTTTATATTCTGTTCCCATGTCCGAAATGAACGTCTTCATTGGACCATAGGTAAGTATAAAATTTTCAAATATTGCATTAGCGATTGTCTTAGCGCTTTTGTCTCTTATTGGTATAGTAACTAAATATTTAGTTAAATCACATATTATTGTGATTGCGTATTCATTTCCAAATAATGATTTTGGGAATGGTCCTATTGTGTCTACCACTACCGTATCAAATGGTTTTGTTGGCGTTGGTGTCACAGTCATTGGACTTTTGTTATGTTTTAAGGTTTTAGCAGTTTGGCATTTGTGACATGTTTTTACGTATTTAGATATGTCTTTGGACATATTTTTCCAATAGTAATATATTTTTATATTTTCTAATGTTCTATATATTCCACAATGTCCTTCTTCTATGGGATCATCGTGATATTTCAGCATAATTTCAAGAATTGCCTTGGCATTCTTATTATTGATTTGGGTCACCTCGTTTAGTAGCGCTACTTTAATTTTATTTAATATTTTATTGCCCATAAGTTTAAATTCATTAATAGAGATAAATTCGAAAATTTTCTCACTAGGTGCCACTTGTAAATTATATATTTTGTGTTTACCGGCCACTTTTTCGAGCCTAGAGAAAAATTGTCCTAAGTCAAAATTCTCTTTAGTAAACAAATCATTAATATGTATATATGTTACTATAGATTTTCCACGTTTGATATAACATCTTGCGGGGGAAATCTTTAGTTTATAGTATTTTCTGACGTCAGTGTTTGTTAAAGGTACACATATACTGGGCTTATCATTATTTTTATTTTTATAAAATTTATGCTGTTTATTTAGTGTATTACTATTCATTTCTTTTTCTGTATTGGTCATCGATCTAGTCGTGACTTTTAATATAGAACAAATTTTATTATTCATGTCTTTTCGGTCATTTATTGTAATTCGCGATAAAGCCTCAGCAACATAGTTATCTTATCCTATTGTATTGATCTTAGGGGAAAGTCCGAGTTTTCTAACTATTTTCGTGGTTTCTATTTCTTCAGTTGCTAAATTTTTGTCTCATTCCATTGTTACAATTGCTATTGTTAGTATATCTATTATAGTTATAGTTATTACTATTATTATTATTATTATTAAAAAAAATTTTAATAACTTTTTTTTTCTTTTCTTTGTAATCTTCATTTTCTTGTCTTGTTAAAACGTAATTGATAAAAAGGTACTATTAAATTTCTTTGTCTGAATACTCTATTATACAATCCATTATATTCTATCTATATGGTGTGTTTTAATATATCTGTTAGACTTTATCTAAATCATTTGCTTTACTGAAATATTTTTCTTAGAGCTCTTTTATGTGACAAATATATTTTAAGCAACAAGTTTATAGCTGAAATTATTACTAATATTAGCATTAGTGACCATAATGAATTTATTTCTGACTTATGATCAATGATTTCCAAATTGGTAATCACGTTAGCATTGGGTTTTTCCATTTTTGATTTTGTTTTACCCATGCTTACGAATTTATATATCTTACGAAATTATTGGTGCATACTATTTTCATTTTCTATACGTTCTGACCACCTGATTGCACGAACTGTAATTTTTTCTACACGAGTATTTTTTAAGACATCGTCCTCAGTTGGGACACCTGGCATTCCTATTATTGTCCATAATTTTTGTAACCATTCTATTTGTTCTTCCATAGGTATTTCTTTTTCCTTATAAATTGCGTTTTTCGCTTTTCTATCCATTATAAAGGACCGTACAAGATATTATATGTATTAAGTTTAACAAATTTTATTTATATATGTATATATATATTTATATTAAAAATCCAAAAAAAAAAATTTTCCTCGAGCGGTTAACGCTTACAGGCCTTACGATTGCAGATTAGACGCAATGCATTATATTATTAATAATTTTTTTTTTTGCTACATAAGATAAAAAAAATTTGTTGGTGCTTCTTACACTTTTTTCTTTTCAATTGCTCCAAAGTTTCCTCCAGTAGATTAATTTTGTTCCACATCTCAGTGGAAGCTTCCCAGGATGGTGGTGGTTCACTGTTGATGAGCCTCAACAGTATCGCTTTTTCCCTTTTAAGTTTTTGTGTTACTCCGATTCTTCTTTTTGGTTTTGGTATTGTGTGTATTGCTGTTAATTGTTGTTCCTTTTTGTGTTGAATTTTTCAGTGCTACTCCGCTATGGTTATAGCTTTAAGTCCTGGTTGATTTTCTGAGCCATGGGATGTCATTTTTTTCATATAATTGTGAGTTTCTACTTGTTGTATATAGATGAGTTGAACGTTATATAGATGAGTCAGCTACGGCATTTTTAGAGGCACTACTTGCTGCGGTGGATAGAACTGATGACAATATTTCCAGTGACTTTTGGCTAGACACTCTTCCGACGGAAACTTGGCTGTCCGTCGGGTCTCAATTTGGCGCTCTCTTAGGGCACTCCAAAAATGATGAATTTTTAAACTTTTTAAACTGGCAGGATCGCCATGAATTGAATTAAACAGTAAATTTTTAGTTAATTGATTTGTGAGCTCATCTGGGAGCTCCAACTTTATTAGTGCTCAACGAGGATCTCTTTTAGATGTTTGTCAATTAATTAATTTTAAAATAAAAATACATTGTCTTATATACTAGTTATGAGAATAAAGCTTAACCTATCTTAACATAAGAGGGAAAAGAAAAGGTATATGTTTAATAAGCAAATTTTTCCTTTTAGTTTCCCACGGTAGACGTGCGGCGTGTGTCTCATAAGAAATTTGGAAAACATAGATTCTGTATTGTTTATATCTTAATATATAAAAAATCCGTGTCACTGTGTATGTTTCGAATAAACTCAAAAACGAGTCAACTGATATTCATGAAAATTGGCATATATATGTAATTTAGTCCAACTTAGATGATAGGATAGTTATTATTTAAATTAATGGCCTGGGGGTGGAGGGGCGTGGCAAAATGTTTGTACCGTATACGAAGCTAGACCGCTGGACCGATCCTTCTGAAACTTTGTCAGCATGTTACTCAAACTCCAGCATAAATAATAGGAAATTTTTTTTCGTCCACGCCTACTTTAACGCCCATTTTTTAATAATATAAAAATCTAAATGTTTCCGAATAAACTCAAAAACGAGTCAACTGATATTCATGAAAATTGGCATATATATGTGATTTGGTCCAACTTATATGATAGGATAGTTATTATTTAAATTAATGGCCTGGGGGCGGAGGGGCGTGGCAAATTGTTTGTACCGTATACGAAGCTAGACCGCTGGACCGATCTCCGTAACTCAAGAACTACTGCAGCGTAACTCAAGAACTACTGCACCGATGTTGACTAAACTTCATATACATGCTTTCTAAGGCGTAAGTAGTGCTTCTGTGTAGTTTGAAGTTTGTCCGACAGATGGCGCCATATTTATTTTTTTTGTGTTTTTGCACCGTAACTCAAGAACTACTGCACCGATGCTGACAAAACTTTATATACATGCTTTATGAGGCGTGAGGAGTGTTTCTGTGTAGTTTGAAGTTCGTCCGGCAGATGGCGCAATATTTAGTTTATTCGTGGGCAAAATCCAATTTTCATATTGTACCACCAATGCCATATACAACACTAATGTTTGCTTAGGGCCAGCAACGCGGACCGGGGTCAGCTAGTTTATATATATAAACACATGTGGTTATTAAGTATGATTTATTGAAGTACCTTATGCTGCGGACTTTGATCAGACTGGTGAGTGTCAAATAGCAGTTATACAAAATACACATTTACGTTGCAGTCTGTCAAATGCATTTATCTAACACTTCATGCAGCGGTATTTGCCCGATTGCATGAGTGTCAAATGTCCGGCGCACAAAAATAATTGCAATGCCATTGGATGTTATGTAATTATATTGCGGTCAATTTGACTTTAAATGTTTCCTATACAATCTTGGTCGTAGTGATAGTTAGAACACGCTACAATGTACATATGTACAAAAATAAATAAAATCAATTTGTAGATATGTATGTACACATAATATCAAATTTCTTATCAATACTCAAGTATTTATTAGATCTTGACAATCACACTTCCATATCTACATCATGAAAATATATGAACACCGCAAACCATTCAGTCAGAGCACATGCCAAAGCTAAACGACCTTATTATGGACATAGAAACTATAAATTCCCATGATCGTTGAAAAGTCAAAGAAGCCGGATGCAGTTAAATAAACAAAATCTGTAATATAAACAAATTTCTCACAGGCAGACTTTAAAGCTGGACAATTTTAAGCATGACAAAATAACCAGCAATCTTAAGTATAAAAACATACTAGGATAAAAAAAAGTTCTGATATATGCTAATATTTTATACTACCAAATGTCTGGCATGACACACAAAGAGGTGATGACGTAATACACAAACACAAAAATACATAATGAAATTTTATAATATTATGAAATTCGTACACACAGACAAACACACACATACATACATACTCACATATACACACACACATACAAATTCCCACAATGCATATGATAGTCGTGTAGTAGTCGTCAAATCTAATTTATCTGATGGTATTACGATATATGATAAAATTCATATATACAGCAACACCCAGAACAAAATCGCTCGCATCAGTTTGTCATACAAAGGTACGAGAAAAATCGGGACACGTAAAAGTAGATGCTTCTATAAGTTTTGGTGTATGTCTCCAAAAGCTATTTCCTATAATTGTTACATTAAAGTAAAATATACTGAAATAAAAATATCATTACCCCTATAAATACAAACACACATACACAGTCATATACACACACACTCTCACGTTCATTTATACCAGTGATGGGAAATGAGATTTGCATTTCGTTATAAAAAAAAAAAAAAATTTAGTACTTTTTTGATCCCGAGAGTACCAAAAATTATAATATTTATTATTTAAATTTTATTAACAAAAAATTATAAGAAATTCATTTACAAGGAAATAAAAAAGGAACACAGGTACAAATATACAAATATGTATAGCCTGAATTAGACTGAATACTGTCGGAACATAGAGCTTGCCCCATATTTCGTAGCTCACTAAAGATAAAGCTAAATTCGATCGCTAAAATGCTGAACAAATAGAAAATTTAAACCAATAAAATTTCGACGAATTAAATTTTTAAGCCATTACCTGATTTATCAATACACGTTTGAAAATTGCATTCGTAGCCGACAAATTGATTTTATAGATTTTTAGCGGTAAAGATTTAGCTTTAGCGAGTTGCAGAATACGATGGCTGTTCCTTTATTTTGTTTTCATGAGATTTTGGTATGAGAAAATCCTTTCGACATTTACAGAGGAGTGAGGTATGGACAAAACTCCGTAAGCTACTCTCTATATATCAGGAAACATGTATTCATCTTATGCGTTTTTATTTTAATCACTGTAGACCAGAAACTGCATATATTCTCTGTTGTTAGATGTTTCAATTCTTCCATATCTATATTGGTTGTTAATATTTTAAAAAATTTTCTTTTCCCTGGGAACATTTTAGTTAAAAGTGGTATAATGATATTGGTTTTACAAGATAAAATATTTTCAGGCGGAAACTTACTAAACCAAACTAACATTTCATTGTCAAAGTCCACTTTTTCCCTTACAACTTAATATAAACTTTTTAAAATTTTCTTTAAACTGATTTAAAACATTTGTTTCAATATATCAACTTATGTGCCACATAAAATATCATTGAGTGAAGTATGGTTTTCGATGATACTTAATTGTGATAGGTTACATTTTTGTAAAAGAACTTTAACCAATAAAGTTTCGTCCCATTTGTCGAAAAAAAATTTAATTCTTGGCAAAAATATATGCACCCGTGCGTATTCTGTCTGCATTTCTAAGTTGCCCGTGAGAGTATCAAATGTGTTAGGGGAGTACTAAGGTACTTTCTCATGTCAAATAGTATCAAAAAAAGTACGATCGTACCAACTTTCCCATCACTGATCCATACACTGTAAGCACAACGCTTCTCTACAATAACAACAAAAGCTCTACACACAAGTGTACATACATAAACATAAAATCCAACTCTCACACACACACACACACACATATATATATATATATATATATATACATATAGCCCAGAAAATCTCAGCATGAAAATCCCCTCATTTGTAACAGGGTTGCCACCATTTTTGATTTTTCCCAGTTTTGAATTCCCAAAACATGTCTATCGCCTCCATTACCACACTACTAGTATTCCCTAAAATGTTGGTTGTCTCACCAAAGTGTTGTAGATAGAATTCTGGAACAGTGGGATGTAATGATAAAACTTAATTTGAAGATCTAAGAGTACACTTATTTCTAAAGAGGATTTATTTTTTAATTTGTCGTTTGTGTCGACATTTTTAAGCAAAAAATATATTAATGATGATCATGTTGATAAATTCTCACCATCTTCACACGAAATAGATTTGTGCTGCGCATAAGTTGAACTATTAATAACCAAAAACTCAGCTCTACAGTTGTAGAATTCGAAAATAAAATTTAATGGCCTGTTTCACAATAACGAAAGAAAACGTTCGACTGAAAATTTATATTGAAAACAACAATAAAATATAAACATTTGTTTTTTTTTTCAAAATAAATTCTAATTCGAAAGTTTTCTTTCGTTATTGTGAAACAGGCCATAAGTCTTTTTACATTTATTTTATGTCATATTTGAAAACTAAGTATAACTTCAAGGACTACTATTTGAATTGGTTTCCAAAGTTTACAGCAGAATATGTTCTATGTAAGTGGAAACACAAATAATATTGTTCCTTTTGTTACACATAAAAAAGTTTAAAGAGAATACAATAGACTTCAATGAGACTTCAATTCTCGTACACCATTGCTTCTGTTTTGTTCTGTATTTTGTTCCTTGAATTCTGGAACAGTGGGATGTAATTATAAAACTTAATTTGAAGATCTAAGAGTACACTTATTTCTAAAGAGGATTTTTTTTATAATTTGTCGTTTGTGTCGACATTTTTAAGCAAAAAATATATTAATGATGATCATGTTGATAAATTCTCACCATCTTCACACGAAATAGATTTGTGCTGCGCATAAGTTGAACTATTAATAACCAAAAACTCAGCTCTACAGTTGTAGAATTCGAAAATAAAATTTAATGGCCTGTTTCACAATAACGAAAGAAAACGTTCGACTGAAAATTTATATTGAAAACAACAATAAAATATAAACATTTGTTTTTTTTTTTCAATATAAATTCTAATTCGAAAGTTTTCTTTCGTTATTGTGAAACAGGCCATAAGTCTTTTTACATTTATTTTATGTCATATTTGAAAACTAAGTATAACTTCAAGGACTATTATTTGAATTGGTTTCCAAAGTTTACAGCAGAATATGTTCTATGTAAGTGGAAACACAAATAATATTGTTCCTTTTGTTACACATAAAAAAGTTTAAAGAGAATACAATAGACTTCAATGAGACTTCAATTCTCGTACACCATTGCTTCTGTTTTGTTCTGTATTTTTTTCATAATTTTATAGTTATTTTATTTTTTATTGATTTTTTTTAATATTATTAATTTTTAAATAATTTGTCGCTGAGACTTAAAAGCATTTAACAAACATTTAAAACCAACACATTATAATTAATAAACTTTCATTGGTTTTGTCTTTCCACAATTTTTCTTTCTATTCAGTACTTTTCATAAAGTGTGGAAAGAATATTTTCAGTTCAAAATTTTACCAAAAGTCAAATGAGAAATATATTGCAATCAGAAACTTTAGCATCTTTAATACATGCCTAAGACTTTTTGATGTCTAGCAATATATATTTTTATAATAGTAACGCATGTAAAATACTAAACCAAAAAACATAAATTCTGTTATATCGATAGAATCTTTGTTGGATTGAAATATATAGCTAACAATTATTATTATTTTTACCATATATATATATACAAATTTATAATACTTATCAGTACTTATTTTTACCATATATATATACAAATTTATAAAACTTATCAGTACATATTTAACCATATAACAAATCACAAACCATAGATATATTTGTGACTAAATATATACATACATACATCTGTACTTGGATTCACTAACTTTTATTACGATAATCTTATCGTAACATATTTTGACGATATTCGCTCTCGGTTGAAGTGAAAAAAGTAAAATCGCAAGCTGAAATTCATTTGGCTTTTCTTTAATTCACATTTGTGCTTTTCGCTTATTTTGACATTTTGTATGTAGAGATGTCGCATTAAATACAATTAAAAGACAGATGTACACTATCGTAAAAAAGAATTTACGGAATGACGTTATCGTTACTGCAAATATGTGTCGATAAATATCACGATTTTCGGTTCCCAAAAACTTATTGAATCCAGGTACTGATACGATAAGTTAATTTATCTTTTAAATTAATTTAGTGTTATTAGAGTCTTTACGTGCGTATGTATACATACATATCGTGAGCTAAAATGCAAAAAGGCGTAACTTACACAAAATTCAAAATCCAGTTTTTGAGTGTTTATTTATAAATGCCTTTAAACTACATGTTTTGAAAAAATTTTACACTTCTGTGACAAACATATTCGGTAGAATCTACAGAATATCGGTAGAAGTGTGCACACTGGTTGTAGCTGGTTGAAAAATTATGCCAAACACAAAACCACTCTGCCTCTCTAACCAACAAACTGGCATGTTATGCCAGCCCGTGTAAATCAGCGCATTAATGTTTCAATAAAAGGAATAAATGAATTTTCTTGCAACAGCTCATGCCGAATAGATGATTTTATAAATTTTCGGAAATATTTCAAATGAGAACTTTATTTAATTCTTAAGTATTCCCTAAAATGTTGGTTGTCTCACAAAATTGTTGTAGATAGAATTCTGGAAAAGTGGGATGTAATGATAAAACTTATGCCCCTATCACGGTTTTCAACTAAACTCAGTTTGGTCGCCTAAGAGTAGACCAAACTTACACACGACCAAACTGTTTTTTAGTATTATGAACCACAACTGTTTTTTAGTTGAAATTGTCATTGCGTTGCCAACTTAAAATATCAAGTTTGACAGAAAGCAATTAATTTGTGTGAAAATTTAAAATACAAAGTTTTAGAAAAAATATTGTTTTGTATGATTTAGTTCAAAGGAATCATACTAAATGGATACAAATATATGTAGATTTATTTTATGACGACGAAAATGAAGTCGCAAATATAGATGTACTACGTATCGAAGGAAAGAAAGAAATTCGTGATGATTCTAACCATCATGAACTACCCAATGCAAGGTAAGGAATAATCAAAATAGGGAACGAATTCTTTAAAAAATAATTTTGGAATATTAAGAAAATTTTGTTATGAAGCATAATCAATATTTCCAGTAACGATTTTTCCATATTTTCTACTTTTTACCTGTAACTAGAAAAACCCAACCACCGACTCAACTACTTGAAAACAGTTGTGTATACTCAACGTTTTTCTCAACCAAACTTACTCATAGTTGTAAATGATAGTACCAAAACACAACTGAAAACTCAACTGTTAATTTAGTGGAGAATGGTAATGCAAATTTATCAATCACAACCAAACTATTTTAAAAGTTGAAAACCGTGATAGGGGCATTAATTTGAAGATAGAGTACACCTATTTTTAAAGAGGATTTCTTTTTAATTTGTCGTTTGTGTCGACATTTTTAAATGAATGTAAATTCTCACCATTTTCACACGAAATAAATTTATGCTGCGCATAAGTTGAACTATTAGTAACCAAAAACTCAGCTCTACAGTTGTAGAATTCGAAAATAAAATTTAATGGCCTGTTTCACAATAACGAAAGAAAACGTTCGACTGAAAATTTATATTGGTGGCTATTCTGGAATACCCGTCGACTTGGTGAAATTTACATGTAGAACAAAAACAAAACTTCATAAATGTTAAAAATTTGTTTTTGTTTATCATACAAAGTTTACCGTTTTTAAAAAAGAGAGCAACGCGTTGAAATTCTCACGTTTATTTCATTTAAGAATTGTATGGGAAACAAAAACAATATATGAAACTTTGTCTTTGCTTTAATGTAAAGTTTCACTTCTTCGACGCGTTTTCCCGAATAGCCACCATTGAAAACAACAATAAAATATAAACATTTGTTTTTGTTTTCAATATAAATTCTAATTCGAAAGTTTTCTTTCGTTATTGTGAAACAGGCCATAAGTCTTTTTACATTTATTTTATGTCATATTTGAAAACTAAGTATAAATTCAAGGACTATTATTTGAATTGGTTTCCAAAGTTTACAGCAGAATATGTTCTATGTAAGTGGAAACACAAATAATATTGTTCCTTTTGTTACACATCAAAAAGTTTAAAGAGAATACAAATCCATATTAGACTTCAATGAAAGTCGTAATTTTTTTCGTTTGGATTTTTCAAAAGGACATCAAATTTTTTTTTTGTAATTCTCGTACACCATTGCTTCTGTTTTGTTCTGTATTTTTTCTCATAATTTTATAGTTATTTTCTTTTTTATTGATTTTTTTTAATATTATTTTTAAATAATTTGTCGCTGAGACTTAAAAGCATTTAACAAACATTTAAAACCAACACATTATAATTAATAAATTTTCATGGGTTTTGTCTTTCCACACTTTTTCTTTCTATTCAGTACTTTTCATCAAGTGTGGAAAGAATATTTTCAGTTCAAAATTTTACCAAAAGCCAAATGAGAAATATATTGTAATCAGAAACTTTAAAGCTGGATAATTTTAAGCATGACAAAATATAAAGCAATCTTAAGTATAAAAACATACTAGGATTTAAAAAAAAGTTCTGATACCTATATCTTAATATTTTATACTACTAAATGTCTGGCATGACACACAAAGAGGTGATGACGTAATACACAAACACAAACATACATAATGAAATTTTATAATATTACCCAGGTAGCATTTTGTATCATAATCCAATCGTTTCCGAATCAGCTTGACGGGAAAAATAACCGTATATGAGCTCATTTTTCGAATAAATGATACTCCCGTTGTGAGAAAATGGTACCCTACAGATGAATCATACCAAAGAATCAGTTATGATACGATTTGCTGATTATTTTTGAGCAATTTTCATATTAAATCATTTAATCACCTTTTTGCGGTTTGCATGATGTTCCTCTATTTTCAAGAAATTATTATTTGATCATATTGATGAATCATAAGTGAATCTTCTTTCAATCGCCAAAGTGATAAATCACTTTTTAATCATCAAAAGCGATCTGTAGAGAATCATAAGATATTTCTGCCAAAAATGATCACCCAAATGCTAGCTGGGTTATGAAATTCATACACACACACACACACATACATACATACTCACACACATACACAAATTCCCACAATTCATATGATACTCGTGTAGTAGTCGTCAAATCTAATTTATCTGATGGTATTACGATATATGATAAAATTCATATATACAGCAACACCCAGAACAAAATCGCTCGCATCAGTTTGTCATACAAAGGTACGAGAAAAATCGGGACACGTAAAAGTAGATGCTTCTATAAGTTTTGGTGTATGTCTCCAAAAGCTATTTCCTATAATTGTTACATTAAAGTAAAATATACTGAAATAAAAATATCATTACCCCTATAAATACAAACACACATACACAGTCATATACACACACACACTCACGTACATTTATACCAGTGATGGGAAATGAGATTTGCATTTCGTTATCAAAAAAAAAATTTTTAGTACTTTTTTGATCCCGAGAGTACCAAAAATTATAATATTTATCATTTAAATTTTATTAACAAAAAATTATAAGAAATTCATTTACAAGGAAATAAAAAAGGAACACAGGTACAAATATACAAATATGTATAGCCTGAATTAGACTGAATACTGTCGGAACATAGAGCTTGCCCCATATTTCGTAGCTCACTAAAGATAAAGCTAAATTCGATCGCTAAAATGCTGAACAAATAGAAAATTTAAACCAATAAAATTTCGACGAATTAAATTTTTAAGCCATTACCTGATTTATCAATACACGTTTGAAAATTGCATTCGTAGCCGACAAATTGATTTTATAGATTTTTAGCGGTAAAGATTTAGCTTTAGCGAGTTGCAGAATACGATGGCTGTTCCTTTATTTTGTTTTCATTATATATCAGGAAACATGTATTCATCTTATGCGTTTTTATTTTAATCACTGTAGACCAGAAACTGCATATATTCTCTGTTGTTAGATGTTTCAATTCTTCCATATCTATATTGGTTGTTAATATTTTAAAAAATTTTCTTTTCCCTGGGAACATTTTAGTTAAAAGTGGTATAATGATATTGGTTTTACAAGATAAAATATTTTCAGGCGGAAACTTACTAAACCAAACTAACATTTCATTGTCAAAGTCCACTTTTTCCCTTACAACTTAATATAAACTTTTTAAAATTTTCTTTAAACTGATTTAAAACATTTGTTTCAATATATCAACTTATGTGCCACATAAAATATCATTGAGTGAAGTATGGTTTTCGATGATACTTAATTGTGATAGGTTACATTTTTGTAAAAGAACTTTAACCAATAAAGTTTCGTCCCATTTGTCGAAAAAAAATTTAATTCTTGGCAAAAATATATGCACCCGTGCGTATTCTGTCTGCATTTCTAAGTTGCCCGTGAGAGTATCAAATGTGTTAGGGGAGTACTAAGGTACTTTCTCATGTCAAATAGTATCAAAAAAAGTACGATCGTACCAACTTTCCCATCACTGATCCATACACTGTAAGCACAACGCTTCTCTACAATAACAACAAAAGCTCTACACACAAGTGTAGAGATATTTCTTTTCATACTTAGTGTAAAAAATTTCCATTTTGTATGTTATATAATCTGAGAAAAAAAAATATAAAAAAATTAATAAACGAAAAAGTTATTAAACTTTTAAACCCCATGGTAACTTTTGGTCCACCCTGCATAACGAATTATATGATATGCAAAGTATATTGCTTATCATATAATTCGTTATTATTGCTATTGCCAAATTGCTGTAATTCTTTATAATCCAATTTGAATAGAAAATACTTTATTAAAAAAATTTGTTACTTTCAACTGGACTTGGCATATTTTCTTACTTTTAAAAATTTTTTTTGGACTTAGCATATTTGCCTACCATTGCATTCCAGCAAGAAAAAACAAAATAATGGTATTAGTTTTGCTTGTAAATGATGTAATTTGAATTATACTACGAAGCTACATCAAAATCTCAATTTCGACGAAAAGTGGACTTAGCACTTTTTCCGACTAAGGTAACGATATGTCTTTAACATAACAGCGTTGGCTGAAGTAGTTAGCACGTTGACTACAAAACCGAAGGTCCTGGGTTCAATCCCTGTATCCGACAGTCATTAAATAACAACACCACGCATTTTTCTGATGTGCATTAGTGTCCCTTTGTGTCAGTTGTTGTAGGAAAGTTCAAGTGATGAAGGCATAGTCACTGGTCACTGAACTATACCGACTTCAGCTGATAATAATCCTAATGTAACATCAGAGCGCCCTCCTTCGTTGTGTAGCAAAATCATCGGCGAAGTAAAATAATCAATAAAATGGCTACAAAACACAGCTTCAAAAAATTAATACGCCTCATTTAACATCAGAGAGGCGCTGCAACACTGCATTATTAAAAACGTGCGAAAAAGCAGAGTTGTAAAAGAATGAAGCTTTCCTCTATCTCTTCCTTCACCACCTGTCTTCTCTCTCACTATCCCTTTCCTAAAAGAAGGTAACACCTAGTAATAGTAGTAGGCATTAATTGCCTGAGTGTTACTTTTTATAAAAAAAAAAAAAAAAAAAAAAAAAAAATACCTACAAAAACTTTGCAATATCTTTGCAACACAAAACAACATGATGTCTACAATAAATGCAGAATTTCGCATTCGAAATAAGTTTTTAAAATTACCAACAAAATTACACTTTCTAAAAGCTAAACGGAAAAGTACTTCAGTAAAAACAGCACTCCAATTAAAAACGTTTATGTAGATGAAAACAAATTTTTTTTTAACAATTTGTATTCAATTGCACACATGCTTAACTTTTCTTAACATTAGAATAAATTATTATTTTTTAAACAAAAACATTTTTAACTCGTATAAAAATATAACTATGTATCATTAACTAAAAATATTAATATGCCAAAAAAAAATATATATTCATATGTTTATCTTCAAATGTTAAATATATTAAATTTTAAACACATTCACTTTCACACTAACATAGTTAAAAACTATGAGATATTAAATTACAAAAACATAAACAATGACGAACAAAAAACTTGCTAATTGTAACAGAAATATTAATGACGACTATGCAAAAGTAGAATTGACAAACAAAGTGCATTTCACTCATGTATTATAGGAAAAGAATAATGATAAATAATTTTACATTCAAAAATCATGACGTCAGACAAAACTACAATGTACAAAAAAAAAAATTACAGACTACGATATACACGTAGAGAAATAATTAATAAACACGGACAACATAATAGAACCATCAATTAGCTTATGCAACGCTCCACTCCTCTTGGTACCCAAGAAAAACATGGAAGACTAACGAAATTGAGAATAGTAATAGACTTTAGGAATGTGAACAACAGAATTGTAAACTTCGAATTTCCACTAAATAGATTTAGACTTTTCAAATATATAAAAAAAATAGATTTGGACATACTACAACAGATGATACCGTAAGAAAACAATGAAAAAGAAAGAAAATTATTTTAACTAGTAGGGCAATGAAAAATATAACTAATGAGGCAAACACAAAAGAAAATAATAAGGCAACTAACAATAATTTAAATGAAAATAATGAGCGCGCAACAGAAAGAAATATGGAAAAATATGATTCTCAGAAGTCTGATCAACTTCAAATATGGGAATGCATATCCATTAATGACGTCAAAAATATGAAAAAATTGCAATTTAATAAAAGCGAAAATATAGAAGAAAAAGATATAATTATTGAAGATAATATTGTGCACATAGGACGTAATGATAATTCATCGAAACCAGATTCGAATATGAAGAAGTTGCGTACCAAATATATGAATATAGGATGTAATGATAATTCAACGAAACCAGATTCAGTTATGAAGAAGTTACATACCTAAAATATGAATAATGAAATTAATAAGCTAGCAAGATTCAGCGATAACTCAGCGAAACTAGATTCGATTCTGAGGAAACTGATATCTAAAATTAATAAAGAAAATGTAAGAGAATTAGCGCAATGAAATAAGGATTAAATATTTAAAGTAAATACAACAAAAAAAAATTTTTTTAAATAAATAAAAGAAGCATATGCCAAGATAAATATAAATAATAAACGACCTCAACTAAAAATACTAATAAACAATGCCCCAACAAAGATAACTGATGACATATTTCAACTCAAACTAATGGACGAAAGCCATATGTAGATACATGCCATTCCCTATATGAATTATTATATGCAAAATTACCATCCAATATTGTCGACAATTAGAAGAAATTTAATAATTATCATGACTACGTACAAGAACCACGACTCACGTTACAATTTACACTGAACATAATGAACTAACTATAAAAGCAAAAGAAAATGAATATTAAACAATTATTATTACAATAAATTAAATACGAGTATTACTCCTATATCAAGAATATAAAAGAATAAAATAAGTTCATAATAACAATTCAAGGCAATATAAACCTATGTAAAGCTAAAAATAAAAAAAATAAAAATTTTAACATAAGAATATATTTAAATTTAAGAAAATTTTAACATACACACAAAAAATAATATGAATGATTTTGTAATATTAATTAAAATATTTGTAATATCAATTAAAAAATTAATTAAATTTTCACCTATAAACAATTTGATAATATTAATTAAATTTTTTCCACTCAAATGAATAAATACAATTAAAAATTTAATTGAATCAATTAATATTTTAATTGAAAATATTAATTGGTGAATACTTTTTCTGTGTACATAAATATTGTTTTACAAAAAAAAAAATTTTTTTTTAATATTTCATTATTAATTCTATAAAAATTCATAATTAATTAAAAATTCATTGTAACTTAAAACAGATTTATAACTTACAATCATAACGATAAAAACAAAAAAATTACTTGCATAATTTTTCTCTTAAGGGTGAGGGTGTAGTGTACTTCACTTACTGTAATACACTGTATCATAATATAATTGCATTGCAACACAGTTCATTGTAATAATTAACAAAACGCTTACTTTATTAAATTTAAATGACACACTTTTGTTTTCATTACAAAATTATGTTATTATAGATGGTCAGCAAAAGTTGTAACGCCAAAAGTCGCCGCTCGTTTTTGGACTACATTAATATGTATTTTAATTCCGTTTTTTATTAAATTAAACGTATTTATATATATAAATATATAGACATTGACTTAACGGCTAATGAATATCATTCTTAAGTACTATTTACTTATTCCTTTTCTTTTTGTATTATTATACTCTTATTATTTTTTATATACTCGTCTATTTACCAAATCACAAGTAAATAGCATTTACGTACCTGTTATTTGCTCGCGAGAACGAATTGTATTTACCTTAGTTTTTTTTGTGTAGTATATACATTTATAGTAGATTTGGTTATTGTAATATTTTGTTTTGTATAAGCATCACTTAAATACAAGCACAATGGTGGATGTTGTATGTGACACACAACGACGAATAAGCACAAACTGAGGGAATGCTCACACACACAACAAGATCGTGTGTACGCAAAATTACTCAGGCATGTGCGTGTCTGACACAGAGAAACTTTGCTATAAAAGGCCGGACAATTGCGCATAGTTTTGAGTTTGCTTACGGCTCGCAAAGTAAGAACATCTTCTGGTAGCTGCGCTTACACTGCCAATACGACTTCTTTGTTGCGAGGCGAACTCAAGCTCCACAATAATATTGGTGGCTGTAAGCTAACAATATTAATTTATTATCGACTCAAACGAGTATTAGTAGCTGCGCATACACTACAAATACTTGCACTCTTGTTGTTGAGTCTGTTACGCCAGCATTTGCGGCTGTGCTTATTTTCCTCGCGTTCGTTTTGGCCTGCACTCAGTTGGCGTGAATATTAGTAGCTGCGATTACACGACTAATATTCACTATATATTTTTTTTCTCTCTCAGTCGGGTTTTGCTTAGAGCAAATAATAGTAGTTGGATTTACGCTGCTGATATTTGCTCTCATGAGAGCGGTTTCGCCATATTCCCGTCGTTATAAGCAAATAAAAAGAATAAACAACACGTCGTAAAATTTTTATTTTTTTTTGTTTGTTTTGTTTGATTTTCTTCCTATGCCATCCACCGACATGGATGTACCGTTGTACATAAGAGTCAGGCCACACGATAAATAAATACTATTTACTTGATAAATCTAAAACTGTAAAATAAATTTAAACGAATACTTTTTACTTGATAAATCTAAAACTGTAAAATAAATTTAAATGAATACTTTTTACTTGATAAATCTAAAACGGTAAAATAAATTGTAAATGAATACTATTTGCTTGATAAATCTGAAACTGTACAATAAATTTTAAATTGTAAATTTTGAAATAAAGAATTTGAAAGTTATACGAATTATAACGTGGAAAGAAAGTACGTGTTGTTTCTATAAAAGAAGACAAAACCACGACTCTGGACACGACTGAGCTCTATCCCGGCATAAAGCATTAGACGTTGTTACATTTGGCGCCCGAGCAGGGACATTCTGTCCACATAAATTCCTAGAAAAAAAAAACCCACCGCTAAATAAGCGGTTTGAAACACGACCAGAGAAATTTCTGTTTGGCCATAGCACCCAACGAAACTCTAGGTAACATGATAAGAAGTTCATGGGCTTATCTCCTGAAAAAGGAGGAATTAACAAATTACCTAAGCCGGTTTGAACTATCCCCCAATGGAACAGTCGAAGAATTGAGAAAGCGTTTTGCCAAATTCCTTACGTCTGGCCATGATGACGAGCGTACAAAAATTCTGCTGGAAATACAGGCGAGGCATGAAAATCTAGCGACCACCTCGGCCGTGCACAGTCTGCAAGTACCGGACAAAGACGTAGTCGACGCACCAGCGTCACCTACCAAAGTTGAAGCTGTAGAAATGGATAAAAGTAATCCAGCGCTAACTGATCACAGGCTAGAAGCAGAACACCGAGGGCTAGCCACTGAGACAGTCCGGAAATGGGGCCTGAAATACGACGGTGGCAGGGATCCCCTAGGTTTTATAGAGAGAGTCGAAGAACTGGCGGAAACATACGCGCTGGAATTGAATGATGTTTTGAAATCCCTGACTGAGCTGTTACGCGATAAAGCGCTTATATGGCTGCGGAACAACAACAAACAGTGGGTGAAGTGGTCAGATTTCAAAAACGATTTTTGCGATTTCTTTTTACCCCCACGCTATTTCGAGAAACTTGATGACGAGATAAGGAAGCGAACGCAGCGACAACGGGAGCCCTTCAAGGACTATGTCCTGGGTCTACAAAACCTAATGCGACACTCTGATTTGAGTACGAAGCAGAAACTTGAGAGAATCTTCCGCAATGCGCTACCAGAGTACCAGTGGTATATCCGAAGAAAAGATTTCGAGACGTTGGACGATTTAATTCATCTTGCCGCCGATCTCGAATGTATACCAGCCAACTCGCATATAGGCCGAAGCGAACAACATCGAATGATATTGGACCAAGCACTGACCACAACCGTAGTCGGGAAAAACTCGGGGCGAGATTCCTACCACCACGAAAGCACTACCAGTCTATCATGGGAGGAGAAACTAAAAGCCACTATTCGGGTCGAAGATAAACTTTGCCACGCTCTCATCGACACAGGCGCCACAAGGAGTTTCATATCCCCGAGAATGGTATACACACTGCGCAGAAACCCAGTCTACGTAAATGTGGATATCGAGGTCCTATTAGCTGATGGTTCCAAAAACTTAATATCTAAAGGTGTGAACCACAGAGTTACGATAGGCAACATGACCGCCACCTGCCAGTTCCTTGTCATGAACAAGGCCACCGTCGACTTGGTCCTAGGACTGGACATTTTGCGGACTTTCCATGCCACCTTTACATTCGCCAACTTATCAGTGCAGTCAGGAGCGCCGGACCTAGTCCCAGGTGGCTCAGACGCAACCCACAGACAGGTAAGCCAAACGATACGAACTGATTCCCCTGTTCTAGCAATATCCTTAGCAAATAAGGACGAGGTCGACCGACAACAGAAGGTTAACAATTTTTTGAATAAAGAGTTGCAAGAGTTCCACGAAATTCAAGGCCTATCGACAGTGGCCACACATCGTATCATCATGAAAGACACACGGCCGATAAAGATAAGGTACGCCCAGCGCAACCCAGCTATGCAGCAAATAATCGACGAAGAGGTAAACAAGTTGATTGAGAAGGGGTGCATCGAACCCTCGCACAGCCCCTATAGCTTCCCGATCACCCTGGTAAAAAAGAAGAACGGGTCTTGGCGAACGTGCATGGATTTTCGTCAGCTCAACGCCAGGTCAGTACCGGATGCCTACCCACTACCACGAATTGATGCCATTCTAAATAGACTAAGGAATGCTAAGTTTATCAGCAGCCTGGACCTAAAGGACGGGTACTGGCAGATACCGATGGACGAGAGCAGCAAGAAGTACACCGCATTTGCAGTAGCGGGTAGGGGCCTTTTCCAGTGGAAGGTCATGCCCTTTGGGCTCCACTCCGCACCGGCGACTTTTCAGAGGGCCCTAGATAGCGTTATCGGGCCAGAAATGGAACCTCATGCTTTCGCATACTTGGACGACATCATCGTCATCGGTAGTACATTTGAAGAACATTTAGCAAACCTGAAAGAAGTTTTTCGTCGGCTACGTAAAGCCAAGCTTAAAATCAATGTCGAGAAGTGCGAATTTTTTAAAGACGAACTGAAGTACCTGGGTCACGTAGTAACTAAAGAAGGTATCAAAACTGACCCCGATAAAGTAGCAGCAATTTTAGAGATGGTCCCCCCAAAGTGTGTTAAAGATGTCCGTCGATTCCTAGGCGTGACATCGTGGTATCGTCGTTTTGTGCCACAGTTTGCAGAGATGACCCGGCCGTTGACCCAGCTCCTGAAAAAAGGAAAGCATTGGAAGTGGGGCGAAGAACAACAGGTGGCATTTGAGGTTCTACGAGAAAAACTCACCCAGGCACCAGTATTGGCGTGCCCGGACTTCTCGAAACCTTTTATCCTACAAACCGACGCCAGTGAATATGGACTAGGTGCTGTCCTGACGCAAGAGCTACAGGATGGCGAGCACGTGATTGCGTATGTGAGCAGACATCTGAATCCAGCGGAAAAAAATTATTCGACGACGGAGAAAGAGTGTCTGGCAATAATATGGGGCATCCGGAAGTTACGACATTTCCTCGAAGGATACACTTTTGTTGTTGTTACTGATCACCTGGCGTTAAAATGGTTAAATTCAATCGAAAACCCATCGGGGCGTCTGGCTAGATGGGCGCTTGAATTACAACAATACCAGTTTTCTATCTCTTATAGGCGGGGCAAGCAAAATGTCATCGCTGACGCACTATCCAGGCTGCACGCGGAAGAAGTGAACCTCATTCATAGTGAGGTGCCCACAAATTGTAAATGGATCACCAAGCGCAGGTCGGAGGTGGAATCCAACCCGGAGCGATATCCGTACTATTCCATCGTGAACAACCAGCTTTACAGGCGTTTTCAGGACGACAGGCGCCAGGACAAAGGCACTCCATGGAAACTATGTGTGGCCACCGACCTTCGAAAGCACGTCCTTGATGAAAACCACGACCAAGTCGCTGGAGGCCACTTAGGAGTACGGAAAACAGCACAAAAGATCGCCAGCCGCTATTACTGGCCAGGAATGTCCCGGGATATCAAGAACTACGTACGGCAATGTGATGTTTGTCAACGCTACAAGGTGACTCAACAGATGCCAGCAGGAAAGATGCTCACACACATTTCAGAAGAACCATGGGCGCTCCTTTGTGCTGATTTCGTCGGACCTCTGCCCAAAACACGGCATGGCAATACCATGCTGTTGGTTTTTTTCGACCACTTTTCCAAATGGTGTGAACTTGTACCTTGTCGACGAGCTACAGCAGAAGGCGTGATGAAAGCCCTGCGAGAGCGAATTATTGCCAGATACGGGGTGCCCAAGGTGCTCATAACTGACAACGGTCCCCAGTTTACTGCTCGATCCCTACAGAGAAACTTAAGGGATTTGGGAATACGTCAAAAATTTACAGCACCTTACTCCCCACAGGAGAATCCCACAGAGAGAGTAAATAGAACCGTCAAAACAATAATCGCACAGTTCTCTGGACAGAACCATACCACATGGGATGAACTATTACCTGAGGTGATGCTGGCGATTAATACAAGCGCTTCCGAGACAACAGGTTATTCACCCGCATACCTCACCCAAGGGCGTGAGCCACGACTCCCGAAAGCCCTGTATGATGAGGTCACAATTGGGTCAGGATCGCGCCAGGTAGAACCCGACCAAAGAGCAAAGGAGCTGCAAGACATTTTCGAGCAGGTGCGAGAAAATATGGCCAAGGCATCCCAACGGCAAAAACGGCATTACGATTTAAGGCGGCGAAATTGGCACCCAAATATCGGTGACCTGGTGTTAGTGCGACAACATCCGTTATCTAGAGCAGCAGATCAATTCGCAGCTAAACTTGCACCCAAGTATGGAGGTCCATACATAGTTAGGGGCTTTACATCCCCCGTCATCGTGGAACTGACCGCAACTGATAATCATGAAATGCGCACAGAAAGATATAAAACCTTATGTAGCTAAACCAAACTAATCAAATTTGTTTTTTTTTTTTCTAGTCATTTTAGATTCTCAGCCGCGGACACAGAAGTTGAAGCAGCCAAAATATAAAAAAAAAATAAAAATATAAAAAGCTGAGAAAAAAAAAAAAAAAAAAAAGTTTTTAAATAAAAAAAAAAAAAAAAAAAAACCCAGAAAAAAAATAATACATATCCCTTACCAACTATGTGTGCACAAAGAAGACGCTTTGAGCAGTCACGTGAAAAATTCCGACGCAACCTAGAAAAGGAGCAAGCCAAGCAACGCCGGACTATATTCTTGGATGACGATGAAGGCCCGTGTACCAGCCGAGGGCGAGGCAAGCGAAGCCGATCCCCACGACGACCACCCACACAGGCGAAGCCGCCACCAAAGCGACCACCTACACCGGCGAAGCCGCCACCAAAGCAAGCTACTAGAGCGAAAGACACCGCGTGTCATTTCCAGTGCGATGACCATCCTAGGCCGACAGCAAGTGCTACATCTACCCCCGATACGGTACACACAAGCATTGTGATCGATTCCGACAGTGAAGGCGAGGATCGACATATTCCGCCCCCACCAGATCTGGGTGAAGACTGGTTCACACCAATACCAGAATGCCACAGCAAGCCTATAGCAGCTGACGACGAGGTGTTGGAAGAAATAAAGCGGACCTTTTTCGGTTTCGAAGACACTAGAATTTCGATACGTGCCCCATCACCTCCATCGCCATTTCCACCGAGCTCACCATCCTCCATAGATTGGGAGAACGAGAACTTCCGGCCACCAACGCCACCAAAACGTATGGCGCTATGTTCGCTTGACGTAGCTGACCGGCAATATCGGCACCTAGGACTACGATGCTACGAAAGAACCTGGACCGCCAGAATCCTAGTAAAGGAACGTAACCCCACCGCCGCCATTAAGGGAAAACTGTCGCCAACTCAGAAACCTAGATCCGACCAGCGCGAGCAACCTACGCATAAACCAAAGCAGACCTGCACCGACATCATGTGTAGCGATGAAAATCTTCCCCACACACCTGGTCGTGGTTGGCACCCTCTCTTGCCAGACGACAAGCGGAGGCCGCATCAGAGTCCAAGCTCTCAAATTTAGGAAAGCCCTACGTTACATACCCCGACACGTATTGGTTTGGCCCTCAACAAAAGCCCGACGAAAAGTAATACCACACCGTCCCACCCAAGGAGTTCTATTGCGTGCGGCTCGTCACCACCATCTGGAGCAGTATACCCAGCGCGTCCTCTAGAACCAGCGTCATGTAATCAAGCTGGCTCCCCAGCAGCCGCAGTACAAAGTAACGCGAACCAACCAGACACTGACAGCACTAGCGCGAAGCCGAAGACGACAGGAAGCCCTCAACCCCTCGGTGTCTCAGCTGGCCCACGTGAAATTCCGCTGGCGCAGGCACCAGAACCTATTCGGCTAGAAGTACAGGCGAAATTGAGCCAGTCGGGAGGTCCTAGGAAAGCACGCTTCATTAAGTACGAACAGGGCGTGCGGTACCGCATAACCATCACATCGGCAGGCGAGTTCCGCATTATCGCATATCCGAGCCACAAAGCAAATGAAGAGGGGAGGTAAATGTAACGCCAAAAGTCGCCGCTCGTTTTTGGACTACATTAATATGTATTTTAATTCCGTTTTTTATTAAATTAAACGTATTTATATATATAAATATATAGACATTGACTTAACGGCTAATGAATATCATTCTTAAGTACTATTTACTTATTCCTTTTCATTTTGTATTATTATACTCTTATTATTTTTTATATACTCGTCTATTTACCAAATCACAAGTAAATAGCATTTACGTACCTGTTATTTGCTCGCGAGAACGAATTGTATTTACCTTAGTTTTTTTTGTATAGTATATACATTTATAGTAGATTTGGTTATTGTAATATTTTGTTTTGTATAAGCATCACTTAAATACAAGCACAATGGTGGATGTTGTATGTGACAAACAACGACGAATAAGCACAAACTGAGGGAATGCTCACACACACAACAAGATCGTGTGTACGCAAAATTACTCAGGCATGTGCGTGTCTGACACAGAGAAACTTTGCTATAAAAGGCCGGACAATTGCGCATAGTTTTGAGTTTGCTTACGGCTCGCAAAGTAAGAACATCTTCTGGTAGCTGCGCTTACACTGCCAATACGACTTCTTTGTTGCGAGGCGAACTCAAGCTCCACAATAATATTGGTGGCTGTAAGCTAACAATATTAATTTATTATCGACTCAAACGAGTATTAGTAGCTGCGCATACACTACAAATACTTGCACTCTTGTTGTTGAGTCTGTTACGCCAGCATTTGCGGCTGTGCTTATTTTCCTCGCGTTCGTTTTGGCCTGCACTCAGTTGGCGTGAATATTAGTAGCTGCGATTACACGACTAATATTCACTATATATTTTTTTTCTCTCTCAGTCGGGTTTTGCTTAGAGCAAATAATAGTAGTTGGATTTACGCTGCTGATATTTGCTCTCATGAGAGCGGTTTCGCCATATTCCCGTCGTTATAAGCAAATAAAAAGAATAAACAACACGTCGTAAAATTTTTATTTTTTTTTGTTTGTTTTGTTTGATTTTCTTCCTATGCCATCCACCGACATGGATGTACCGTTGTACATAAGAGTCAGGCCACACGATAAATAAATACTATTTACTTGATAAATCTAAAACTGTAAAATAAATTTAAACGAATACTTTTTACTTGATAAATCTAAAACTGTAAAATAAATTTAAATGAATACTTTTTACTTGATAAATCTAAAACGGTAAAATAAATTGTAAATGAATACTATTTGCTTGATAAATCTGAAACTGTACAATAAATTTTAAATTGTAAATTTTGAAATAAAGAATTTGAAAGTTATACGAATTATAACGTGGAAATAAAGTACGTGTTGTTTCTATAAAAGAAGACAAAACCACGACTCTGGACACGACTGAGCTCTATCCCGGCATAAAGCATTAGACGTTGTTACAAAGTAAAGACATAAAGAAACACAAAAATAATAAAATGTAAAATAGTATATAAGCAGAGTCAAACTTTCAATAAATCAGACTTTAATTTGTTTAACATAAATCGGCTCTTTAGCCTTGTTTTCTTTTTAAAGTTTCAAAACTTCTTTTGGCAGTTCTTTTGAACGCCTAAGTTTTAGCTGGGACCCCCTCAGCTGTTTTAAAATAAAAAAGGGGCTATAGAGACACTTTTCAAAGACACTTTACAAAGACACTTTTATATTGTATAAATTGGCGATCCTTGCGTATTACACTAACATTGCCAATCTTAACGAAAATATTAAGCAGGCTGCTAAACATGCCACTACCTCTCATCCGCAGACTGGGTTTAATAGACTATATTCTACAGATATTGAACGTCTCGTATGTGAAAAAAGAAGAGTTAGAAGGAAATGGCAACAGCACAGATCACCCCAGAATAAAATTAGATTTAAAGAGTGCACTAAACGACTCCAAGAGCTGCTTGCACATGAAAAAACTGCATCTCTTAAAAACTATCTGGAAAATCTTGATGTCACACCAGCATCTAATTACTCTTTGCCTCGTATTGCAATTAGAATACTGTTATTTATTTTTAATGCCATTTTACGACTGGAGTATTATCCATACAGCTGGAAACTTGCCAAAGTTAAAATGATTCCAAAGCCGGGAAAAGATCTTACCAAGGCTGAGTCATATAGGCCAATAAGTCTCCTATCAACAATGTCAAAGCTGTTCGAAAAACTGCTCATGACAAAATTGTCCCCAATTCTAATTAATAGTGGGTGCATACCGGACCATCAATTTGGTTTTAGAAGTCAGCATAGCACCATTGAACAAACTCATAGATTGGTCCAATTTATAAGAAGAACATTTGAAGAAAAGAAGTATTGTTCTGCGCTGTTTATCGATGTTTCTCAGGCATTTGATAAAGTGTGGCATGAAGGCCTAATTTAAAAATTAAAAAAAAAAACCTGCCAATAAACGTTGTAAGTCTTTTGGCAAGCTACATTACTGCCCGGAAGTTCACTGTTGTGGAAGGAGACTTTATGAACATGCCTGAAACTATCTCATCCGGTATGCCACAGGGGAGTATACTGGGGCCAGTTTTGTATTTGATTTATACTTGTGATATGCCTCTGAGCAGCAATATCCACACTTCCACATTTGCTGATGTTACAGCCTGTCTTAGTATGCATGAAAATCCTTACGAGGCATCCCGATATCTTCAAGAACACATTACCCAGCTGGAACTATGGTTAAACTTATGGAAAACTAAGGTAAACGAACAAAAGTGTGTTCAAGTAACATATACATTACGAAGAGATACTTGTTCACCCATTCGGATTAACAATCAAGTTGTCCCTCAACATACTCATGTGAAATATCTTGGTATACACCTTGATCGACGGCTTACTTGGAAACACCACATTGACTCTAAGTTAACCCAAATGAAACTAAAATTAACTCAGGTACATTGGCTGATTGGTAGAAATTCAACCCTCAGTCTAGAATGCATACTTTTGATATACAAGTCACTTTTGAAACCCATATGGTGCTACGGAATTCAACTATGGGGCACTGCTTCAGCTTCCAATGTCGAGAGAATCCAACGAAGGCAAAATAAAATTTTGCGATTAATAACATCGGCTCAGTTCTCGTTGTACCTTCATAGTGAACAGACATAATAGCGGAATTTTTCTTCCATACAAACTAAATTAAAAAAAAAAAATCATACAAAAATATTCGTAGTACATATTGACTGTAATAAATAAGCTTTATTTGCTTTGCAAATATTTTTTACATATAGAAATAACAAAAACAAAAAAAACCGTAAACAAAAAAACATACAAAGATACCCTTGAGGAATACTCTATATGAGTACCCCAAAGGAAAAAAATAGTGAAGTGAGTTCTAACGGCAGAAATACCTATTTTACTGTGAGTTTTGATGCTCATAATGATATCAATAAAAATAAAATATCTGATAATAGACTTGCTGTGAGTTCTGAAGCTCTTAATAAAAATCAAAAATCTGATAATAGACTTTTTCTAACGGCAAAACCACAGTTTCGTCAGCGATCAACTTCGCTTTGTCCAATACCAACTAGTGAATCGTTGACATTATTGCCTAGTACTTCCATATTTAAATCAGCGATATCACCCGCCTCGGGCTCGGGGTCATCACTTAACCAAGTTGTCACTGAAAATAAGAGTAGCCCAAAACCCAAGGTCCAAGTCGGAATGGACAGATATATCACAATTTTAAAGCGCGGGCGAAGCCCAAATTCTACTAAAATTGCATCTGCTCCAAAGATGTCTAGGGATAACAGCGCATCCTCAACTAATCGCCAAAACCGCTTTAAAATTCTTCAAGATGACAACGACAAACCCGAGGTATCCTCGAACAAAACATCCAAGCCGCCACCAATCTATTTGAGACAAAAAAATTCAAATGCCCTTATTAAAAAATTAATTTCGGACATTGGTGAGAATAAATTTCACATTGTTCCAATAAAACGTTGCAACATCGATGAAACTAAAATCCAAATTTATGACGAAAAAGATATCCGCAAAATGGTTGCTGAATTTTAAAAAAATTACGAAAGAGGGATACAAGTGATCTTATACTCAACACTCCAGATGGGACTGCTTGAAAATACTTTTTATTTTTTATTTTTCCGTTTGATTATCACTACTTATGTATTATTTATAACTATCTCTAAATTTATGTCCGACAGTGGTCGGGCCTAATAATTATATTTTAGATTTAAGATTTGAATACTTATTGTTAGTTCATATTTGAAGATACAATAACAGTACATATATTAACCAATATCAGTACATATATTAACCATATAACAAATCACAAACCATAGATATATTTGTGACTAAATATATACATACATACATCTGTACTTGGATTCACTAACTTCTGTTACGATAATCGTATCGCTATAATAATTAAAGCGAAATTTTATCGACTTTGCTATCCAGTAACATATTTTAACGATATTTGCTCTCGGTTGAAGTGAAAAAAGTAAAATCGCAAGCTGAAATTATTTTGGCTTTTCTTTAATTCACATTTGTGCTTTTCGCTTATTTTGACATTTTGTATGTAGAGATGCCGCATTAAATACAATTAAAATACAGATGTACACTATCGTAAAAAATAATTTACGGAATGACGTTATCATTACTGCAAATATGTGTCGATAAATATCACGATTTTCGGTTCGCAAAAAGTTACTGAATCCAGGTACTGATACGATAAGTTAATTTATCTTTTAAATTAATTTAGTGTTATTAGAGTCTTTACGTGCGTATGTATACATACATATGTCATACATACATATGTATATATACATATATATGTATCGTCAGCTAAAATGTAAAAAGGCGTAACTTACACCAAATTTAAAATCCAGTTTCTGAGTGTTTATTTATGAATGCCTTTAAACTACATGTTTTGAAAAAATTTTGCACTTCTGTGACCAAAAATCATGCTTTTATTAACAAAACACAAGGGCGCTTTTTTTTTTTTTTTTTTTTTTTTTGTCGTATATTTATTTATTGTATCTTCAAAAATGAACTAACAATAAGTAATCAAATCTTAAATCTAAATATAATTATTAGGACCGACCAGTATCGGACATAAACTTAGTGATAGTTATAAATAATACATAAGTAGTGATAATCAAAAAGGAAAAAAAAGAAGTATTAAGCAGTCCCATCTGGAGTGCTGAGTATTAGGGCCCTTGTGTCCCTCTTTTTTAAGCGGATGTGTCCAGTAAAGCTCAAAATATTACGGGCAAGCGGATTAGGATGTGACTCGAGTTTTGTTAAATATTTGCCTGCGTATTTTGCAATTTCTTCACTCACTAGTGGCATATTTAAATCACGATGTATATTTGAATTTTTAATGTACCATGGAGCCGATGTTATCAAACGTAAAATTTTGTTTTGCCTTCGTTGGATTTTCTCAATATTTGAAGCTGAAGCAGTGCCCCATAGCTGAATTCCATAGCACCATATTGGCTTCAAAAGCGACTTGTATATCAAAAGTTTGCAGTCTAGGCTGAGTGTTGAATTTCTGCCAATTAACCAATATATTTGAGTTAATTTAAGTTTCATTTGGGTTAACTTAGAGTCAATATGATATTTCCATGTAAGCCTTCGATCAAGGTGTATTCCAAGGTATTTCACTTGAGAATGTTGAGGAATATTTTGATTGTTGATTCGAATGGGGGAACAGGTATCTTTCTTAGGGTAAACGTTATATGAACACACTTTTGTTAATTTACTTTTATTCTCCATAAATTCAACCATATTTCAAGCTTGGTAATGTGTGCTTGGAGATTGCGGGATGCCTCATCAGGGTTTTTGTGAATACTCAAACAGGCTGTATCATCGGCAAATGTAGAAGTGTGTATGTTATTGCTCACAGGCATATCACAAGTATATATTAGATACAAGACTGGCCCCAGAATACTACCCTGTGGCACACCAGAAGATATAGACTCGGGTACACTCATGAAGTCTCCTTCCACAACGGTAAACTTCCTATCAACAATATAACTTTCCAAAAGCTTTTGTATGTTTATTGGTAGGCATGTCTTCAATTTTAAAACTAGGCCTTCGTGCAATACTTTATCAAATGCCTGAGAAACATCAATAAAAAGGGCAGAACAATACTTTTTTTCTTCAAATGTCCTCCTTACAACTTGAACCAATCTATGCGTTTGCTCAATAGTGCTATGCTGACTTCTAAAGCCAAATTGATGGTCCGGGATGCACCCACTATCAGCTAAAATTGTGGACAATTTAGTCATGAGCAGCTTTTCGAAAAGCTTTGAAATTGTTGATAGTAAGCTTATAGGCCTATATGACTCAGCCTTGGTAAGATCTTTGCCTGGCTTTGGAATAATTTTAATCTTGGCAAGTTTCCAGTTATGTGGAAAATACTGCATTCGTAAAATTGCATTAAAAATAAATAGCAAGATTCTTATTGCAATATGAGGCAAGTTAATCAGCATCTTGTTACTAATGCCATCAATACCTGGAGCTTTCTTCGGGTCGAGTTCAGCAACTATTTTTTGTAGTTCACGCATCTTAAACCTTAGGGCACTTAACTACAAATTTGTTAAGTTTTTTGTTTGTTTTTTGCCTCTGCTGTAAAATTGTATTTTTGTTAGTTACGCCTTTTTGCATTTTAGCTAACGATATATATATATATATATATATATACATATATATGTATGTCCTTTAGATTGGACATACATAAAGGAACATTAACTGCCAACATTTAAATTATATTAAAAGCGGGTTGGCACTGTTCGAATGATTTTGGCACTATTTAGAAAGAGATTCGGCACGAAAATAAAATTTCCAATTCCCCTCACTGATACATTTTACGATTTTTTTGGCTTAAAAGTTCGCTCTGGCTCTGAAAAAGCAACATAGAAAAACCTTAGTTTATAAATGGGCTTTTTCGGTTGTTACTTAATGTGGTCGACTTTTCTCTTTTGCTACTACTTAAACAAGTCTCTAGTATAAATAAATGAACGAAATAAAAAAAATTATGTCAAATTTGTTTCCATTTTTTTCACCTCCACAATCGCTCAGTTTATGAAAAAGCACCACCGAAACACGTAAATTTTAAAATGTTCGTATATTCTCCAAAAAAAAAAACAGCTCCGATATTCTTCAAACTTGATATTTTTCATATCGAAGCCAATATAAAACTGAGTGCCAAATTTCATAACTCTAGGATAACTCCTCTAATTTTGCCCACTTTCGAATCACTATGAGACGGTTTCAGAGCTGGAAAACTTTAACTTGATTTTGCCATATAAAAGTAACTAGTGTTAATTCCTAACTGGCTATAGTAGAATTCAACCCAAACACATAAATCTGGATTGATACTACTTTGCTTTGCCACTGTTCTTCAAGCACTTTAACCAAAAGAACGCTAAGTTCATTAAAAACACAAGAAATATGATTTACTACTGAACTAATAATTTGGTTTTATTCACATCTTATATACTAAATTAAATTTAATAATAATAATCAATTAGTCATAAGTAATACACTAAATATATATATAAGTGAGCAATTAACACAACACTGTAACAGTTACCTCTTAAGTATGTCAACAAATAGGTGAGCAAAGAATAGTGAGAGTTGCAATTTAATGTCCCAATTACCGATTTGTATTAAGTTAAATAATTAAATACATGTGTTTTGAAAGTAAACAAAGCAAAGAAAGAACAAAAACATAATTAATATTAAAACTGTAAAATTTGCAATTTAATGGTCACAATTCTAGTTACCTTTACATATTTCGTTAAATGAATAATTAAATGCATGCTTAAATGACCTATTAAAACTTGTTTTTTGCAAGTTAATAAATAAAAAAAATATTAAAATAGATCAATAATTAACCCTTTCTGGGTGTTAACATTCTCCCCGACGTTGAACAGCGTTCAACATATTTCGCGGTAGTGGTGAATTGTGGTCTGGACAACTCGGAAAGTCCAATGTTGATGGATTTGGCTTGTGGTCTGGACAACAGTGAATGTCTAATGTTGATTGAACTAGTGCGCTTCTTTTTGACGGCGTAGATGGAGATTGAGTTTCTTCTTTACATAGCGTCTAGACCTGATATTAACTCTGATAGAATATGAGAGAGAACGTCGGCAGAATAAGGAGAAAAATATATTTACATTAATATTAATATCTATGTAGGGGAAAACGTACTATTGAAAATGCAGCCGTGCAGTAAACATCTCCGTTTATTGTAATAGTAATGTGTGTGTCATTAAAATTTTGGCATTTCCTTAATACATCGTGTATAATTGAAACATTTTAGCATTATTTGTGTCAAAAATATTAATTTTCACTTTAATACACAAAATTATCTTCACGTATTTATGTATGTGTGCGTTTTTTGACACTTGATATCATAATATTGTTTTCTAAATATATATTATGAAAACAATATTATAATATCTGATATAATAGTAATATAATACTAATATTGCAGTCCACACGTAATATGATTCTATCTGCTATGAAATTTGACGTTTGCTGATAGAAATATATTTGATATTATATCAGGTATAGACGCTATGTTAGTAATGCTTTTCTGAGATCTTGTATGTAGTCTAACTATGGAAAGAGCAAGCAACAAAATTATGACCAAAACTAATGCAGTGTAGCTTACTGCATGATGATGTATACTATTTGATTTTATTATTTGTGGAATCTGAATTGAAGTTGATTATTTTAATTGTTTTTGGAGGTTGTCAAGTTGATTTATTTGTGTGTTAAATTCATGGGTTGTAGTATTTAGAACTTTATGCAATTCTTGAGAACTACTGACAAGCTCTATTGGTTTAAATCTTGAATACGAGGTATGTGCATTTGTAATTATTTTAAAATGACCTCGTATGATAATGGCGTCACTTTTTACTGGTTCAATTTGCATTATTCCGGATCCCTTTAGTGTAAAAAGTTGTGTTTCTGTGTTGCAAACTGCTGACATCTCAATTTCTTTAATGGAAGAATATCGATTTATTCTGGTTTACTAAGGGAGTCCATGCTGAATTTCCATGCAGTTGTTGTAATTTGCAGTTAGTTGTATTTGTATTGTTGAACATAAAGATTTCGCATGAGGTCATATATGAGTCCCTTCCAAGTTTCGTTTGTTTATTTTTGCATATATGTACATCAGGTTTGGTTTTCATACAGTTGTGAACATCTTGCGTTGTTAACGTAATGAATTGGTCTCTGTGTGAATTTGTTGCTAAATAAGAACTATCCAATATAATTGCAATAAGTTTGCCGTTTTTAATTATTGGAACTGGTATTATTTTGAACAATTCTAATATTTGTTGATCTACCAATGGCAGTTTAACCTCAAATACCTCTGTTTTAGTTACGGCACCTTTAACAGTTATTAATTTGTAGAGCTTAATCAGGTTGTCATCAGCATGATAGGCTGGGAGATGAGCCCTAATAGTAGTAAGTTCGTCTTTTAGTTGATGCGGTGACAATAGCAATGGACTAATTAGTGCATTATGGCCGTCCGTGAGTACATTGATTATTTCAGATTCTATTCGCTGGAGATTTGTTGCCATTAGTGTAAATTGAATTAATACAAATTCCATTACTTGAGTTTTACTGGTTTGCTGGGATTCTTTGTTAATGGAATTGAACTGATTCGCAAGATCAATTACTCGTTTTTTTAGTTCTGATTTCATCTTGTTTTATGATATTTATGGTTGAGTCTATGATTTTTTTTTTTTTTTTAGAATACATGCCATTTATTTATTGTATCTTCATATATGAACTAACAATAAGTATTCAAATCTTAAATATAAAAATATAATTAGGCCCGACCAGTGTCGGACATAAGCTTAGTAATAGCTATATATAATATATAAGTAGTGATAATCAAAAGGAAAAAAATATAAGAAAATAAAAGTATTTTCAGGAAGTCCCATCTGGAGTGCTGTGAATAAGAGCCCTTGTATCCCTCTTTTTTAGGCGGATGTGTCCAGTAAAGTTCAAAATATTACGGGCAAGCGGATTAGGTGTGACTCGAGTTTTGTTAAATATTTGCCAGCGTTTTTTGCAATTTCTTCAGTCACTAGTGGCATATTTAAATCTCGATGTATATTTGAATTTTTTATATACCATGGAGCCGATGTTATTAACCGTAAAATTTTGTTTTGCCTTCGTTGGATTCTCTCGACATTAGAAGCTGAAGCAGTACCCCATAGCTGAATTCCGTAGCACCATATAGGTTTTAAGAGCGACTTGTATATTAAAAGTTTACAATCTAGGGTGAGGGTTGAATTTCTACCAACCAGCCAATGTATCTGAGTTAGTTTAAGTTTCATTTGCGTTAGCTTAGAGTCAATGTGGTATTTCCATGTGAGCCTTCGATCAAGATGTATACCAAGGTACTTCACATGTAAGTTTTGAGGAACAATTTGATTATTGATTGTAACGGGGGAACAAGTGTCTTTTCTTAAGGTAAATGTTACCTGAGCACATTTCTGTTCGTTTACCTTTATTCTCCACATGTTTAACCATAGTTCTAGCTGAGTAATATGTTGCTGAAGATATCGGGAAGCCTCGTGAGGGTTTTCGTGCATACTAAGGCAGGCTGTATCATCGGCAAACGTAGATGTAAGGATATTGCTGCTCAAAGGCATATCACAAGTATAAATCAAATATAAAACTGGCCCCAGTATACTCCCCTGGTGCACACCGGATGAGATTATTTCAGGCGTACTCATAAAGTCTCCTTCCACAACAGTGAACTTCCGGGCAATAATGTAACTTTCCAGCAGATTTAGAATGTTTATTGGTAGGTAAGTCTTAATTTTAAAATTAGGCCTTCATGCCACACTTAATCAAATGACTGATAAACGTCAATGAACAGCGCAGAGCAATACTTTTTTTCTTCAAAAGTTTTTCTTATAAATTGAACCAATCTATGAGTTTGTTCAATGGTGCTATGCTGACTTCTAAATCCAAATTGATGATCCGGTATGCACTCATTATCAGTTAGAATTGGGGACAATTTTATCATGAGTAAGTTTTCAAAGAGCTTTGACATTGTTGACAGTAAACTTATTGGCCTATATGACTCAGCTTTGGTAAGATCTTTGCCCGGCTTTGGAATCATTTTAACCTTGGCAAGCTTCCAGCTGTTTGGATAATACTCCAGTTGTAAAATGGCATTAAAAATGAATAACAGGATTCTAATAGCTATACGAGGCAACTTCATAAACATCTGGTTACTAATTCCATCAATACCTGGAGCTTTTTTCGGGTTGAGTTCTGCAATTATTTTTTGTACATCACGCGTCTTAAATTTTATTGGTCGAGGGGGTAGCGCAACTACATTTGGCAAATCAACAGCACCAGAACACGTGTTTGGGGTGAATACGGATTTTAAATGCTCACCAAATATTTTACCTTTTTCAGTATCGCTTCTTGCCCAACCTCCTGTAGATGTGCGCAGAGGTGGTTTAAACTCAACTGGTGTTTTAAGCTTTCTAGCAGCGCGCCACAAAGAGTAATTAGATGCTGGTGTGACATCAAGACCTTCCAAATAATTTTTAAGAGATGCAGTTTTTTCAAATGCAAGCAACTCTTGGAGTCGTTTAGTACACTCTTTAAATCTGATTTTAAGTTGGGGTGATCTTGGGTGTTGCCATTCTCTTCTAGCTCTTCTTTTTTCACTAACGAGACGTTCAATATCCGTAGAATAAATTCTATTTAACCTAATCTGCGGATGGGAGGTAGTGGCATGTTCAGCAGCCTGTTTAATATTTTCATTAAGGTTGGCAATGTTAGATTCCATATCATCATGTGTTCTTAGCGTAATATTTTCCGTGCAATGACTACTAAGATATTTTTTAAATCGCAGCCAAATAACACGATTTATCAAATTCGCATCTGGGTGAGGTAAATCACTTCCTAATGGGCTACAAATTGTAACGATCGTGGGAGAGTGATCGGACGAGAGATCTAGAGAAGCTTCAATTTGAATTAAATCTCTAGAGATATTTTTCATAACACCAAAATCTATTACATCCGGAATTTTATGTATGTCAGTAGGCCAATAAGTGGGCTCCCCACTCGAAATGATATCCAAGCCCATTTTGGAAATTGTGTAGGGAAATTTTAAAAAGATCGACTATGTTTGATTTGTTTATTGGTTAGAGTATTACTTAGCTCTTCAGCCGCATTAAAAGAGCATCAAAATGCCCACTTGAGAATAAAAAAAAGGAATCAAGAGCTTTTTGATTGTCAAATTAATTCTGAATTTTATTCCTAAAAATCAATTGCTTATATACTAAATTATTGCATTGGTCAGCTCATAAATTTCATAAGAGAAATTATTATTTCCCACGTTTTTACTTAATAAAGAAATAGTATTATATTACAAATCTCAAATAAACATTTAGTACATTGACATTGTTTTGAATATTTAAAGTTTTCTGCTGACCAATCGTAAACATAAAAAAAAGAATAAAGAAAAAAAAGGTTCTTAAATAACTAAGTGTGTGTTAAATAAGTGTGTGTCTCATAATTAACAAAGTAAAAAAAATATAATTAAAAATAAATTCTTAAAATTTTAACAGTGATGTACATAATTGTACATTCACTACACCCTCACCCTTTTGGATTTGGGCATTATTAAAATATAACAAAAATTTTTTTTTTATAACTTTAATTATGGATAATTTTGTTTCAGTTTAAGTATTTTTTTAGTAAATTTTTATGTACCGTTTTTGTTTTTGTTTCATTAATTTCTATAACTACATTTAAATTGTCTGTGTCTAGTACTTTATATGGACCTTTATAGGGAGGTTCAAATTTTCTTCTATTCTCGACTTTCATTAAAACAAAATCACCTACTTTTATCTGTATACTATTTTGTTTTTGTTTAGAATCTTTTTTCCTTCGGTCTTTAATTTTTAAAGTTATATCATGTGCTCTTTGTAGTGAGTAGTAGAGTCTAGTTTTTAATTCATTTGAATAGTTGTCCAAATTATAAATTGGCCTTGGGTTTTTCAATTCGTCACTTGGTAGTCTAGGAAGTTTTCCGAATACCAACTCAAAAGGCGTGTAGTCTGTATCAACGTTTGGAGTTGTATTGTAGGCAAATGTGTAGAATGGTATCCATTCATGCCATTCATCGTCTTTCACAAAGCTTAGTAAGTATTCGTTTAGAACACGATGGTTGCGTTCAATTGTTCGTACTGTTTCATGGTGGTAGGGAGTAGAAAAGTTTTGTTTTATTTCTAATAATGAACAAATCTCTTTCATCAGTTCATTTGTAAATTCTGTACCTCTATCTGTTTTAAGAATATTAAATAAACCGTACTTCAAAACTACTTGCTCTATCAAGACTTTCGCTACTGTTTTTGCATCTTTGGATTCTATAGGATGTGCGATTACGTATTTTGTTAATTCGCATTGCATAGTGAGTATATATCTGAAATTGTTAGATGGTCTTAAAGGACCTACAGTGTCCGTTACTATAGTGTCAAAACTTTTTGATGGTGTATCTGTTGTGATATAAGGTTCTTTTGTGTGTTTTATTTGCTTATTTAATTGACACGATTTACAAGTTCTTACATAATTTTTAACCATTTTGTTCATATTTTTCCAAACATATTTCTGTTTTAATTTTGATAGTGTCTTTTTTATACCGAAATGTCCACTGTGTGGCAAATCATGGTATTCCTCAATCAATCTATACTGTTTTGTGGTGTCATGTATTCTCTTTGGCATTTTATATATAATTATTTTAATATCATTATTTTCTAAATTGTTATATTTCTCTTTTAAACTTTCGGCCATTATATATTTAAAAATTTCATCATTATCATATATTACGTACGTTTTCTGATCTGCTCTTTGTAATTTTAATAAAAGTTTCTCCAAAAATGTTTCTGAAAACATAGGATTTTCGCTTTTACTACATATTATGCGCATAATATCATCATTCAATTCTTTAGATTCTTGCTGCAGCTTTTTATCATATATAAATTTTATTTTTTGGAGCTTCTTAATATCATTTATTGACGTGCATTCCCACATACGGAGGTGATCAGTCTCTTTTGGAGATATGCAATCCTTAGTATTATTATTATCTTTATCGTTTTTATTATTTTGGTTAACCATACTTCGCGTTATTGCCAAAGTTTTCTTTTCTTTTTCATCAACATAATTTGGAATCATATCTTTTAGAATTTGCGAATTTATTTCAATTCTTGATAATGCATCTGCGTTTGTATTATTTGAACCTTTTTTGTATACAATTTCAAAGTCATAGTCCGATAGTTCTAGTCTCATTCTGGTTAATTTTGAGGATGGGTTTTTATGAGAAAATAGTGCAATGAGTGGTCTATGGTCCGTAACAACTGTAAATTTTCTACCGTATAGGTAAGGTCGGAAAAATTGTATGCCCCAATATATTCCTAATAATTCTTTCTCGATTACTGACTTATTTCTTTCATGTTTGTTTAGTGATTTACTCGCATAAGATATGGGCAAATCACTTCCAATATTACCCTGTGAAAGTACTGCACCTAATGCAACATTTGATGCGTCTGTGGTTAGTATAAATGGTTTATCGAATTCAGGATATTGTAGTATAGGTGGGTTTTTTAGTCTCTCTCTTAATGTATCAAATGCTTTTTGGCAGTCTTCTGTCCAGTTGAACATTACTTTTTTTTTTTGTAAATTATTTAAACAGTTGGCCGTTTTCGCAAAGTCTGGAATGAAACGTCTGTAGTAATTACAAAAAGCAACAAATCTTCTAACGTCATCTGCGTTTTTGGGAACAGGATACTGCTCGATAACTTTATATTTTGTTGGATCGGTTTTGATGCCATCCTTTGTAATTAGATGTCCTAAATATAAAACTTCTGGTTTCAGGAAACAACATTTCTCAGCATTGAGTTTTAAATTATAATGTTTTAGTCTTTTGAATACTTTTATGAGATTCTCATTGTGGTGTTTCAGATTGCATCCAAAAACAATTATGTCGTCAACATATAAAAATGCTTCTGTTTCCAGCCCTGATAGTGCTATAGTCAACATTCTCTGAAAGCTATTTGATGATATTTTTAGTCCGAACGGTAACCTATTATATTGGTAATGTCCGCTGTTGGTGGAAAAGGCTGTAAGTGGTCGTGATGAAGGGTTTAGTTCGATTTGATGGAAAGAACTTGTCATATCTAGAGTTGAGAAATATTTAGCCCTTCCTAATTTATCTAATATATCATCAAGTCTTGTTAAGGGAAATTTGTCATTTACTATTTTATCGTTCAATCGTCTGTAATCTACAACTAAACGCCATTTCTTTATACCGTCTTGTTGTTTTTTTGGTACTAAAAGTAAAGGTGAATTATATGGGCTAGTGGATTGTTCAATGATATTTTCCTTTAGTAGTCCTTGTACTTGTTTATCTATTTCATTAAGTTGTGTTTGTGGTAGACGGAAGTTTTTTATATATACTGGTGTATTATCTGTAAGTTCAATGCTTTGCCTGTAGAAATTATTTGTTGTTAACTTTTCATCTTCAAGGTGAAATATTTCCTGATATTCTCTTAAGATCTTGTATAAAGTATGTTTATTTTCTTGGTCAAAGTCTTGGAAATTTACTGCTTTAAGTAGTTTCTGGAATCTTTGTTCCGAATAGTTTTGATGTGTGGCTTTAAAAATGTAGTAGTGTTTAAGTGGTATGGTAGAAATGTTTACGTTTGAAAGTCTTGCAGGTGAATCTGTAGTGTTTAAAATTCTGACGTGTCTATTGCCTTCTTTTGGGATAATTGTATTTGCTACAAAAATACCATTTTCTATTTCTTTATTGCATACTAAACTATCCTCATCAATTTTAATATTTATTCTTACTACTTTTTCTGATCTTGGGGGTATAATAATATTTTATAAATGTTCTGCATTAATCTCTAGTGGAATTGTTATTCTTTCTCCATTGATAAACGCATTTATTTTACATGTATCATAATCTATTTTGCAACTGTATTTATAGAAGAAATCAATTCCTAAAATTCCATCGGTTGCGATTGGAAAGTCACCGTTAACTATATAAAATTTATGTTTTACTTCATGTTCATTTAGTTTAAGATTTAAGTATGTCGATCCGATGGTATTTATGGAATCTTGTGTTATACCATTTAATTTACATATGTCTTCATTAAGTATATTGTAGCCGTGTAGTATATTTTCTTTGCATAGAGATATATCTGAGCCGGTATCTATTAAGAAAGTTAAGTTGTAAGTTATATTTTTAATTGATAAGTAAATAAAATTTGATGTGTTAGTTTTTATGTTGTAGATTCTTAGTTTTCCCTTCTCGGAGTATCGTTCTGAAACTCCAGGGTATGGTCGTTTCCCTGTTGTTGTATTGTACGTATATTTGAATTTCGTTGATTAGTATTGAAGTTTCTATTAAATCTGTTGAAAGTATTATGCTGGCTTGAATTTCTGTTATGTCCAGTAAAACTATTATTGGTTGGGGTAAAATTCCTATTTCTTATATTGAAGTTATTGTTATTGTGATTATTATGGTTTGTGTAGCTAAAATTTTTGTTTTGTCGATTAAAATTTTGGTTTCCCTGGTTGCTGTACGTGTTGTAAGTGTACTTTTTTCTGTTATGGTTGTTAAAGTGCGTTTGTCGTCTGTTACTAATGTGAAAGATTTTTAATGCATCTGTTGTATTCAAGATTATTTCTTGTGTTATTGCTATATCGTAAGCATCTGTCAGTGTTTTGGGTTGTGCAGCTATGACTGCTATTCTTATATTTTCATTGAGGCCTTCTTGGAAAGTTTCTAATGCTAATTTTTCATTCATGTTTTTTATAGTTTCAATAGCTATTTCATTGGGATTTTCACCTAAGTCTTTAATTTGTATTATGGTCAACTCTGTTATTAATGAATTAATTTTTTCCCTGTAAGGAGCTACACTTCCTTTCTGTTTCATCTTTCTAAGTTCTGTGTGAAGACAACTTGCTGTTTTAGTGTGCTTAAAGTTTGTGGCTAACGATGTTTTTAGTTCGCTAAAAGTTGTTGGTAGTTTTTGTGTCAATAGTAAACTTCTGACGTCGTTCAATTTCATACAGATTACATATTTTATAAGTTTCTTTTTACCTTCATCATTTAACTCGTCATGAACCATTTCTACCATGGTTAGGAATATGTCTAGATGGAGTGGCTTTGCATCAAATGTCGGGATTGTATCCGATGCCTTTTTGCTGTCGAAATTAGACATGATTGTAGGTATTTTTGTGTCCAATGTGCTTTTGTGTTCTAAAAGTGTTTCAATTCTTTTTCCCTTCAGTATTCGAAATTCTGATATTTTATCTTCCCTTAGTGATCTTGGTAGTTGGCTTGCTACTTTGCCAAATTGCCTACTTAATTGCTCAACTAAATAAAGCTTTTCTTTAAGTGTTTCTTCTGTGTACTTCTTACTTTTCGATTTTTTTGCATTTACAATTATTCTGTTGAGTTCTTCTATAATTTGATCCATAAAAAATTTTTTTTTGTAATGGTTTTTGTTTAATTTTAATATATGTTTTCATACATTTTGTACATTATTTCTTACTACTTGTTTCTTTATATAGTTTTGAATAAATTTCCATAATGCTATTAGTAAGATAATTATCAATAAAACTATTACTATTTCCTGACTTATCGTTATTTTGTTGTCGTTTACTGCATATGCATTTGCATGACCTTCAACTTTAGCATCCGCGATACCCATTTCTATGTTTTTAATATTATAACTTATGATTTCTTCGGGTGTTAAACTAAAAGTGTGCATAATTTTAATTGAAATGAATTGTGTTGTATTATTTCCATCCTTTCTTCTTTAGTTCCGCTAGTTGTTTTATCAATGGTCGTTTTTGATTGCCCTTGCTGATGTTTATGACTCTTTGTAAATCTCTGCAGGCTGCTTCGAATTTTCGTTTTTTTCCTCCTCTTTTTTGGGTTTTGTTGTCACTGTTTCTACTTCTGGTTTTATGGATTTTTTTACTTGTCTTGCTCTGTATTGCTCGATTGTAAGTGGCTTGGGCCCGGCATCTTTAGGTGTTGGTATATAAGGTGGTGCTTCCTCAGTGTTCTCAGTTGTTGAAGTTGGAAAGTATTCTTCTGAAAGTTCTATGAATTTTTCGTATTTTTTGAAAATTTCGTCGATTTCTTCTTTCGAAGTCATTCGGAAAACTTTTCAGGATCGCCATGTAGTGTAATTTTAAAAAAGATCGACTATGTTTGATTTGTTTATTGGTTAGAGTATTACTTAGCTCTTCAGCCGCATTAAAAGAGCATCAAAATGCCCACTTGAGAATTAAAAAAAGGAATCAAGAGCTTTTTGATTGTCAAATTAATTCTGAATTTTATTCCTAAAAATCAATTGCTTATATACTAAACTATTGCATTGGTCAGCTCATAAATTTCATAAGAGAAATTATTATTTCCCACGTTTTTACTTAATAAAGAAATAGTATTATATTACAAATCTCAAATAAACATTTAGTACATTGACATTGTTTTGAATATTTAAAGTTTTCTGCTGACCAATCGTAAACATAAAAAAAAAGAATAAAGAAAAAAAAGGTTCTTAAATAACTAAGTGTGTGTTAAATAAGTGTGTGTCTCATAATTAACAAAGTAAAAAAAATATAATTAAAAATAAATTCTTAAAATTCTAACAGTGATGTACATAATTGTACATTCACTACAATTGTATTGAACAACGCTCGACCTCTGGGTGTAATAAGACGCGAACCCCAGGACGTGTGTTGAGCATTATAGTCGCCAGCTGCTACAAAACAAGGGCCCAGAGATATGTAAAAATCCTCGTATTGATCCTCAGTAATTGCGAATCTAGGAGGAGAGTAAATTGATGATATGACAAAATTAGTGCAAAAATTTTCGACACAAATATTCGTTGCTTGTAAATGTTCTTCACAAATGTTGTCAATAAAATAATGCTTGAGTCTTGACTTTATTAAAATTGCTGATCCACCGCACGCTCTTCCTCCGGGTCCTTTGAATCATATAAGGTGTAGCCATAAATTTTAAAAAGGCTTCTCGAAGTCAAATGAGTCTCAGAGACCAACATTATGTCTATATTTTTTTCCGTGAGGAAGTGCTCAAGTTCATTTTTATGTTGGCGAATGCCGTTTGCGTTCCAGAAACATATTTTTAACGTGTTCATGGTTTATTAACTAAAGCTTGAAGCAATGTATTCTGCATTCGCAGCATTTCTTGCATCATGCTAGTCATATTTGTTGTAAAATTATTTATAGTTTGCACCAGATTTTCAATAGTAGCTTCAAGGCGATTAAAATTAAAGCCTGGGTTTGTATTTGTTGAAGTATTTGGCCGTGAAACATTTTGTGTCGGAATAGAACTAGCCTTAGCAGCATCGGCATTCGATACACGGGAACTAACTGGTTGGCCCACTTGCGCAATAGTGGCTGATAAAGGGTTTGCTGATTGGGCTGGGGCCAATTTAGGTGTTTGCCTCATAGTCTGTTTGACGAAAGAGTACACAGGACAACCTCTGTAGTTAGCGGTGTGATTACCTCCACAATTACTACATTTTTTGTCACTTTGATCTTTTGGTTAATTGCAACTAGCAGTGCCGTGTAATTCGCCGCACACAACACAAACAGTAGGTAATTTGCAGTAAGTCTTAGTATGTCCATATTCTTGACAATTATGACACTGTACGGGTCCTGAACGCTTGTGTGGTTCTTCAACGGTTATTTTTCGATATAAGAGATATCTTAAATTATATATTGGATGGGTCTCATTTTTTTTCAATTTTATATCATTTGGCTCAAGTTCAACGCGAAATAGAGGTTGAGGGATCTTTTCCCTATTTATTATGTTAGATACATTTTTTACTTTAAAACCCTAGAGGACGAGACCATCTTTTACTTCTTCAGGAGCAACATAGGAATCTATGCCCTTCAACACAATCTGCAGACCTTTAGCACTCTTGAGCTGATATGTGTAGAAATTTGTTTTACTTTTTTCAAATTCAGAGACCATTTTGCGAAAATCTTTTTCTTCATAAATTTGAATTTTCGTTTCATCAATATTACCACGTTTTATTGGAACAATGTGAAATTTATTCTCACCAATGACCGAAATTAATTTTTTAATAAGAGCGTTTGAGTTTTTTTCTCTTAAATAGATTGGTAGCGGCTTGGAGGTTTTGTTCGCAGATTCAGCGGGTTTGTCATTGTCATCTTGCAATATTTTAAAACGGTTTTGCCGATTAGTAGAGGATGCGCTGTTATCCCTATACATCTTTGGAGCAGATGCAATTTTAGTAGAATTTGGGCTTCGCCTGCGCTTTAAAATTGTAATGTATCTGTCCATTCCGACTTGGACCTTGGGTTTTGGGCTACTCTTATTTTCAGTGACAGCTTGGTTAAGTGATGGCCCCGAGGCGGGTGATATCGCTGAGTTAAATGTGGAAGTACTAGGCAATATTGTCAACGATTCACTAGTTGGCATTGGACAAAGCGAAGTTGATCGCTGACGAAACTGTGGTTTTGCCGTTAGAAAAAGTCTATTATCAGATTTTTGATTTTTATTAAGAGCTTCAGAACTCACAGCAAGTCTATTATCAGATATTTTATTAGTAAAATAGGCATTTCTGCCGTTAGAACTCACTTCACTATTTTTTTCCTTTGGGGTACTCATATAGAGTATTCCTCAAGGGTACTTTGTATGTTTTTTCGTTTACGGTTTTTTTTTGTTTTTGTTATTTCTATATGTAAAAATATTAGCAAAGCAAAAAAAAAGCTTATTTATCAAAGTTAATATGTACTACGAATATTTTTTGTATGATTTTTTTTTTGTTTAGTTTGTATGTAAGAAAAACTCCGCTATTACGTCTGTTCACTATGAAGATACAACGAGAACTGAGTCTATGATTGAGGTTTTATTTTTTTAGCAATAATAGAATGTGATCCTTTTCAGCTCTAGCCTTATTTATGGTGTTTGTCATTTCCTAAGCATTTTCTGAATCCAAGACACCAAACAGCGATCGGGCGACGTTGCCAGCAATGTTAAATGCCGCTCGTTTGAATCTGTTTGATGAAAATATTTCCCTTTCTTGGCATAGCTGAGCTCTTATTTGTTGAAAGTGTTTAACAAAACTGTTGCATATGTGCGTCTGTTGGTGTTCTGTACAGAGTTTCTCGAGTGCAAGTATTCCTGAAGATAGGCATCGATTTCTGATGAAAATGGAGCTAAATTGTAATAGACCATAATTTTTCATTCGCCTGTCACCATTATTGCTGTCCCAATGCCCTCAAAATATATTCCTGGGTCATTTTGAAATTTACTTATTTGAATATTTTTGCAGAAAATAGCTGGAATCAGCATAAGTGTTATCAAGATACTCAGCAATACAGAAGATCCTGGAAAAAGTCGTTTTCTCGGAATGGTAGACTCTCCATCACTCTCTTGCCTTCGGGACTTACTTTCTTTTCCTGAGTTTTCGTTTTCGTGAAATAGAGGAGCTAGTCGGTGTTCTTCTTATCACTCCGGATGATGTTTTGATATCTGCTACTCCTACCCTTCCATCGTTGCCTTGGTCTGTATGAAGAATTTTTCCAAATGGCCAAGGCATAACTGATATGTTATCTTCCGTTATGATAACCATTTGTCCGTCTTTTACGTTTTGATAAGATGATTTCTGTTTATGTTTTTCTTGCAACTGTTGTAAGTATTCCGACGACCAACGTCTCCAGAATTCATGTTTAAGATGAGACACTTCCATCGTGTGGGGAGGGACGTGTTTACGTGTTCTGTTCTGCTGTCCACTTGCGCTATGAGTGGTTCCCCAATTAGGAAGTGCAGTAAAGTCATTTGGGTTAGATGACATTGGGGTTAGTAGCCAAAGTACAACGAAATATTAGAGCTTTGAAGTGCTAATTTTTGTCAAAAAAAAAATATTTTTGTAGAGCAACAAAAATTCCTTTCAGAAATACTGAAGAATCTATTTCAAACTTTGTGTCTACCTTACAAAATCGAGCAGCAGATTTCGGGTTTAATTGTGAGTGTGGCAAGTCAGTTTCTGACATCAATTTGAGGTCACAATTTATCAGAGGTCCTAGGGATGGACGTATTCGTGAGCAGTTATTGCAAGACCCAACATTAACGTTTACACAAATTGTTGGAAAAACAACAGCATTAGAAGCCGCCAAAATAAATAAGGCAATTGAAAATAACACAGCAGGCAACAACATAAATCAAGTTCAACATCAACATGCTAGTAATCGACGTACTGATGGGAATAGAAATCGCAGCATTTCAAGAACTAGGAAATCCAAATCAAGAACTCGACTACTACAGAGAATTGGGCATAGATAGATTATGTCTTAGATGTGGCCGTAATAATCATATTTCAAACGATTGCAAAAGCAAGAAAAAACTAAAATGTATTTTATGTGGCAGACAGTGCTGCCAGAAACATTTTGACTCTTGTCCCCAATTTAAGGCGTCATGTCCCCAAAATAAAATTTACAAAATGCACAAAGTTACAAGAAAAATTTTACTTTTTTCAGTACAATTGACCAAATTCTTTATTTTTATTTTTTTTTTTTAATTTTTTTATTCACTTAAAACGTACATAAAATCCAATTGTACATCCATATATTTACAACTGCGTGTAAAAACTTAACAATTAACAAAAAGGCACTTATTTTTTTTTTAATACATGATTTTTATTTATTGTATCTTCATATATTTTTTTTTGTAATGCATGATTTTTATTTATTGTATCTTCATATATGAACTAACAATAAGTATTCAAATCTTAAATCTAAAAATATAATTAGGCCCGACCACTGTCGGACATAAGCTTAGTAATAGTTATATATAATACATAAGTAGTGATAATCAAAAGGAAAAAAATAAAAGTATTTTCAAGAAGTCCCATCTGGAGTGCTGTGAATAAGAGCCCTTGTGTCTCTCTTTTTTAGGCGGATGTGTCCAGTAAAGTTCAAAATATTACGGGCAAGCGGATTAGTATGTGAAAAAGGCACTTTGAAGTTTATTTATTATAATATTATTAATTAATTCTATCAATTAATGTTAATGTTTAATTTTAAAAGGTGCATAAAAGAGAATTAGTTTTTGAGATCAGAATATAAAAGTAAAATTTAGGATTTACTTTTCCATCCTTTGTTTTGATTCGATTGGAGTCAGTCGAAGTAAACAGTCTGATTTCTAATGCCTTCAAGCAAAAGGCACACACATATAATTAATTGTTCTTGAAACAATTTTTAATATTTTCAGTATAACACGAATGTAAAAAAAATATTTTTAAAATAAATATATTTTTTATTATTTTATTCAATAATTATTTTTTTAAGAAAATATATATTGTTGTTTGTTGATCGTTATAAATCAGAATTATTAATGAAAAAATATTTGACAAAAATATAATAGGAATTCCAAAGTAAATATAATTAATTATATTAATACATATACATAAATACATAGAGAAGATAACAGTAACAAAGTATAATAACAATGGATAATGGTTACACATATAACTCCCCCACCCTTTGAATATACATTACTCCTGAAATGTGGTGATATGAAATTATTAAGGTTTTAAATATACAAAGATATTATTTTACAATTCACAACTTTTATTTAATTTTAGAATACTTTCTGCAAGTTATTTTTCTTTCAAATTTAACATCCGGTATCTCATTCTGGTATTTAAAAACTCTTTTAACCAATTGCCTATCTCTTTTACAACCAATTTCATCTATAAAGTTTGTTTCATTTTTTTCTTTGACTTGTTTTATTATATATTTGGGTTTTTGTTTAAAATTTTGAAATCCCAAATTCTTTACTAATTCTCTTTCATTGTAGTCATGACAATCTTCCCTTTCATTGTTTATTTTTTGCATTCTATCGATTTTATTTTCACAAATTTTATTGTGCAACATATACCAAATAGATTTGTCCACCTTATTATGGAGTAAGTCATTTGGTTTATAGCCTGTTGTATTATGTATTGAATCATTTTATATTTGAACAGCTTTTAAAACAAGTGTTTTATCATCATAATCATTATGTTTCTGTTCCAATTTGAAAAGTCTGATATGTTCATTAAGTGTGAGATGAAATCTTTCTATATCTGCATTACCTGTATGGGTACTTGGTGCAGTAAAATGATAACTTACTTCTTCGTAGTTAAGAAAGTTTTTGATATAAACAGTATTGAATTCATTGTCAGCAATTATCTTTTCTGGTTTTCCCAAAATAGCGAATCTTTCTCTTAATTTCTCAACAATTGTTAGTGAATTCTTATCATTTAAATAATTAATTGAAACGTGTTTAGAGAGTTTATCAATACATGTTAAAAAGGTTGTTTGTTTGTTAAGTAACCATATATCAATGTGAATTATTTCGTTAGTTTGGATTGGAGTTTCTGTTACATATAATTTTGTTTTTATTGGTCGTCTATCGAACTTACACATATTGCATATAATACAATTATTAATGAATTTATGAATTTCCTTCCTTAAATTCGGATAATAGATTATGTCTTTTAATTCCATATATGTTTCTTCTATTCCTCTATGATTCTTGTCATTGTGAAACTTTTCTATTATCTCTAGCAGATTTTCTTTATCAAAAATGTCTTTTACTAGTATAGAGCATTTTAAAAATTTCGTTTCTTTCGAGTTTGAAAAGAAATGGATTATCGTTGTTTGAAGTTTCTTGAATATATCAAAATTTTCACAAAAAATGGCCATAGTTCCCTTGATAGGAAGAATTTGTTTCAAAAATTCTAATACTTTTTCTTCAGAATATTCTGCTATTGTAATCAAATGTCTTATTTTCTTTTGATATAAAATGTTCTTTTTGTATTTAAAGTTTTTTTTAAGAAATTTATTATTCGACATATTGTCAAGTTTATTTTAATTTGAAATTGATTTGCTGGTTTTTGTGATTTTCAAAAATATTATTATTTGTGAATTCTCAAATAGTTTTTGAAAGTCTGTAGATAAGATAAGAGGTTTGTGACTGTTCAAAATGTGTGGTTGAAGTCTACTGACGATTTGTTACAGCAACAATGAAATGCATATAGACATCGCTGAACCACCAGCAAATAAATTTCAAATTTAAAGTTTTTTCCTAATCTCACAACAAGTTGGTTTCGAAATATATTTACTGGGGAATCTGAGATAAAAATATGATCATTTAAATCTTCTTTTCCGCTGTGTATCGTAGCTCTGTCAGAACAAACACTTTGATCATTTTCTTCCAGGTGGTGTATATCTAAGCGGCTAAAATAGTCTGCAACTTGATTAGCTTTCCCCTTAATGTATTCAATGTCAAAGTCGTATTCATTTAACTGAATTTTCCACCTTTTTGATTTCATATTGGGTTCCTTTAAAGAATTAAACCATACAAGTGGTCTATGATCAGTCTGTATTTTAAATTTTCTGCCATACAAGTAAGGCCTAAAATATTTTGTTGACCATAAAATAGCTAATAACTCTTTTTCAATTGCACTATAGTTACGTTCGTGTTGATTTTCTATAATCAATCACTACCCTAAATTTTGCTTTTCCAGAGTTGTCAATTTTTTTAGGAACAACCCAAATTGGTGCGTTATATGGGCTACATGATTTAGTTATGATTCCAGATTGAAGCATTTCATTTATTTGTTTTTTACTTCATCTTTGTAAATTTCCGGAAATCGATAAGTTCTAGAATAAATTGGAATTTCGTTAATTGTTGGTATTTTATGTCTATATTTTGAAATGCATGATAAATCTTCACCTTCGATGTAAAAAATATTCTAATAGTTCGTAATTAATTTCGTTAATTCTTTAATTTCCTCATTGTTTAAATTTTCCGTATTTAGTTTCCTATTTAAATATTCTATTTTCGGTTCGTGGAAATTAATATCTATTACTATTGATTTCAAATATCCCAAATCATTCTCATCGTATTCTGGAATTGAATGTTGATATACTAAAGGCATTTTTGCATTGTCAGTTATTAATAAATTTTCTTTTAAATCAATTTTCGTTCCTAAAGGTTTTAGTATAATACATCCTAAAATTCCGTCAAAATCACTAAAAATTTCTGTCTCAAGCATTTCAATTTTTATATTAGGAGAGTTAAATTCTTTAAAAAGGGGTATCGTTATTTTTGTTGTAGTAACAGATTTAGAAGAAATGGTATTCAATATAACCGGGTTTTCAAGTTCGGTTCTAAAAGAATTATGAAATAAGGTTCTTTTCACAAGTGAAGTGCCTGATCCTGAATCTATTAATAACTTGATAGGGACAGATCTTGTTTTTACTATTATACAGGGTAAAGCTCTTCTGTACGTTGTTGAAAATTTGATACTTGTATATTATCCACTTCCATCTATTTGAGCTATTAGTAGTAGGTTGAGATTCATCTGAATTATTTTTATAATTACTATTTACATTACTAAAATTTACCGACATGTTTTGATTTTGATGATAGTTTGATTTATTTGGCTTTTTTTTGAGCATCTGAAAAACCGTACCTATTCCTATGAAAGTTTTCAAAATTATTTGGTCTATGTTGATTTGTATAATTCTGGTTAAAGTTACCTCGATAGGGAATTCTTTTATTATTGAAAGCATTTTCGGTATTATTTTGTAAAAATTTATTAGAATTACTATTAAGGGAAGTTTGAGAATTAGTAAGCCATTGATTAGAATTGTTATAGAATTTTTTATTCATGTTTTCTAAATTAGATGAGTAAGGTATGTATTTTTTGTTATAAAAATAATCAGTTTCTATCAAAATTTCTTTTGCTTTTAAAAGTGTGTAAGGATTTCTTGCATTCAATACTAGTTTTGGTTCATTAGGCAATTTGGAAATAAAAATTTTTAATACCATAGTTTCATTATTTTTACAACTATACCACTGTTCATTTTCTCTATTTACACTAGTTTTTAAATTTAATTTGGTTAATAAGTTTAAAAGGTATTCATATAAATCATTAACATTGTTTCTAAACTCTGCTGTTTTAATTTTGTTTACAATGGATTCTACACTATCAGAAATATTAAAATTAATTCTTAAAATTACTTTTATCTCATCCCATTTAACAGGATTATTATTATTAATTAGTGTGATATTTGCCCTATTAATAATTTTATTTCTTACCCTTAAGTCAAATAAAGATATGTGAGTTTAATTAACATGCTTACGAATTTCCTCGACATGTTTCGTAAACATTTCCAGTTCTTCAGTCTTTCCATCAAATTCTGGCAAACCATCCAAAAGATTGAAGGCATCGAGACATTCTTGGTATTTGTTAAAATTTCTAATGCGTCAACACACTGTTATAAATTTGCCTTGAATTAGGGATTCTTGATTGTTGGTGTAGTAAGGTTCGTTCTTTTCTTGTTGTGGTCGTAGAGTTGTGCAAATTTTATATTTCCTTTATTTTTCTTTGCTCAGTTGAAAATGATGTTAGTGCTTGCTATTTTTTTCGCGGCCTTCCGCTACAGTTTTATTTTTTATACTTTTTCAAATTTTATTTTGTAGTTTTATCTCACTTATTAGTTGATGCTTTTTTTTTCTTTCAATTGGTATTTCTTTTAGCTTTACACTTCTTGTCTTTCGTATTTAATGGCTTCTTTTAAGGGATATGTTCTCTCTTAATTTCTTCAGGGATTCTTTAAATTTATTTTCAATTTACTTCAAATCTTTTAATTTTTTTAGAAAAATTTATATTGATGCACTAATTTTGAGTTTTTCCACTTTTTTTTTTTGTTGGGAAAATTATACTTTTATTTGGTACGTAAACCGACTGCGCCAATTAATTGTTCTTGAAACAATTTTCAATATTTTCAGTATAACACGAATGTAAAAAAAAATATTTTTAAAATAAATATATTTTTTATTATTTTATTCAATAATTATTTTTTTAAGAAAATATATATTGTTGTTTGTTGATCGTTATAAATCAGAATTATTAATGAAAAAATATTTGACAAAAATATAATAGGAATTCCAAAGTAAATATAATTAATTATATTAATACATATACATAAATACATAGAGAAGATAACAGTAACAAAGTATAATAACAATGGATAATGGTTACACATATAACTATATGTTGCGTTTCTTAAAGTCTTAAAGCCATATGTGCTTATACTGAAAAACTGGCATGAAGTTGGCATAAGTGGCAAAATTTAACATCATCTTAACAAATTTTGCTATAAAATTTCACATTAAAAATCACGCTGGGTTTAATAGTGGGTTACTACTGCATAATATGCAAAGTTTTAATGTCAAATTGTATGGAGGAACTCGTTGACATCTAGTTAAATGTTATCTCTTAAAGGGCTATTAGACAGGCCTACTTGTCAGGTGGCCACTTCATTGTGCGAAACTTTTCCTTTTCTAGCCAATTTCGCACAAGTTTTGAAGTGTGCTTCGGGTCATTATCCTGCTGGAAGGTAATATCCTCTTCAGCAAAATCCATTTGACCCATTGCAACTGGTAAATTTTTATAAATAATAATTAGGTATACTTCCTTATTCATTATACCTTCCACCAAAGCTAGTGGACCTACACCAAACTCTGAAAAACATCCCCAAATCATTATTGATCCCCAACCGTGTTTTACCGTCTCAATCACCTAATGTTTCAGGGTGGCTTTTTTTCGTATTTGACCAGAAATAATTAACGCCATCCGGGTTGAAGCGGTTTATTTTGCTCTCATCTGACCAAAGAACACGTTTCCAATCATCAATAGTTCAGTGTTGGTGATGTCTGGCAAACGCTTGACGAACTTTAATATTTTTAATTGATTACTTTGGCTTTTTAGGTTTTTTTGACGTGAAACAACCTACGTCTCTGAGCGCACGCCTCACAGTCAATATACTTGCTTCACACTGGATGGCTTTTCCTGCCTCTTTTGGTGTTTTAGCTCTCCCGGTTATCAAGATTCGTGCTATATGTCTTGGATCACTTATACTTATACTTCGTGAACGACCAGTTTTCCAGTTTTGGATACATACATTTTTATTTTTTTTTATTTTCATCACATAAAATTGTGAAATCTTTAATTCTTTTGCAACTTCGCATGTTGATTTACCCATTTTAATACGTTTTTCTACTTCAGCAATAATTTTGTTGTTAGCCGGCTTCATATTGATAAAACTATTAAAAACAAACCACTCACTACGGTAGACGAAAACAAAAAGACATTATTGAACTATTTACAGCAGCCCAGCCACAAACTGCGTAAAAAAATATAACGGTTCTTTGCTCAAACTAAAAAATTGTAATGAGTGCAGAAGTGAACACTATTGCTTTTTTCCAGTATTTCACAACCATGCATACAATCTGCGTTGTTGTTGTTGATGATTATTATTTTTATATTCCACACACAGTGACAATGCCTACAGTCATGATAGTTTCTAACAAAATGTAACACTTTTTCTTATAAAAAATAACATATGAAATCATAATTTTTAAGTGTTCACTTTTGCTCCATAGTTACATGTCCAACGTACTCGTATACATTCTATTAGACAGTTAGACTTGGTATGCCATCGTCATGTCTTAAGACAAGTATGCCTGTTCAATAGCCCTTTTATGCTAACTTCATGTCTGTTTTTATACAAATTTTCTATACAATATTTTCTACATTAACCAGCGCTCGAAACTTTAAAACTAATTAATTGATTTTTTCTGTGAAATAGAAATAATACGAATTTATAAATACGAGCGCGGTTCGGAAACTTCTTAGCCTATCAATGAAAGAGAATAGTTAGCTTTTCAAAAATATTTTTATTTTTCAATATAATCGCCTGAAACTTCAATACACTTAGTCCAACGCTTTTCTAGCAATTCTATCCCTTGATTAAAATTGTTTTCCTCAAGGTCTTCAAAATAGTGGTTTACAACTGTAATTGCATCTTCATTTGAGGTAAAACGCTTGCCAGCAACGATTTTTTTTTTAGATTTGGGAACAGGTAAAAGTCACTGGGAGCCAAATCAGGAGAATAAGTTGGGTGGTCAAGCAACTCGAACTTTAATTCGTTGATTTTAGCCATTGTTAAAACACTCTTGTGAGCTGGTGCGTTGTCTTGATGAAAAATTATTTTTTTGTGTTGTAAGCCAGGACGTTTTTCTCGAATTTGTACATTTAATTGATCCAAAAGGTTGCAATAGTACTCTGAATTTATTGTTTTACCCTTTTGCAGATAGTCAATCAATAAAATACCTTTGCCATAACCTTACCAGCCGATTGAATTGTTTTTGCCTTCTTTGCGGCACTTCCTCCAGCTTCAGTCCATTGTTTGGATTGTTCTTTTGTCTCTGGAGTATAGTGGTGGATCCGTGTCTCATCAACAGTTATGAAACTGTAAGATTGTCTTTTATTAACTTTTTTGTAAGCGAACAATAAAACTTCGTCTTTTCTTTTCGACAGTCAACTTTATAATAAATCTTCTTTTGGCAATTTACAATACATTTTCTTAAATCTCTGGGTTTACACAATACTGAAATACTTATTACTAGGTGCACTAAACGATAAGAAAGAAAAAGACAAGTATAGTTACTTAGGATAATCTAAAATAACTTACAAATATATAAGATACCGTTATTCCTGAAAACCATAATGGCCGTAAGTACATAATGTGAAACAAAATAAGCACTAACATTTACAAAGCAATACAGGAGCTAGGTATACGTAAGGGAGACAAATATAACATCACACACAAACACAGTTCACACAAGTACAAACCTAACACTAATGCAGCAAATAAACCAAACGTAGCAACACCATTGGTACAGCTCGGCCATCCTGACCATGAGATCACCCGATCTCATGCCTTTGCACCCAGTCCCGTATGTCCGCCGAACCACGGGCGCATATTTGCGACTGCCCAAACTCCCTTATAAGGCGTGCGAGACTGTTGGAAGCCCTCTACGTCTTCAAGTACATAGCGATCATTTCTTAAAACTTTAGATATTCTGTACGGGCCCTTATATTTCGGGATCAATTTACGTGATACTCCAGCCGTTGAGTCAAAGTTCCTCACCATTACACAATCACCATTTTTATACAATGTCGGAGCCTTTCTTCGTCTATTCACATATCCCTCATTATATTCCTGTAACCTCTTCTGCCTACTAGCCGCCCTAGACCTAATGCAGTCAAGATCCTCCCGTTTCAGGTCACTGGCCTCAACGAGGTGCTCTCTCCACAAATCCTCCACCTTCCCCCGCTGCCCTACTAAGAACAACATCACACTTGGGTGCTGCCCTGTCGACCTATGTACCGTGTTATTAAGTGTAAACTTAACCTGTCCGAGCACCGTTGTCCCAGAAAATACCCTCCTCCGGGCTAACCAACTTCGCCAGCATCGGTCCTATTGATCGGTTAACTCTTTCCACCTGCCCGTTAGCCTGAGGCGAACCCGTAGCGACCAACATATGTTTAACGCCATTGCCAGCCAAAATTCCCCGAAATCGAAAGATTCGGGGAATTTTTCGCTTATAACGCATCTGGGTCGACTGTATGAGTTAAAGTAGTCCCTCAGTACCAATATGGCTTCCTTTGAACTAGTTGTTCTCACCGGATAAAGTCTGACGTATTTGGTGCAGGCATCAATTATCACCAATATGTGTTTCATAGACCTGCCATTATCCACAGGGCCATAATGGTCGATATGTATGGTATCGAAAGGAACTTCCGGTTTCGAAATAATATGTAGAAATCCCTCCTCTTTGCCACACTTGGCAGAATATACGATGCAGTTCAGACAGTTATCTACGTGACTGGTAATCTTTGCCTTTAAATTCAGAAACCAATAACTTCTAAGAATAAGTTCATTAACTTTGTCAACCCCTACGTGTCCCATTTCATTGTGGTACTTAAACAAAATGTGACCCTCCATTTCCACCGGGACATAAAACAATAAGCCCCCGTCACCGGTCTTCCTATAAATAACCCCATTACGCATCTCATATAAAGAATGCTCCGATTCCTGTAATTTACGCCCTAAGTCCTTCAACACCTGGTCCCTATTCGGGCAGATAACTAAATTCTCCTCCAATGTATTAGATTAAATCACCAGTATATTAGTACATCGGCTAAGCGCATCAACATGTTGCATTCTGTTGAACGACCAATGTTCCAATTCGTACTCGAAATTCTGGAGTTCCAAGGCCCACCTCGCAATTCTAGGATTCAGTTCCTTTTTGTTCAATGTCATTGTCAGGGAATTACAGTCCGTTACGATTTTAAATTTTTTCCCTTGTAAATATATTCTAAAACGCTTCAGCGCGTAAACTATGGCCAATGTCTCTAGTTCAAAACTATGATACTTCGATTCAGTATCCGTGGTTCGTGTCGAAAAATAAAAAATCGGATGGAATTTTCCATCATCCTTGCGCTGTAATAAAACAGCTCCAAATCCAATGGAACTTGCATCACAGTGGAGTTCGGTTTCATCCCCAGGATCATACAGTGCAAGTACGGGTGATTCGACTAATTTTTCCTTAAGCAATTCGAAAGCCTCTAGTTCCATCTTTCCAAAAACAAATTTCTTATCTTTCCTTGTCAAGTCATACAAAGGCTTCGCCAATACCGAAAAATCCCTAACGAACCTTCTAAAATATACCGCATGTCCCGTACAGGTACAGGAAAATCCCTTATAGCCCTTAGCCCCCTGTCGACAGCCCTTATACCCTTCCCATCGATCGTGTAGCCAAGATACTTCACCGAAGGTTGAAAAAATTCGCACTTATCCTCTCTTAGTTCCAAATTATTTTCAACTAACCGAGTAAAAACCTGTTTTAAAATATCAAAATGCTCCTCCCTACCAACAGTCGCAATCATAATATCATCCAAATATATTATTACTTTGTCATCCCTAACCAAGTCAGCAAAAACCCTATTAACAAATCTCTGAAAAACCGACGGCGCATTTTTCAAGCCGAATGGCATCCTCAAGAATTCGAACTGACCCAAAGGTGTCACGAACGACGTATACTTTACCGAGTCGGGATGAACAAACACATGGAAAAATCCATTTTTCAAGTCCAGCTTAGTAAAGCTTAGAAAGCCTTTCCAGCAAATCGTCACAGTAACCCTATTTAACGTCCTGTAATCTACACACATTCTTAAGTCCCCTGTCTTCTTCCTCACCAAAACTATAGGTGAGGTATACTCTGACTCACTCGGCCGTATGTACCCCTTTGCTAAATACTCGTCCAACAGTCTCTGTAGTTCCGTTTTCTCTGAATACGACAATCTTCTAGGTCCACAGTTAAAACACTTATCATCGCTCATTCTTAATTTAATTTCATTCCGCACCTTAGGTTCAGGCGGACGTTCAGGTCGTACAAAATAATCATCATACATGCTAGCTAATCTTTTTCTATCTCTATGATCAATGTCAGCGCCTATAACAAGGCCTGAGTCATCAACAACACCCCCACGTCAATCGACAAGATCGCCCCCCGAAAATCCTCAACAAAACCCACATCACCACGACCACTGCAGGCTTCCAGCCTATAGCCAGCCCTCCCCAAAAAATCCCTTCCTAATACACACTCATGTGCTGTTGTCTCATCAGAGACAACAAGCATCTCCAAATCAATTACCCTATTCCCTACATCCACAAAACACACAAATCTACCCAATACATTTAACTTAGATCCATTTATTCCATGGAAAAAACATCAGAACACAAAAGATTATCCACGTCAATAAACTTAAAAATACTTCTCCTTCCTACAAAGCTCACAGCACTACCAGAATCCATCAAACATTCTAAAGAAAATTTACAATTAAAACTAGTATCTAAAGAAAACTTAAAGTACCTTACGTATTCGTTGTTCTCCACCAGATTTACTGCAGTGTTCCTATCAGGACAATTAGCAACCCTGTGCTCCATGCTGCCACAGCCGTAACATGCACCCATTTGCCTCCTGGGTTTTTGGCATTCTGATGCAAAATGCCCTACGGAATTGTAATTGTAGCACCTGGACTTCTCCAACTTTTCTTCACTTGTCGGCTGGCTTTTACCGAATGGTCGTCGTCTTAATTCAACTTTTGAAAACGCCTGTAGCAGTTGAGTTTTACTGCTATAGCACTGGATGCTTGCCTGTACACGAAGTTGGCTATCAGGAATGCCCTCGATGATGTGCTCTATCAATTCATCTTCATCCATACCCAGCTTGCCCGACAACAAAATTTTTTCGTTAAAGTAGTCGGAAAAGCTTTCAACGTACTTCCACTTACGGGCTTCGAAGTTTCTACGCATCGTCAATTTGCTTTCTTTGTTGCAAAAAGCTTCTTCCATTTCGTTCAGAATAGCTTCTGTTGTGATGTCCAATATATTAGGCTTGCAATGAAGCCACATTTGTGCTTTGCCTTTCAACTTGCACATTAAAAGAGTTTTGAGTGTACTTTCGTCGACATTATAAACAGTGCTGATATCTCTGAATTGACTTATCCACAACTCCGGAAATTTTTCATCTTCATATTCCGCAATCAAGTCTTTTAAAATATTAAAATTAACTTTCGTTTTATTTTGGTCCATGTTATCTTGCTTCTCTTGATTTAAATTTTCTTCTTCACTAGTAGCTGTCTGTCTTTCGCGTCTTCTCTCCGTTTCAGCAATCATTTTTAGTAGATCATTTTCTTTTCTTAACAACTCTCGTTCCCTTTTTATTAATTCCAACTCTTTCTTCAAGACAGTCGTAAAATCATAGCCAAGTATTTTTTGAGCCACTTTTTTATTTCCATCACGATCATTTGACTGCACCACTCTTTTTTTTTATTTGATTACACTCCCCTTCTTTTTGTAACGCACTATCATTTTCTTGAAGGCACTCATTTTCTTCTTCTTGGCAACACTCATTTTCTTTTTCTTGGCAACACTCATTTTCTCTTTCTTGGCGATCATTATAAAAATTTGTTTCAGCATTTTCCACAATAACTACATCAGATTGACCACCGGCTGCCATTGGACACTCGCCTCTAACCTCGGCAGGCAATTCATTCAGACGGACAAGTAAAGTACTTTTTGTACCTGTAGATGGTAACCCGAGGCTCTGCAACCAAAGTCGTAGTTCTGCTGTAGTATAAGCTGCTCGACTGACACCATCCATTTCCATTTTAATCTTTTTGTTTTCTTTATATTATTTTAATTAGGAAAATTTTAAATTTGTTCACTATCCCACTTCTGAAATTGTAAGATTGTCTTTTATTAACTTTTTTGTAAGCGAACAATAAAACTTCGTCTTTTCTTTTCGACAGTCAACTTTATAATAAATCTTCTTTTGGCAATTTACAATACATTTTCTTAAATCTCTGGGTTTACACAATACTGAAATACTTATTACTAGGTGCACTAAACGATAAGAAAGAAAAAGACAAGTATAGTTACTTAGGATAATCTAAAATAACTTACAAATATATAAGATACCGTTATTCCTGAAAACCATAATGGCCGTAAGTACATAATGTGAAACAAAATAAGCACTAACATTTACAAAGCAATACAGGAGCTAGGTATACGTAAGGGAGACAAATATAACATCACACACAAACACAGTTCACACAAGTACAAACCTAACACTAATGCAGCAAATAAACCAAACGTAGCAACACCATTGCTACAAAACGACGCTTAAAATCCATTTTATTTCGCTTAAAACGATCCAAACAAGCTTGAGAAATGTTCATTCTTATGCGTTTTTGGTCGACTGTTAACAAATGCGGCACCCATCTTGCAGAAAGCTTTTTCATCTGTAGTTCTTCATGCAAAATTAAATGGACTCGTTCATTGGATTTAATACCATATCATGCACAATTTCTGTTGTTGTTGCTGTTTTTGGACGTCCACTACGTGGTTCATCTTCAATGCTTGTACGACCACGTTTAAATTCAGCAACCCAATTTTTTACTGTTGCATATGAAGGAGCACTTTCACCTAACATATTCACAATATCATTATGAATTTCTTGTCCCGATAAACCTTTTTTATGTAAATATTTAATGACACCACACATTTTTAATTTTTCCATTGTTAGAAAATCGCGAATGCATCTTTTGTGAACACCTGTTTCTATATGAAGGAGTTGCCAGATCGAAAAAAAATTTAACATGTGTTCATAGCAGAGATGGAAGTTTCCAAAACACTTAACTTTTTTCTTTTTGTGCTAGGCTAATAAGTTTCCGAACCGTCCTCGTATATATATGTGGCAAATTTAGTGCTGCCAAGTTGAAATGACCGGCAGCAGCTGATAATGTTTATGCCAGTGAATAACAAGAGATGTCGCTTGAAAGATTTTCAACTTAAAAATGGATGCAGCAGCAACAATAAGTAAAAAATTATGGAAAAATAAGAGTTCTTTGGAAGGAAAACAACAAAAATATTTTCATTGACCTCTGGAAAGTGAAAATAAACAATATGACATATCGAACCACCGATAAAAAAGTTGTATTTTGTGATTTATTTGTACATTTTTTATATAACTTAATTTCCAAGCACTTCTTCACTTTGTATTACTAGTTCCATAATTTTAAAATATTTATTTATAAAATATAAAACAATTTCCATTTTAGAGCGCATTGTAGTTTCTTAGTTTTTCATACAAACAAAAACAGTTTACAGTTTGTCAAATAAGTGTTATAAAAAGCAGAAAAAAATACAACAACAAACACACGCATTTCTGCAGGAGATCTATTTTATTTTGAGCAAAGTTATTAGACAGTCTGTGAGTTAAAACCTGAATTTAACAAACTTGCAGTGTGAATGCAAAATCAGCTGTTTATGGTTGTAACGTTAAAACCAGGTTTTAACTTGCAGTGTGAAAACACTATTAGATAAAAATAAATTATATTAAACATTATCTTAAAGAAAAGCATAACTTACTATTTTTGAAAACAAAATTCATATTCGTACACCTTAAATTAAAAAAAAAATCTGATTAGAAATTGATGTAATTACAAAAGAAAAATTTTGCCATTTTTTATACTAAAACTAGTTTTTAAAATAAATTTTTAGGGTTTTTGTAGTGTACGAACGTAAATTTTGTTTCTTAAGGATATGTAGAGAATTCTGCTGTTTTTTTTTATAAAATTATTGTTCGAAATGTCATTTTGGTATTTGATTTGTTAAATAGAGCCTCTTTTAATAAATTCCTACAAGAAAAATAAAAATATTATAGTTATTTATTTAATTACAAAAGTTTTTATTTTTTTTTAAGTTGAAGGTGTACGAATATGAACTTTGTATACTGTAGTCCATGTTGCCACCTTTGGGGTGATAATTTTTTGTTTTGTTGTGTAGAAGCTTCCTTCGGTTGCTGCGAACGACCTATACCTTCCTATAGGAAGTAGGAGTTTCCAAGATCGACTCCTTTGTGGTGATTGTTTTTTTATAAATATTTGCACTTGACAATGGAAAATACCACAAAAAACTAACTGTAACCGGTACAGTTAGTTGCGGCAACATTAACAAGTGCGAGTGGGACGCAAAACTCTCCAAGGTCAATAAACAACCGTGGCCTGGTTGCATTTAAGAAATAATTGCCAACGACGCGTCATGTTGACTCGCCTAGAGCTGCTTTACGAATCTTTGTTAAGATTCATTATTTTAATTTATTTTTGGGTGCCACTTGTTGCAGGTTAAAATTAGAACAGAGTTTCATTTTTTAAAGCACAATTTACACATTTAAACGATTTTTTATTCCCATATGACGACGAATATGTGAAATTGTTGATGTGGCAACATGGATATTTGACAACGGGTATACGGCTTACGTTAGAAACGTAAAACCAGGCGAACGAGAAGTCGAATGTTATTGGGGCGCTGAATCAAACGAAAGTGAGTGACTGCTTATCTTTCGCCTAAGTTTTCGTTCGACATTCTGGAACTGGCTGTAAATATATTACATTAATAAATAATTTTTCGTTATTTGCAAAATAATGTTCATAAAACTAAAATTTATATGAACATTCTAGTAAAAGGTGGAGGTGTAGTGCACCACGAATTAACTATTTTACAAACTTACCTACCACTGCATGAAGTCACTGATTTAAGGAACTGCATATAATAACCCAGTAAAAAAAGACACTCCAAAAAAGTCATGAAAATGTAGAGTTTGCGATCTGGCAGTACTGCAAATTTCGATCCGATCTCATGATTTTTACATAGGGTTGTCATTGCAAGAAGTTCTCTTTTTCGATGCCTGGTCACCGAATTGGAAGCGATTTTAAGAAATATTTCCTTTTCTGTGTTCTATGATAATATTTTCATCTAGGAAAAATGGTTAATAGTTACCTATTTTAACAATTAGTTTCTTTTTAAAGGAATTTAAATGCGAAACAGTATTTTCATGTAAATTTAAGCAAATAACTTCAAAATTTTAGACCAAAATTAGTTCATAAGTTTCGTCAGTAAAAAAAATTTGAAGTCATTCTAAAGGAACTACATTTTCATTGCTTCCAAAAAATCGATATTTTTAATTTGCCGATAATTAGAAGTTTATTTTAGTCATACAAAACCTTGTAATTCCTCTATAGTTTTAGAAATTATTCACCAGAATTTTTAAAAAATCTCGAGAAAACATTCCTCCAATCATAAATTAATTGGGAACAAAAAAGAGTAATACGTGGCATCACCGCATTACGAAGCTCGTTGTTTTGCTTGTTTGTTGACGTTTGTTTCTTCCTTTTTTTTGAGCGAGAGATCACACAAAATTATTAAAATTTACCAACTTGAAAAATATGTAAAAAAAAGTTTATAACTGAATTATTTGGACATTACTTGTGTTTTTTTATATACAAGAACTATAAAATAGAAGTTTGTGTATATAAAGTGTGTTTTAATTATATATCAACTATGTTTTTATGTAAACTCCCTGCTGTTTTGCAAGGGAAAGATTTTTAGTGAAAAAAGCAAGTTCAACGGCGTTCATAATAGCTACTTTTTTCCCGAGGAGTTTTATTATTCCCGCATTTGGTAAAAAAGGGGAAAAACAAATTCATAATAGGAGAAAAAGGAAAAGTGAAAAAACTCGCACGGAATTGTTGTTCATGATTGGGCGGAATAAATACAAAAGGATTAAAAATACAATAAATAAATCATTTAAACCAGAAACAAAACTTTCTATTTATTTAAATGGTTCACACAACTAACTTGTTACGGAACTAAAATTCCAGAATATATAATTTTTATACATTTTTCTTTGCTCACATATCTAAGTAGTAAAACCACTGTGACAATGTATTTAAAAAGAAAAAAAAAAAAAAAAGAGGGGAAGAGACAAAAATAAATAAAAGCTTTTTAAACTGCACTTTTTTTTTGTCGATGATAATTTTAAGTCGCTCAATTCGTTTTACATTTGATCTCTCCAATTATGTACATACGTACTCTTGACGCTAATTTTTTTATAGCCTTTTGGTCAGCCGTTGCTTGACCTAAATGATATTGGAAGTTTTCTTTGTCCTTCAATATATCGTGACAAGTGGATAAGTAAAGAACTGTTTGCTGTTTCAATACTATTTATGTATAGAAAATACAATCGTTCGAAACTAAAACTTGATAATTACGTTTAGCTATAACGTGGTAATTTCAACTTCGTTAGACTACTAACTTCTATCCCCTATAAGTGGACGGCGATAATAGGTATTGTACTCCATTCTAGAACAATAATATGAAGTCCTAATTTATGAACTAAATTTCTAGAATTTCGCACGTACGGTGAAACCTTCAAAGGGGACTTCTGGGTTAGAGGTTATACTTATTGATAAGAGGTTGCGATCTTGCTGAAATTAAGCCAATAGTTGTGCGTACAAGGGTAGAGGATAAATCCTATTTGAAGAAACCTGATTTTGTTTCGGCTGATCGTATATTTCTCCCTAAATTTACTTGATTGCCAAGATCCCTATATTAGGACATCTCCAGTTTAGGACACTGGGAACCCTTACCTATAGTTACAAAACAATTAAACAAAAGGAAAATATAAAAGAGTAGAAGAGAAGAAAAAAAACCCCGTCGAACGAACAAGTGAAAAGGACCAGAGGCAACGAAATATGTACATTGATTTAATTTTTTCTGACACGTGATCATCTTTGGAATTTATAATTGTAGATTTATTTGTTTTGTGTATTTAGCCACGTTTAAAAGTAAAAGGGAACAACCCACCCTTTCATCAAATTCAGTATCGTCACCATCCGGAGAACTGGCCAGCCGAAGGAAAAGTGAGTGAGTACAAAAACAAAACAAACAAAAAAAAACAAAAATTGAAATCGTAACACAAAACCGTGAATTTGCTTTTATAAATCCCACATGTAATAATATTTCACGTGGTAGAGTAGGATCAGTAATCAAATTTTTTTTTTGCCCAAATTCTTTTCATTATTGATCGACAGGTGTTGAAAACAATCCCATATAAAAAGTTAGATAAATTTCCTCCCCAAATTTCTTCTGTTTCATCATATATTGAAAACCCTAAAAAAATATGTAAGAACTAATTTTTTTTGTAATACGAAAAAAAAAGAAAAAAAAACCAATATTGTCGTGACGTCATAAAATTAATTGTAAGAATATTTCATGGCTTTCGTTGAAAGCACTAATTATAATATTCAATAAAGTTGTTGTTTCGTTGTTATTATGAATAACTAACTTGTTTTTGTTTTCGACTTGAGCCGGTGATCGTTGTTGCTAAAAGGGATTCTCTATTATATTTATATTTGTAGGATTAGTAGAATCTTAGGTAGGGTGGGCAGCATAACGCAGGGTGCACAACATCTGGCCCCTGACCCATGGTTTATTTGTCAGTTTCCGCATTTGTTAGTTTCTGTATGGGGAAAGTAGTTGAAATAGTTAATATTTAAATTCATTTGGTTTTAGAGTTCACGTTTTGTAGGCACGTAGTATTTTTTTGATTACGGTTGTGAATGCAGGATTGCAGACTCACCCCAATTACCGACGAGCTAGACCTAAACCAGTACGTGCCGAACGCAATCCAAAATTTCATGTATTTGACGATCCTGCCGTAACAAAAATGGCGCCCAACGTGGGGCCCAAAATTTACACTGGTAAGTTTAGAATTGTAAAGAGGACACTTTTATCTTGTCTAGAGCCCCACTAAAAAAAAAAAAAAAAAAATTCTCGCTGTAGGTTTTAATTCGATTGCTATTTTCTGCCTTCAGGAATCGCTACTATAATTGCTACGCTATTGTATAGACCGTCAGTGGAGGGTTGCTTTCGTTATTAAAACTTACTTCTGCATATGGTTAAAAATAAATACAATTGTTTCTTTCGGTATCCTGTAACTTTTCTTTTGGAAGTCTTGTGTATTTTACTTGGAATCACGAAGGTGGCCTTGTATTGGTCTGGCCTTTAGGCTGGTGAAACGTACTTTGTTTTTAATTGTTAAAATTAACGGGAGACCCGAACTTTTAAATATTCATATATAGACAAATAAACTCATTTGAAATATAAATATAACGATCGCTAGGTGAACTAAGTCGAAAATTTACTTGAAATTGTTTTTTTATTGTATTTTACGTGTTGAATTGAACGTTTACATTTAATCATAAATATTAGAATGGCTGTTAGACACAGTGGAGATAATATGCCGTCGATGATAGAGAACTTAGGGAGCTGCGTAGTATGCTGTAGTTCATTAGAGAATTCATCTAATATTGTTAAGACAGTTTGCGGGCACTACTTTCATAAAAATTGCTTAATGGAATGGATTCAAACATCCACAACATGTCCCCAATGCCGCCAGACTTGTAGGGAAAATAATTTAATAGATATAACAATGGGGGCTAATATGCAAATTGAACAACAACAGAGTTCTAAAGGTGCAATCCCAAGGATATTGCAGTCCAAAAGAACTACTAGATCTTCTAAAAGAACTCAAAATACTCCCGATTATACACTTAATATACAAAATCCGTCTACTCGGAATTCCTTACCCATCGAACTGAACAGTTCAGGAAATCAGAACGTGCAAGATTTGCAAAATCGAGGGGAGGATATAAATGGTAGATTTTATGAACTAGAAAATAAGTTTAACTCTGAGTTTTCAAATATACAAATGGCCTTGAGAGACTTGACATCACAAATATCACAATTGTCCGTGCAGAGACCTGCAGAGCCGGAATGGCCAAGGGAAGAGTTACATGACTTACGTTCTAATGCCCCAAATTTACAAGATATTAATAGCTCAACTACACGTGGCCAACGTTCTGAACCAATCCCTACAAATGTATATCGTACTCAAAGTTTTCATCCTAGTTATACCGCTCCTAATAACTTACCACGTCTTTCTGCGGCTTCCTCGGTAGTTCACCATAGTGGAAGAATAGCCCAACTAATTCAAAGCTGGAATATTTCTTTCAGTGGCTGTTCGACAAAAATGTCCGTGGACAAGTTCATCTATGTAGTGACATCCTTGACAAACAACAGCTTAGGGGGAGATTTCGAAACTCTTAGTGACCATGTACATATTCTATTTACGGGAAGATGCCTTGATTGGTATTGGCGGTATACAAGGACAACTAGAGTAACATGGCCGTCTTTGTGCGAAGCACTTAGATTCCATTTCCAAGATCATCTTTCGGATGATGATATAATCGAACTCATTCGGGAAAGAAAACAAAAGGAGAATGAATCTTTTGATGAATTTTACAACGCGGTGCATTATCTATGTGATAGGTTAAGACATCCCCTTCAAGATCAACAATTACTAGAAATACTTCGAAGAAATCTTCGACCAAAAATCCGAAGCGAACTATTCTATCAGAATATAACATCAGTTGCCCATTTACGTCACATGATACTTCGCCGCGAGACTTTACTAGATGATATTGAGAAATCAAACACAAAACCAACTAGAAGACTGGTAAATGAGATAGGCGTTATTAGCGAGAGGGAAAACGAAGACAGAGATTACGAAATTTCCCAAATTGAAAAAATACTATGTTGGAACTGTCGTAAACAAGGACACCGTTATGTGGACTGCCTAGAAGACCGACAACTATTTTGTTATGGTTGTGGGGCGGAAAATATTCTAAAGCCCAATTGTAATTTCTGTAAGAACCGGGAAAACTCGAGAAACGGGGTACAGCAAGCATTGTCGCGGTTGTGCCCCAAGGAAAACTAGTTCCAAAACCCGCTATGACCTCAAACTTCTCCCAGACGGGTCTGTCCGATTCTTTCTAGTAATCTATATAGAAATTTTATTAGAGGACCGCACCATATATATAACATCATTCCATATCACCAACGGCTGCAAAATTATCAGAAAAGAAGAGCTGAAATTTTTTGTGAGAGTATTCAACCGGAACCAAAATCAAAATCAAGTAGAAGAATTATAAGATCTAAATTACGCATAAAATCCTTTTGGAGTAAGATTCGACAGAATAGGAAAAAGTTTAGAGAATCAATATTGGCGTTGGGTCCTTTAGAAATCGACCGCCGGCCACACATTAGGGTGACAGTATTTGGAAAGGAAGTTTATGCCATGTTAGATTCGGGTGCATCAATAACATGTCTTGGTCATCAAGCTGCCAAAGAATTTATAGATAGTGGTGAAGGATTCAAGCCGCTGAAAGAATTTGTTAAAACTGCTGGTGGACGTAAACACCGGATTGTTGGCTATGTTGAAACTGACATCACTTTTAGGGTTAAAACGAGAAAAATTAAAATTTACATTATACCGGATTTGTGCCAAAACTATTACCTAGGAGCGGATTTTTTCGAGGAGTTTGGTTTGTTAAAAAAAAATCCTAGAATCGCTTTCTTATGAAGATGGTGAACCCGCCGGTTTTCAAGAAGTTCATCAACTAGGTGATTTAGAAAAAATTCGTTTGAAAGCTGTGGTCGACCTTTTCCCATCATATGAAAGAGAAGGATTAGGTCGAACTCAATTATTACGACACACTATAGAATTATATAAGGAAGCAAGACCAGTTAAACAACGCTATTTCTCTATATCTCCGGCCATTGAACAACAAATTCATTAAGAGATTGATAGGATGTTGGGACTTAAGGTAATAGAGTTAGCCCCTCCCAATTGTCCGTGGAGTAGTCCAGTGGCAATGGCAGATCGTGGCGGAAAAGTTAGATTATGCTTAGACTCTAGGAAGCTTAATAATGTAACTATTAGGGACGCCTACCCTATGCCCAAAATAGATGGAATATTAAGTCGTCTTCCTAGAGCCCGATTTATTACATCCCTAGACCTTAAACACGCCTTTTGGCAAATTGAGCTGGATGAGGACTCTCGAAATTATACCGCTTTTACCGTGCCAAATCGTCCTTTATATAGATATGTCGTGATGCCATTTGGACTCGCGAACGCGCCTATGACGATGTGTCGTCTAATGGACCTCGTTATACCACCTCATCTACGAAGTATGGTCTTTGTGTACTTGGACGACTTATTGTTAGTTTCTGATACTTTCGAAAGTCATGTTAAATTGCTTACTGAGGTAGCGCAGCAGCTGCGGGAAGGTGGTCTTACCGTGAATATATCGAAATGTAAGTTTTGTATGCGTGAAGTAAATTATCTCGGTTATATTATAGGAAACGGGGTAATCAAACCTGATCTTTCCAAGGTATCAGCTATATTAGATATAAAACCACCCAGGTCGGTACGTGAACTACGACGATTTTTAGGCCTCGTAGGCTGGTACCGCCGCTTCATTGACAATTACGCCTCTCTTACCGCACCTTTAACAGACCTCACCTCTAAGTCTAGAAAATTTGCATGGGATGAAAGAGCCCAAACTGCTTTTGTAACGTTAAAGGAGTGTCTCACTTCGGCACCCTTGTTGATAACACCTGATTTTTCGCGTCCTTTCATAGTGCAATGTGACGCATCTACTTCCGGAGTTGGAGGAGTTCTGGCGCAAGAAGATGAAAATGGAGTGGAAAGACCAATTGCGTATTTTTCCCATAAGCTAAATCGAGCTCAAAAGAACTACTCCATTACGGAATTAGAATGCTTAGCTGCCCTTTTGTGTATATATAAATTTCGAGAATATATAGAAGGTCACCCATTTAAAGTGGTTACAGACCATGCTTCCTTGAGTTGGTTAATGCGTCAATCAGATTTGAATGGAAGGCTCGCCCGTTGGGCTCTAAAGTTACAAGGGTTCGAATTTTCCATAGAACATCGGAAGGGAAGTTTAAATGTAGTCCCAGATACTCTTTCGAGGCTAGAGCAAATAGATTCGTTTGAGTTACAAGGGGAACCTTTGATTAATTTAAAGTCGCCACACTTTGGTAGTGAGGAATATGCAAAACTTTGTAACACGGTGCGTGAGAATCAAGCGAAGTTCCCGGACCTAAACGTAGTTGATAACTTCTTATATAAGAAAACTGATTTTTCAAGCGGTGATGCATTGTCGGAGGTATTGAGTTGGAAACTTTGGGTACCTAGAGACCTTAAACTAGAAGTCATCAAAAACGCACATTGCCCGCCTCTAGCTAGTCATGGTGGCATTACGAAGACCTTGGAGAAGCTTCGTCTAAACTTGTATTGGCCCAGAATGGCCCTTGACGTGAGGAAGTTCATAGGTGAATGCGCAGTTTGTCAAGAATCAAAGGCTTCTAATGTTGTCATGAGACCTCCTATGGGCGAACAGTCTCAGTCTTCACGTCCATTTCAAAAATTATATATGGACCTCTTAGGACCGTACCCTCGTTCCACTAAAGGCAATTCTGGTATTTTTATAATAGTTGATCATCTTTCAAAATTCCCTCTTTTAAAACCCCTCAAGAAGTTTTCCTCACAGAGTATTATTGATTTCTTAGAAGAGTACGTTTTTACTGTTTTTGGAGTCCCTGAAGTGGTTGTAACCGATAACGGCCCCCAATTTAAATCAAGTACCTTTGAGACCTTTCTTGCGAACTATGGTGTATCTCATATGTTCACGGCCGTATATTCCCCACAGGCAAATGCCTCGGAGAGAGTAAACAGATCCGTATTAACGGCGATTCGGTCATATTTAAAGACTGACCAACGCTCTTGGGACCTAAATTTAAGTAAAATTTCTGCAGCTTTACGTTGTGCTTATCACAGTTCTATAGGTTACTCGCCATATTATACCCTTTTCGGGCAACAAATGATTCTAAATGGTATGGATTATGAGCTTTTAAGAAGATTAGGGCAATTAGAAATTGGAGAGAGAATAGAACATTCAGATAAGCTTCAATTACTTAGAAATAATATACAAGACAACCTTAAGAAATCATACGAATCTAGTAGGAGAAATTATAATTTGAGGACTCGGCCCTTGAACATTAATCCGGGTGATATAGTTTTTCGTAAGAATTTCGTACTAAGTAGTAAAATAAAAAACGTGAACGCCAAACTTGCTCCGAAGTTTATTAAAGCTAGGGTATTGCGGAAAGTTGGTAATTGCTGTTATGAATTAAAGGATGTTAATTCAGGAACCAAAGGAATATACCACGGGAAAGATCTTAAAGAAAGCAAGTTGCTAAAGTAGTTTTCCAGTTATTTTTAATTCCTCTCTTGAAATTCGGATTAAAATTAACTGTGTTGTTACGGAACTAAAATTCCAGAATATATAATTTTTATACATTTTTCTTTGCTCACATATCTAAGTAGTCAAACCACTGTGACAATGTATTTAAAAAGAAAAAAAAAAAAAAAAGAGGGGAAGAGACAAAAATAAATAAAAGCTTTTTAAACTGCACTTTTTTTTTTGTCGATGATAATTTTAAGTCGCTCAATTCGTTTTACATTTGATCTCTCCAATTATGTACATACGTACTCTTGACGCTAATTTTTTTATAGCCTTTTGGTCAGCCGTTGCTTGACCTAAATGATATTGGAAGTTTTCTTTGTCCTTCAATATATCGTGACAAGTGGATAAGTAAAGAACTGTTTGCTGTTTCAATACTATTTATGTATAGAAAATACAATCGTTCGAAACTAAAACTTGATAATTACGTTTAGCTATAACGTGGTAATTTCAACTTCGTTAGACTACTAACTTCTATCCCCTATAAGTGGACGGCGATAATAGGTATTGTACTCCATTCTAGAACAATAATATGAAGTCCTAATTTATGAACTAAATTTCTAGAATTTCGCACGTACGGTGAAACCTTCAAAGGGGACTTCTGGGTTAGAGGTTATACTTATTGATAAGAGGTTGCGATCTTGCTGAAATTAAGCCAATAGTTGTGCGTACAAGGGTAGAGGATAAATCCTATTTGAAGAAACCTGATTTTGTTTCGGCTGATCGTATATTTCTCCCTAAATTTACTTGATTGCCAAGATCCCTATATTAGGACATCTCCAGTTTAGGACACTGGGAACCCTTACCTATAGTTACAAAACAATTAAACAAAAGGAAAATATAAAAGAGTAGAAGAGAAGAAAAAAACCCCCGTCGAACGAACAAGTGAAAAGGACCAGAGGCAATGAAATATGTACATTGATTTAATTTTTTCTGACACGTGATCATCTTTGGAATTTATAATTGTAGATTTATTTGTTTTGTGTATTTAGCCACGTTTAAAAGTAAAAGGGAACAACCAACCCTTTCATCAAATTCAGTATCGTCACCATCCGGAGAACTGGCCAGCCGAAGGAAAAGTGAGTGAGTACAAAAACAAAACAAACAAAAAAAACAAAAATTGAAATCGTAACACAAAACCGTGAATTTGCTTTTATAAATCCCACATGTAATAATATTTCACGTGGTAGAGTAGGATCAGTAATCAAATTTTTTTTTTGCCCAAATTCTTTTCATTATTGATCGACAGGTGTTGAAAACAATCCCATATAAAAAGTTAGATAAATTTCCTCCCCAAATTTCTTCTGTTTCATCATATATTGAAAACCCTAAAAAAATATGTAAGAACTAATTTTTTTTTGTAATACGAAAAAAAAGAAAAAAAAACCAATATTGTCGTGACGTCATAAAATTAATTGTAAGAATATTTCATGGCTTTCGTTGAAAGCACTAATTATAATATTCAATAAAGTTGTTGTTTCGTTGTTATTATGAATAACTAAATTGTTTTTGTTTTCGACTTGAGCCGGTGATCGTTGTTGCTAAAAGGGATTCTCTATTATATTTATATTTGTAGGATTAGTAGAATCTTAGGTAGGGTGGGCAGCATAACGCAGGGTGCACAACATCTGGCCCCTGACCCATGGTTTATTTGTCAGTTTCCGCATTTGTTAGTTTCTGTATGGGGAAAGTAGTTGAAATAGTTAATATTTAAATTCATTTGGTTTTAGAGTTCACGTTTTGTAGGCACGTAGTATTTTTTTGATTACGGTTGTGAATGCAGGATTGCAGACTCACCCCAATTACCGACGAGCTAGACCTAAACCAGTACGTGCCGAACGCAATCCAAAATTTCATGTATTTGACGATCCTGCCGTAACAAACTCACACATTGTTTTAATTAAAAAAATATATAAATACATTTTCCAAACCAGATTAGTCAACTTTTTCATCTAGCATTATCAACTACAAGTTTTTAAACAGCTAACCAGATATGGAAAGTATTAAATATTTCTCCCACACTGGCAACATTTTCATCCCCTCATTCATCACAACCATCCAAACCCAAGTAATTCACAGCAGTGATAGGAAATGTGCCACAATTTTGCCATTTTTGGCACTGTTAGATGTTAGCTGGCACTGTGGCACTATTTGTCTATTCGAGCCATAACCGTCAAAAAGGTTTAAGAGCATATTTTTTCACTTCGTTTTTTGACGAAAATCGATCTGCGATCGTCACTAATCGATTTTCCTCAAAAAATTAAGCTAAAAATTATGTTGCTTAAGCTTTTTTTTGGCGGTCGGTCAGGTGACGGTCAAGCGGACAGATAGACTGGAAGCGGAATGTATGTTTAAAAGTGTGTTCCCGTTAAACTAGCTTTATTTTTCTTTTGAGTAAACTATTGCTTTAATAGATCTTTTCTAAAATGATAATTAATATTTTCCGAGTATAGGAGGTTTAGCGCCCGTGGACTCTTCTTATTTGAAAAAATTTTTTAAAATCAGATCTAATTTTGGAACGTTTTTTATGGGATATTCATGGAATTTTCTAGCTATACACAAAAATGTATTATTCAAGGACCATAGTATACTAAACGAACATCAAGTGCCAACATTTAAATTATATAAAATGTGGTTTGGCACTATTCAAGTGATTTTGGCACTATTTAGAAACAGATTCGTTACGAAATCAAGATTTCTAATTACCATCACTGATTCACACACCCAAAAAAATCACCACAGAGATCTAGCACACAACTAACTCACCACATATTCAAAACCAACTACAGTAGAGGCCAGATAATTTGTTATTGAAGGCACCAACTGCTTTATTTTCGAATTAGAGGAGTTTTTAAAGTAAAGAGATTTTCTCAAGGCACCAGCCGTTTTTTTTCGAATGGCTGAGATTTTAAACTAATGGTTACGAATAATCGCGGTTTGACTGTAACTCTCAAACTAAAAAACCACCACTAAGGCTGAGTTTACATCTAGCATTTCTTGTGTGTCATTTGCCCAAAAAAACGTAACCAACTAATTACTAATGAAAAACTGTTTGATTCAGACATGTATTTATTGATCTAAACAGTTTCCAATCATGTTGGATTTTATAAAATTGGCTATTAGATATGTATCAGTTCTCGTTGTACCTTCATAGTGAACAGACGTAATAGCGGAATTTTTCTTACATACAAACTAAACAAAAAAAAAAAATACAAAAAATATTCGTAGTACATATTGACTTTAACAAATAAGCTTTATTTGCTTTGCAAATATTTTTTACATATAGAAACAACAAAAACAAAAAAAAACCGTAAACAAAAAAAGCAAACAGAGTGCCCTTGAGGAATACTCTATATGAGTACCTCAAAGGAAAAAAATAGTGAAGTGAGTTCTAACGGCAGAAATGCCTATTTTACTGTGAGTTTTGATGCTCATAATGATAACTATAAAAATAAAAAATCTGATAATAGACTTGCTGTGAGCTCTGAAGCTCTTAATAAAAATCAAAAATCTGATAATAGACTTTTTCTAACGGCAAAACCGCAGTTTCGTCCGCGATCAACTTCGCTTTGTCCAATGCCAACTAGTGAATCGTTGACATTATTGCCTAGTACTTCCACATTTAACTCAGCGATATCATCCGCTTCGGGCTCGTGGTCATCACTTAACCAAGTTGTCACTGAAGACAAGAGTAGCCCAAAACCCAAGGTCCAAGTCGGAATGGACAGATATATCACAATTTCCAAGCGCGGGCGAAGCCCAAATTCATCAAAAATTTCATCGGTTCCCAAAATATCCAGGGATAACGACGTCGCAGCAGTTAACTGTCAATATCGTTTTTCAATATTGCAAGCAAATAACGACCAACACGCTGTTTCATCCAAAAAAACTTCCAAGCCACCACCAATATACCTGAGAGAAAAAAATTCGAACGCCCTTATTAAAAAATTAGTCTCGGCAGTTGGTGAGAATGCATTTCACGTTATTCCAATAAAACGTGGTAAAATTGATGAAACAAAAATTCAAATATACGAAGAAAAAGATTTCCGCAAAATTATTACTGATTTCGACAAAAATAAAACTAATTTTTATACTTATCAGCTTAAAAGTGCTAAAGGTATGCAGATCGTATTGAAGGGCATTGATGCTTATGTTAATCCCGACGAAATAAAATATGCACTCATCATACAAGCATTTAAAGTAAAAAGTGTTACTAATATAATCAATAGAGAGAAGATCCCCCAGCGTCTATTTCGTGTTCAACTGGAGCCAAATGATATACAGTTGAAAAAAAAACGAGACACATCCAATTTATAGCCTAAAATACCTTTTATACCGAAAAATTACAGTTGAAGAGCCACATAAGCGTTCAGGTCCGTACAGTGCCACAATTGCCAAGAATATGGTCATACAAAAACTTACTGCAATTTACCTACAGTTTGTGTTATCTGCGGTGAATTGCACGGTACTGATAGCTGCACGAATCCAAAAGATCAAGCAGAAAAAAAATGCAGTAATTGTGGAGGTAACTACACCGCTAACCACAGAGGATACCCTGTATATTCTTTTGTTAAACAGGCTATGGGTCAAAAACCTAAACTAGCTCCAGCTCAATCAGCAAACGCTTACTCCGCCACTCTTCCTCAAACAAGCCAACCAGTTAGTTCACGTGTATCGTATGCCGATGCTGGTAAGACTAGTTCTATTCCCATACAAAATGTTCCACCGCCAAATAATTCAACGAATGCAAACTCAAGCTTTAACTTTAGTCGCCTTGAAGCTACTATTGAGAATTTGGTGCTAACTATTAATAGTTTTACAACAAATATGACTACCATGATGCAAGAAATGCTGAGAATGCAGAATACTCTGCTTCAAGCATTAGTTAACAAACCATGAACATGTTAAAAATATGTTTCTGGAACGCAAAATGAACTTGAGCACTTCCTTACGGAAAAAAATATTGATATAATGTTGGTCTCAGAGACTCATTTGACTTCGAGAAGCCTTTTTAAAATTTCTGGCTACACCTTATATGATTCAAAGGACCCGAGAGGAAGAGCGTGCGGTGGATCAGCAATTCTTATAAAGTCTAGACTCAAACATTATATTATTGTCAACATTTGTGAGGAACACAGTTCTCGTGGTACCTTCATAGCGAACAGTCGAATAGCGGAATTTTACTTACTTACCAAACAAACAAAAATTACATATACAAAAAAAATATTAGTAGTACATATTATTCGTAATAGGTACATACATACTGTCTTTAATAAATAAGCTTTCTGCTTTGCTAATATTTTTTACATAGTAAAAATAACAAAAACAAAAAAACCGCAAAAAAAAACTTAAACAAGTGATATTGAGGAATACCTCAAAGTCAAACAAACAATCATAAATAACAAAAACAAAAAATACCGAAAATAAAAAAAAAAACATAAACGAATAACCCTTGAGGAATTCTTTGTATGAATTCCTCAATTACAGAAAAACTTGAAGTGAGTTCTAACGGCAGAAATGCTTATTTTACTGTGAGTTCTGAAACTCTGAATGAAAAAAATATAAAAAATAAATCTGATGAAAATCTTTTTTTAACGGCAACGCCAATTTTTCGTCAGCGATCAACTTCGCTTTGTCCAATACCAAATAGTAATGATGCATTAACATTACAGTTGCCCAGTACTTCTTCATATAAGTCAGTAATATCATCCCCTTCAGGCTCGTGTTTATCACTTAACAAAGTTATCACTACAGATAACAGCGGCTCGAAACTCAAGGTACAAGTTGGAATGGACAGATACATTACAATTTTAAAGCGCGGGCGAAGCCCGAATTCTTCAAAAATCTCATCTGCTCCAAAAGTGTCTAGGGATAACAGCGCAGCCTCAACTAATCGCCAAAACCGCTTTAAAATTTTTCAAGATGACAACGACAAACCCGAGGTATCCTCGAACAAAACATCCAAGCCGCCACCAATCTATTTGAGACAAAAAAATTCAAATGCCCTTATTAAAAAATTAATTTCGGTCATTGGTGAGAATAAATTTCACATTGTTCCAATAAAACATGGCAATATCAATGAAACGAAAATTCAAATCTATGACGAAACTGATTTCCGCAAAATGGTTGCTGAATTTGAAAAAAGTAAAACAAGCTTCTACACATACCAGCTTAAGAGCGCTAAAGGCATGCAGATCGTATTGAAGGGCATAGATTCTTATGTTTCCCCCGAAATAGAGAAAAGATTCCCCAACCCCTATTTCGTGTTGAACTTTAGCCTAATGATATAAAATTGAAAAAAAATGAGACGCATCCAATTTATAATTTAAAATACCTCTTGTACCGAAAAATCACAGTTGAAGAGCCACATAAGCGTTCAGGTCCTGTACAGTGCCATAATTGCCAAGAATATGGCCATACAAAAACATACTGCAATTTACCCTCTGTTTGTGTTGTGTGCGGCGAATTACACGGCACCGCTAGCTGCAACAAACCAAAAGATCAAAGTGATAAAAAATGCAGTAATTGTGGACGTAATCACACCGCTAACTACAGAGGTTGTCCTGTGTACTCTTTTGTAAAGAAGACTATGGTGCAAAAACCTAAATTAGCTCCAGCTCAATCAGCAAACGCTTACTCTGCCACTTTTCTGCAAATGAGCCAACCAGTTACTTCCCGTGTATCGTATGCAGATGCTGCTAAGGCTAGTTCTATTCCGACACAAAATGTTTCACCGCAAAATAATTCAACAAATACAAACTCAAACTTTAATTTTAATCGCCTTGAAGCCACTATTGAAAATCTATAAACAATTTTACAACAAATATGACTAGCATGATGCAAGAAATGTTGCGAATGCAGAATACTCTGCTTCAAGCAATACTTAATAAGCCATGAACACGTTAACAATATGTTTCTGGAACGCAAACGGCATTCGCCAACATAAAAATGAACTTGAGCACTTCCTCACGGAGAAAAATATTGATATAATGTTAGTATCTGAGACTCATTTGACTTCGAGAAGTCTTTTTAAAATTTATGGCTGCACTATATATGATACAAAGGACCCTAGAGGAAGGGCTTGCGGTGGATCAGCAATTCTAATAAAGTCAAGACTCAAGCACTATGTTCTTGATAACATTTGTGAAGAATACCTACAAGCAACAAATATTGGCATTAAAAGTTTTTGTTCAAATTTCGTTATATCATCAATTTACTCCCCTCTCAGATTTTCAATCACTGAGAATCAATATGAGGATTTCGACAAATCTCTTGGACCTTGTTTTGTAGCAGCTGGAGACTACAATGCGAAACATACGTTCTGGGGTTCGCGCCTTGTTACACCCAGAGGTCGAGCATTGTTCAACACTATTTCAAAAATGGGCTTGGATGTCATTTCGAGTGCGGAGCCCACTTATTGGCCTACTGACATACAAAAAATTCCGGATGTTATAGATTTTGTAGTCATAAAAATATCTCTAGGGATTTAATTTAATGCCACTATCTCCCATCCGCAGATTGGGTTTAATAAAATTTATTCTACAGACATTGAACGTCTCGTACGTGAAAGAAGAAGGGCTAGAAGGGAATGGCAACAGCACAGATCACCACAAAATAAAATCAGATTTAAAGAGTGCACTAAATGACTCCAAGAGTTGCTTGCATCTGAGAAAATTGCATCTCTTAAAAATTATTTGGAAGGTCTTGATGTCACACCAGCATCTAATTACTCTTTGTGGCGCGCTGCTAGAAAGCTTAAAACACCAGTTGAGTTTAAACCACCTCTGCGCACATCTACCGGAGGTTGGGCAAGAAGCGATACTGAAAAATGTAAAATATTTGCTGAGCACTTAAAATCCGTTTTTACGCCAAATATATGTACTGGTGTTGCTGATTTGCCGAATATAGTCGCTCTACCCCCTCAACACATAAAGTTTAAGACGCGTGATTTACAAAAATTAATTGCCGAACTCAACCCGAAGAAAGCTCCGGGTATTGATGGAATTAGTAATCAGATGCTGATGAACTTGCCTCGTATTGCAATGAGAATCCTGTTATTCATATTTAGTGCTATTTTACGACTGGAGTATTATCCACACAACTGGAAACTTGCCAAGGTTAAAATGATTCCAAAGCCGGGCAAAGATATAACAAAGGCTGAGTCATATAGGCCAATAAGTCTACTATCTTCAAAACAATATTGTCCCCCATTCTAATTAGTAGTGGGTACATACCAGACCATCAATTTGGTTTTAGAAGTCAGCATAGCACCATTGAACAAACTCACAGATTGGTTCAATTTATAAGAAGAACTTTTGAGGAAAAAAGTATTGTTCTGCGCTGTTTATTGACGTTTCCCAGGCATTTGATAAAGTGTGGCATGAAGGCCTAATTTTAAAATTGAAGACTTACTTACCAATAAACATTTTAAATCTTTTGGAAAGATAAATTATTTCCCGTAAGTTCACTGTTGCGGAAGGAGACTTTACAAGTAGGCCTGAAACAATTTCATCTGGTGTGCCACAGGGGAGTATACTGGGACCAGTTTTATATTTAATTTATACTTGTGATATGCCTGTGAGCAGTAGTATCCATACTTCCACATTTGCCGACGATACAGCCTGCCTTAGTATGCATGAAAACCCTGATGAGGCATCCCGCACACTCCAGGAACACATTAGCCAGATGGAGCTTTGGTTAAACTTATGGAGAATCAAGGTAAATGAACAAAAGTGCGTTCAAGTAACATTTACTTTACGAAGAGATACTTGTTCCCCCATTCGGATTAACAATCAAGTTGTTTCTCAACATTCACATGTGAAATATCTTGGTATACACCTTGATCGACGACTTACATGGAAACACCACATTGATTCTAAGTTAACTCAAATGAAACTTAAACTAACTCAGGTACATTGGCTGATTGGTCGAAATTCAACACTTAGCCTAGACTGTAAACTTTTAATATACAAGTCGCTTTTAAAGCCAATATGGTGCTACGGAATTCAACTATGGGGCACTGCTTCAGCTTCAAATGTAGAGAAAATTCAACGCAGGCAAAATAAAATTTTACGCATGATAACATCGGCTCCATGGTACATCAAAAATTCAAATATACATCGTGATTTGAATATGCCACTAGTGACTGAAGAAATTGCAAAATACGCTGGCAAATATTTAACAAAACTCGAGTCACATCCTAATCCGCTTGCCCGTAATATTTTGAACTTTACTGGACACACCCGCTTAAAAAAGAGGGACACAATGGCTCTTATTCACAGCACTCCAGATGGGACTTCTTGAAAATGCTTTTATTTTTTTCCTTTTGATTATCACTACTTACATATGTATTATATATAACTACTACTAAGCTTATGTCCGACATTGGTCGGGCCTAATTATATTTTTTAGATTTAAGATTTGAATACTTATTGTTAGTTCATATATGAAGATACAATAAATAAAAATCATGCATAAAAAAAAAAAAAAAATTGTGAGGAACATCTACAAGCAACGAATATTTGTGTTGAAAATTTTTGCACAAATTTTGTGATATCATCAATTTACTCCCCTCCCAGATTCGGAATTACTGAGAATCAATACGAGGATTTCTATAGATCTCTTGGCCCTTGTTTCGTGGCAGCTGGCGACTATAATGCTAAACATACGTTCTGGGGTTCGCGTCATATTACACCCAGAGGTCGAGCATTGTTCAACACAATTTCAAAAATGGGCTTGGACGTCATTTCGAGTGGGGAGCCTACTTACTGGCCAACTGACATAAATAAAATTCCGGATGTAATAGATTTTGGCGTTATGAAAAATATCTCTAGAGATTTAATTCAAATTGAAGCTTCTTTAGATCTCTCGTCCGATCACGCTCCCACGATCGTTACAATCTGTAGCCCACAGAGAAGTGATTTACCTCACTCGTATGTGAAGATGATCAATCGTGTAAATTGGCTGCGATTCAAAAAATATCTTAGTAGTCATTGCACGGAAAACATTACGCTAAGAACACCCGAGGATATTGAAGCTAACATCGCCAACCTTAACGAAATGATTGCACAGGCTGCTGAACATGCTACTACCTCCCATCCGCAGACTGGATTTAATAAAATTTATTCTACCGATATTGAACGTGTCGTGTGTGAAAAAAGAAGAGCTAGAAGGGAATGGCAACAGCACAGATCACCACAACTTAAAATCAGATTTGAAGAGTTACTTTCAATTGAAAAAACTGCATCTCTTAAAAATTATCTGGAAGGTCTTGATGTCACTCCAGCATCTAATTACTCTTTATGGCGCGCTGCTAGAAAGCTGAAAACCCCGTTGAGTTTAAACCACCTCTGCGCACATCTACCGGAGATTGGGCAAGAAGTGATACTGAAAAAGCTAACATATTTACAAATCATTTAAAATACGTATTTACCTCAAACACATGTACTGGTGTTGCTGATTGGCCGAGTGTAGTTGCTCTACCCCCGCGACCCATAAAGTTTAAGATGCGCGATGTACATAAACTAATTGCTGAACTTAATCCGAAGAAAGCTCCAGGTATTTATGGAATTAGCAACAAGATGCTGATGAACTTGCGTCATATTGCAATAAGAATCCTGCTATTTATATTTAATGCCATTTTACGAATGCAGTATTTTCCACATAACTGGAAACTTGCCAAGATTAAAATGATTCCGAAGCCGCGCAAAGATCTTACCAAGGCTGAGTCATATAGGCCTATAAGCTTACTATCAACAGTTTCAAAACTTTTCGAAAAGCTGCTCATGACTAAATTGTCCACAATTTTAGCTGATAATGGGTGTATCCCGGACCATCAATTTGGCTTTAGAAGTCAGCATAGCACTATTGAGCAAACGCATAGATTGTTTCAAGTTATAAGGAGGACTTTTGAAGCAAAGAAGTATTTTTCTGCCCTTTTTATTGATGTTTCTCAGGCATTTGACAAAGTATGGCACGAAGGCCTATTTTTAAAATTGAAGACATATTTTCCAATAAATATAGAACAACTTTTGGAAAGTTACATTGTTGATAGGAAGTTTACTGTTGTGGAAGGAGACTTCATAAGTGTGCCCGAATCTATATCTTCTGGTGTGCCACAGGGTAGTATTTTGGGGCCAGTCTTGTATTTAATATATACCTGTGATATGCCTGTGAGCAATAACATCCACACTTCTACATTTGCCGATGATACAGCCTGTATGAGTATGCACAAAAACCCTGATGAGGCATCCCGTAATCTCCAAGCACACATTACCCAGCTTGAAAGATGGTTGAACTTATGGAGAATTAAAGTAAATGAACAAAAGTGTGTTCATATAACGTTTACCCTAAGAAAAGATACCTGTTCCCCCATTTGAATCAATAATCAAAATATTCCTCAACATTCTCAAGTGAAATACCTTGGCATACACCTTGATCGAAGGCTTACATGGCAACATCATATTGACGCTAAACTAATTCAAATGAAACTTAAGTTAACTCAAATACATTGGTTGATTGGCAGAAATTCAACACTCAGTCTAGACTGCAAACTTTTGATATACAAATCGCTTTTGAAGCCAATATGGTGCTACGGAATTCAGCTATGGGGCACTGCTTCAGCTTCAAATGTGGATAGAATCCAACGACAGCAAAACAAAATTTTACGGTTAATAACATCGGCTCCATGCTACATCAAAAATTCAAATATACATCGTGATTTAAATATGCCACTAGTGACTGAAGAAATTGCAAAATATGCAGTTAAATATTTAACAAAACTCGAGTCACATCCTAATCCGCTTGCTCGTAATATCTTGAACTTTACTGGACATATCCGCCTTAAAAAGAGGGACACAAGGGCTCTAATAGTCAGCACCCCAAATGATACTTCTTGAAAATATTTATTGTGCTTAATACGAAATTTATGTATTATTAATTACTATAAATAAGTTTATGTCCGATACTGGTCGGGCCTAATAATTATATATAGATTTAAGATTTGAATACTTATTGTTAGTTCATATTTTGAAGATACAATAAATAAATATATGTTATGTTATGTATGGAACTATTTAAGTTAATAAATACATGTCTGAATCAAACAGTTTTTCATTAGTAATTAGTGGTTACGCTTTTTTTACGCTTGTGTGGCACTTTGCACACCGATCTAAACCCGGCCTAAGGATCTTCTAGCAAACGCAACAACATTAAACATTAGGGATGGATGGTTCAACCAACTCAAAAATTAAAGAACACCTACTTCCGAGCTCTGGATGACGTAATTTTTGTATCGAAAATCGTATACCGAAAGCCCGCTTTTATACTGCTGTTTGTAATTTAAATTTACATTATGTCTTTCACTATTTTTTAGGAATTTTTTCAAATTAATATGGATGCATACTTTGATATATCTTATATTTCACTTTCTGACTATTTATATTCTTTTCAAATTCAACAGAACACGGTATCAAAACACTGACCAAAAAATTAACGGCAACATCAACATAAATTTTGCTTACAGAATACGAAACATTTGTTGACAGTCGTCGATGAATTGCAATACTATCTACGGGAATACCGATTTACAAATAAGCATTAAAAACGACGTTGTGTTATATTGCTGTCGCCAAATAGATGAGGGGTGAATGATTAATTTCGTAGGGATTTTCGTAGTGAAAAGTTTTTATGAAATATTGTTGTAAAAATCTATTTCCAGATATAGGTGGCTATTCGGGAAAACGCGTCGAAGAAGTGGAACTTAACATTAAAGCAAAAACAAAGTTTCAAAAATTGTTTTTGTTTCCCATACAATTCTAAAATTAAATAAATGTGAGAATTTCAACGCGTTTCCCTCTTTTTTTAAAAACTGTAAATTTTGTATGATAAACAAAAACAAATTTTTAACATTTTTTAAGTTTTGTTTTTGTTTTACATGTAAACTTCACGAAGTCGACGCGTATTCCAGAATATGTATCTGTTATTTTTTGTTTCTATTGTTTTATTCATCCTTATTCTGAATAACACCTATCTATTCATTGTTCTCCCATTTTAAAAAGAAATTTGCAAGCTTTCAGTTAAAACAACTGCAATCAAAAATTTAAATTTTAAGATCAATCTGTTTAGGGTAAGTGGATTTTATTTTTAGAAAATTTTTATATTTAATTGTTTGATTGGTTTTATTGAATTAGCAGATTGTATTGTGCCAAACAAGAACTTGGTCAGAATTTTTTTTTAATATATGATTTTTATTTATTGTATCTCCATATATGAACTAACAACAAGTATTCAAATCTTAAATCTAAAAATATAATTAGGCCCGACCAGTGTCGGACATAAGCTTAGTAATAGTTATATATAATACATAAGTAGTGATAATCAAAAGGAAAAAAATAAAAAATAAAAGTATTTTCAAGAAGTCCCATCTGGAGTACTGTGAATAAGAGCCCTTGTGTCCCTCTTTTTTAGGCGGATGAGTCCAGTAAAGTTCAAAATATTACGAGCAAGCGGATTAGAATGTGACTCGAGTTTTGTTAAATATTTGCCTGGGTTTTTTGCAATTTCTTCAATCACTAGTGGCATGTTTAAATCACGATGTATATTTGAATTTTTATATACCATGGAGCCTATGTTATTACCCGTAAAATTTTGTTTTGCCTTCGTTGGATTCTCTCGACATTAGAAGCTGAAGCAGTACCCCATAGGCGAATTCCGTAGCACCATATAGCTTTTAAGAGCGACTTGTATAGTAAAAGTTTACAATCTAGGGTGAGGGTTGAATTTCTACCAACCAGCCTATGTATCTGAGTTAGTTTAAGTTTCATTTGCGTTAGCTTAAAGTCAATGTGGTATTTCCATGTGAGCCTTCGACCAAGATGTATACCAAGGTATTTCACATGTAAGTTTTGAGGAACAATTAGATTACTGATTGTAATGGGGGAACAAGTGTCTTTTCTTAAGGTAAATGTTACCTGAGCACACTTCTGTTCGTTTACCTTTACTCTCCACATGTTTAACCATAGTTCTAGCTGCGTAATATGTTGTTGAAAATATCGGGAAGCCTCTTGAGTGTTTTCCTGCATACTAAGGCAGGCTGTATCATCGGCAAATGTAGATGTGTGAATATTACTGCTCAATGCCATATCACAAGTATAAATCAAATACAAAACTGGCCCCAGTATACTCCCCTGTGGCTCACCGGATGAGATTATTTAAGTCTTACTCATAAAGTCTCCTTCCACAACAGTGAACTTGCGGGCAATAATGTAACTTTCCAGCAGATTTAGAACGTTTATTGGTAGGTAAGTCTTTAATTTTAAAATTAGGCCTTCATGCCACACTTTATCAAATGCCTGAGAAACGTCAATGAAAAGCGCAGAGCAATACTTTTCTTCTTCAAAAGTTTTTCTTATAAATTGAACCAATTTATGAGTTTGTTCAATGGTGCTATGCTGACTTCTAAAACCAAATTGATGGTCCGATATGCACCCACTACTAACTAGAATTGGGGACAATTTTGTCATGAGCAGTTTTTCGAAAAGCTTTGACATTGTTGACAGTAAACTTATTGGCCTATATGACTCAGCTTTGGTAAGATCTTTTCCCGGCCTTGGAATGGTTTTAACCTTGGCAAGCTTCCACCTGTTTGGATAATACTCCAGTCGTAAAATGGCATTAAAAATGAATAACAGGATTCTAATAGCTATACGAGGCAAATTCATCAGCATCTGGTTACTAATTTCCGTAATACCCGGAGCTTTTTTCGGGTTGAGTTTTGCAATTATTTTTTGTACATCACGCGTCTTAAATTTTATTGGTCGAGGGGGTAGCGCAACTACATTTGGCAAATCAACAGCACCAGAACATGTGTTTGGGATAAATACGGATTTTAAATGCTCACCAAATATTTTACCTTTTTCAGTATCGCTTCTTGCCCAACCTCCTGTAGATGTGCTCAGAGGTGGTTTAAACTCAACTGGTGTTTTAAGCTTTCTAGCAGCGCGCCACAAAGAGTAATTAGATGCTGGTGTGACATCAAGACCTTCCAAATAATTTTTAAGAGATGCAGTTTTTTCAAATGCAAGCAACTCTTGGAGTCGTTTAGTACACTCTTTAAATCTGATTTTAAGTTGGGGTGATCTTGGCTGTTGCCATTCTCTTCTAGCTCTTTTTTTCACTTACGAGACGTTCAATATCCTTAGAATAAATTCTATTTAACCTATTCTGCGAATGGGAGGTAGTGGCATGCTCAGCAGCCTGTTTAATATTTTCATTAAGGTTGGCAATGTTAGATTCAATATCATCATGTGTTCTTAGCGTAATATTTTCCGTGCAATGACTACTAAGATATTTTTTAAATCGCAGCCAATTAACACGATTTATCAACTTCGCATATGGGTGAGGTAAATCACTTCTTAATGGGCTACAAATTGTAACGACCGTGGGAGAGTGATCGGACGAGAGATCTAGAGAAGCTTCAATTTGAATTGAATCCCTAGAGATATTTTTCATGACGCCAAAATCTATAACATCCGGAATTTTTTGTATGCCAGTAGGCCAATAAGTGGGCTCCCCACTCGAAATAACATCCAAGCCCATTTTTGAAATTGTGTTGAACAACGCTCGACCTCTGGGTGTAATAAGATGCGAACCACAAAACGTATGTTTTGCATTGTAGTCGCCAGCTGCAACAAAACAAGGTCCAAGAGATTTGTAGAAATTTTCGTATTGATCCTCAGTGATTGAAAATCTGGGAGGGGAGTAAATTGATATCACGAAATTCGCACAAAAATTTTTAATGCCAATATTTGTTGCTTATAGATGCTCTTCACAAATGTTGTCAAGAATGTAGTGCCTGAGTCTTGACTTAATTTAAATTGCTGAACCACTGCATGCTCTTCCTCTCGGGTCCTTTGAATCATATAAGGTGTAGCCATAAATTTAAAAAAGGCTTCTCGAAGTCAAATGAGTCTCAGAGACCAACATTATATCAATATTTTTTTCCGTGAGGAAGTGCTCAAGTTAATTTTTATGTTGGCGAATGCCGTTTGCGTTCCAGAAACATATTTTTAACGTGTTCATGGCTTCTTAACTAATGCCTGAAGCAGTGTATTCTGCATTCACAGCATTTCTTGCATCATGCTAGTCATATTTGTTGTAAAACTATTAATAGTTAGCACCAAATTCCCAATAGTAGCTTCAAGGCGACTAAAGTTAAAGCTTGAGTTTGCATTCGTTGAATTATTAGGCGGTGCAACATTTTGTATGGGAATAGAACTAGTCTTAGCAGCATCGGCATACGATACACGGGAACTAACTGGTTGGCTCACTTGCGCAATAGTGGCAGAAAAGCGTTTGCTGATTGGGCCGGGGCCAATTTAGGGGTTTGCCTCATAGTCTGTTTGACGAAAGAGTACACAGGACAACCTCTGTATTTAGCGGTGTGATTACCTCCACAATTACTGCATTTTTTATCACTTTGATCTTTTGGTTTATTGCAACTAGCAGTGCCGTGTAATTCGCCGCACACAACACAAACAGTAGGTAATTTGCAGTAAGTTTTAGTATGGCCATATTCTTGACAATTATGGCACTGTACGGGTCCTGAACGCTTGTGTGGTTCTTCAACGATATAATAGATATTTTAAATTATATATTGGATGGGTCTCATTTTTTTCAATTTTATATCATTTGGCTCAAGTTCAACGCAAAATAGAGGTTGGGGGATATTATCCCTATTTATTATGTTCGATACATATTTTACTTTAAAACCCTTTTTTTTCTTCGGGAGCAACATAAGAATCTATGCCCTTCAATACAATCTGCATACCTTTAGCACTCTTGAGCTGATATGTGTAGAAATTTGTTTTACTTTTTTCAAATTCAGAAACCATTTTGCGAAAATCTTTTTCTTCATAAATTTGAATTTTCGTTTCATCAATATTACCACGTTTTATTGGAAAAATGTGAAATTTATTCTCACGAATGACTGAAACTAATTTTTTAATAAGAGCGTTTGAGTTTTTTTCTCTTAAATAGATTGATGGCGGCGTGGAGGTTGTAACGACGAAAGTCGGGTGACCCTCGTTTTAGCCGTACAACCTAGAGAATGTCACCAGATTTATGGGCCAAGCACCCGAAACCAATTTATTTTTCTTTTAATCAAAGTAATTTGTATTAACTATTACAATTGCATAATATCATTAATATTATCCCACATATTATTTTTGTTATAATAATAACATTATATTATTTAGTTAGTCAATAATTTAGACGTACTCAGATGAGCAAACATATTCATTTGTTATTGAAACATCAAATTAAAACTAACGCATTTTTTTAGATGGAGTCGCCATCTATATGTAAATTATTGTACTATTGCAAATAAGTTGACATTTTTAAACAACCATTATTTAGTAAGTTACGCTTTATGACAAATAAGTAATAGCAGATATTTTTGGGTATATAAGGAAGAATCTTATTATCAAATGGAGAGTCTGCTGCTAGCTGTCAGCAAGGTAAGAACACAAAGTTGAACGTGGTGTTACACATCCATCAGCATTGTACTTGCCTCTAAACACATCTAGTGGACAGACTTATAATAGCACAACTAGTGTAGAATATTTGTCGCAGCTGTAGGTTGTGTGGTGTTACACATCCCGCCTACACCTGTTATCGCTCTCCACGAGCACACCGCTCCTTCTGAGCAATTCCGTCGCGTTCTCACACGCGCAGTTTGTAGGTTGTGTGGTGTTACACATCCCGCCTGCATCTGTGTGCTAGTGACTGCGCTCCTCACGAGCACGCGTAATACCGCTCCCTCTGAGCATTTGTTTCTCGCGTTCTCACACGCGCAGCCCACAGGTTGTGTGGTGTTACACATCCCGCCTGCAGCTGTGTGTCAGTGAATGCGCTCTCCACGAGCATGCGTAATACAGCTCCCTCTGAGCATTTGTTTCTCGCGTTCTCACTCGCGCAGCCCACAGGTTGTGTGGTGTTGCACATCCCGCCTGCAGTTGTGTGTCAGTGAATGCGCTCTCCACGAGCTCTGTCTTTCTGACCGCGCTCATTAGTCATTTGAGTTGTCATTTAAAATGATAAATTTAATTTTGTAATTTAAAAGTAAATAAATATTCGGCATTGAATTGACTTCGTGTTTTACTCTCTCATGGTCTCAAAAATCAATAAATTTTTGTAGACGAATCCTGGACATCGCTGAGTTTTACCCCAGCCTACGAAACTTCGTTACAATGGCGCCCGAGCAGGGACCCTGAGAGTATAAATAATTAGAAAAACAACATTCCTTATCGCCATTTTTTTTGTGAAATTACTAACTAAAAATTAAGCGAATAAAAAAATTAAAAAAAAATATATAAATATCGACTAAAAATAATAAAATAATTAATGAAAATAAAAAAAAAACAAAATTTAAGAACCTAAAGAAAAGTGAAAAATAACTTGCGACAAAAGCAGCGCATAAAAAAAAGGAATATAAAGAAAGTAAAATAATTTTTTTTTACGCGATCATCAACAATAAGAAAATATTAAAACTGTGTGAAAAAAAGGAACATTAGTAAATTAAGAACAGTAATCATAAAAACATAAAAAAAAATTATTGAAAACAGATCTTGTAAACTGTGTTACACATTAAATCAGAAATTTAAAACAAATTTTCCAAACGAGGTTTGAACATTGGATTCTAAAATATGAAATATTGAATTAGAAAGTTAAATCGGTGTTGAGCACGAAATATAAAACAAAGATAAACATCAATTAAAACTAAAAGTTATTTTTTTTAAACAATAAATTAAAACAAAAAGAAAAAAAGAATATATATCCGGGTAAAATATTAAATTAAAATATTTTTAAACGGTGGCACATACTATTTAAAATAAAATTAACGCGATAACATTGAATTTAAATTGAAATTAATTCGTGATAAAAACTATAAGTAAGCGGTAATAGAAACTAACCAAAAATAAAGAGCAATAAAAAAATAATAAAATAAAAGTAAACTTAAACGTTGATAATATACCGCCGGGAAAAACCATATATAGATTTTTAGCAACTAAAAAAAAAATTAAAACACTAAATGAAAAGAAAGGAGGGAGAAAAGACAATAGATTCCAGTGCAGCTGTCATTCAGGCGTCCACGCACAACCAGATTGCGTCAAGATTCACCTTAATTGAACATGTGAGGAAATGGGGCATACTGTACAATGGAGACAGTGATCCATTAGCCTTTATCGACCGAGTGGAAGAACTGGCCGAAATATATGCAGTATCATTGGACCAATTGCCAATAATCATGCCAGTATTTCTACAACATCAGGTTCTAGTGTGGTACCGATGCAATAACGAGCATTGGCAGGTATGGGATACATTTAAAACAAGTTTCTTAGAATTTTTTCTTTCCGCTAGATACTTAGAGCAACTTGACGATGAGATTCGTGCTAGAAAGCAGCAACCCCAAGAACCGTTTAAAACTTAAGTCCTGGCAATACAAAATTTGAGGCGGCACTCGCAGTTGACTAAAGAACAACAGCTACAACAAATCTTTAAAAATTCTTGGCCAAAATATCAGTTGTATATCAAACGAAAAGATTTCTCCTCGTTAAGTGAATTAATCCGCCTGGCAGAAGATCTGGAAGCCATATCTCCACTAGATACGCTACCCAGAGTAGAAAGCTTACGTGCGACAGTCGCTAGTGACAACGCCCGGCAGAATTGGTGCCAGCGCCCGGAACACTTCAACCATTCTCTACACAAGGATCTTCTACCCGACAATCATGGATCAGGAAATACCAACGGGTCATCGACGAAAATTAGGGGCTTCGAAACTCCAAAGAAGTCACATCAAACTGCCACCAGTATAATACGTCTACTCAGTGTAAAATCGCCAATAGAATCCACCAGCAACTCCACGAATGAACTCAAAACTCAGATCCGGACAAATTACTCCATTAACCCACACAACTCGGCAGCAAGCAAGACGACGAAAAATAAAAATTGTTGTCAGCGCAACTCGTCACCTTCGTGGGTAGAGATATCAGCCTTGGTACATCACACCAAAACGGGTCCCGTGGCGGCGTACATCCCAAAGTCCGCCCACACTACCATTCACCACTTTCTCCCCGTGTGTGTTCATACCAACAACATCCGACAATGCATCATTCCCCGTGGACTCACCAAAAACCAGTTCAGTCCCACGACACATGCAAACCGGAAGCAGCCATGAGTTACCGCTGGAACTCCAAGAACGAATTAATCATCTACAAGAAAAAAGATCAACGCGCCAGCGACATCGTTTTCAGCAACGTATTCGAGAGACAGTGTACAGAGTCCAGATAAGCCGTTCTGGAAGCGTCAAAGTCGTCATCCAGCCGCAACAATAGTTCCTCACCCGAAGAAAGGGGGGACTGTAACGACGAAAGTCGGGTGACCCTCGTTTTAGCCGTACAACCTAGAGAATGTCACCAGATTTATGGGCCAAGCACCCGAAACCAATTTATTTTTCTTTTAATCAAAGTAATTTGTATTAACTATTACAATTGCATAATATCATTAATATTATCCCACATATTATTTTTGTTATAATAATAACATTATATTATTTAGTTAGTCAATAATTTAGACGTACTCAGATGAGCAAACATATTCATTTGTTATTGAAACATCAAATTAAAACTAACGCATTTTTTTAGATGGAGTCGCCATCTATATGTAAATTATTGTACTATTGCAAATAAGTTGACATTTTTAAACAACCATTATTTAGTAAGTTACGCTTTATGACAAATAAGTAATAGCAGATATTTTTGGGTATATAAGGAAGAATCTTATTATCAAATGGAGAGTCTGCTGCTAGCTGTCAGCAAGGTAAGAACACAAAGTTGAACGTGGTGTTACACATCCATCAGCATTGTACTTGCCTCTAAACACATCTAGTGGACAGACTTATAATAGCACAACTAGTGTAGAATATTTGTCGCAGCTGTAGGTTGTGTGGTGTTACACATCCCGCCTACACCTGTTATCGCTCTCCACGAGCACACCGCTCCTTCTGAGCAATTCCGTCGCGTTCTCACACGCGCAGTTTGTAGGTTGTGTGGTGTTACACATCCCGCCTGCATCTGTGTGTCAGTGAATGCGCTCCCCACGAGCATGCGTAATACAGCTCCCTCTGAGCAGCGTTACCGTTGTGCGACTAAAGTCGCATTTTGCCCCTTTTTCGAATGCCTTGCCACTTTTTATGCCCCTTAGTTTTAAATCCCCTTTTAGTATCATTTGCATTATTTGGTGCCCCTTTTTTGTTCAAAGTCAACTTTAATTATTATTTTTACCGCATATACAACAAGATTTTATTTCCTATGTGTATATATGAAAAAATAATTTTTTTTTGGGAAATTGACAGTATGGCGTAATATTATTTTCTGTGGGAGTATATGGTGTTAAAAAGCCTTGGTATGAATCTTTTCATTTGTTTAAATATGAAATTACATATTCATAGATAATTCTAACTGTATTTTCCGCAGCCAAGTTTGATAAAAGTACTTAATTTTAAAAGGTGAAAAACTTTATGCTAAGGGAAATAATAGATATTGTATGAAAATACCATACTGAATTGCTATCATCAAATAATGCTTTTGATTTAAGTTCCCATGAAATTAGTTCATCATGTGAGCCTATTAAATTGGAAATACCAGTAAAAAAGAAAAAAACAACACGAAAGTATTCCAATGATTAGGAGAGACGGCATACGAGTAAGTGGGTTCAGATGAATGCAGATACCAAAAAAAATATTTGTGTTTTCTACATTCAGTCATCTGCCGAATGAATCATTGAATGTCACACACGTGGCCAATTACAAAAAAACAAATGATGTAAAAATATCCGAGTTTTTACCACAAAAATACCGATTTTCGGAGGAAGCTTGTTTTTAGGATGATAATATGAACCCGTTTAAGAAAATAGACAAATTGGCAAAAATATATTCAGATTTGCCAGTTGCAAAGTCTGCGAGTTACACCTTATTTCTTTATCTATATAAAGTAAAATTAAAAAAAAACTTAAATAAATAAGTACTCGTATTACGAAAAAATTATCAAAAAGTAGACACTTGTCAGTCCATGCTGTCTGCTTTAAATTTATTTCAAAACGATTTGGAAGAATGGATTCCAAGTAAAAAACTTATTAATAAATACAAATGTACAATTTCAAAAGAAAGGTTATTTAATGTATTTAATAACAATGCATAATGCCTAAAAAGAATAATGTTATCCTCTTCAGAATCGAATTTTCAAATTTTTATCAAAACTTTATATGGTTAAATAATTTTTTTTAATTATGCTGTTTTTTAAGTAAATAAGTGATATGAGTCATGTCCCAAAAATGATAAAAAATGTTTTTATGTATTCTTTAATTTTTTGTATATCTTAAGAACTGGGGCCAATTACTGCATTCGATATCGAAAAAATTTTAATTTATTTTCTGTTGGAATTTCGATTGATATCAAATGCAGCAATTCGACTACTGTTTTATTATTAACATAGATTTTATGATTTTTTTTATATAATAGCTATCTATACTACGTTTATACTGGTCTTATTTGCAAATGGAAGCATATATGAAGACTGTGAGTCAAATAAGCAATTATAAAACTAAAAATTTCTTTTTCTGTATAAATACATCTCATCCCCAGCAATAAGTAATTGTTCTCGTGAATTAGTAAGTTACAATTTTTACTTGCAAATAACACGTGCGTATAAACGTAGTATATGAGTTCTCATAAAATTTATGTTTTTGTACTTCTTATACATGAGAAATTGTTGTTGTTTATTTTAAATAAAAATAAGTTAATAAATATGCTTGTTTCTTTAATTTTTCTTGATTTTTAAGTTGCCCCTTTTTTTCTTTGAAATACCCTTTTTGTGCCACTTTTTTTTTGAAAATCCCCTTTTTGTGCCCCTTTTTGAAAATTTTCAACGGTAACGCTGCCTCTGAGCATTTGTTTCTCGCGTTCTCACACGCGCAGCCCACAGGTTGTGTGGTGTTGCACATCCCGCCTGCAGCTGTGTGTCAGTGAATGCGCTCTCCACGAGCTCTGTCTTTCTGATCGCGCTCATTAGTCATTTGAGTTGTCATTTAAAATGATAAATTTAATTTTGTAATTTAAAAGTAAATAAATATTCGGCATTGAATTGACTTCGTGTTTTACTCTCTCGTGGTCTCAAAAATCAATAAATTTTTGTAGACGAATCTTGGACATCGCTGAGTTTTACCCCAGCCTAAGAAACTTCATTACAAGGTTTTGTTCGCAGATTCAGCGGGTTTGTCATTGTCATCTTGCAATATTTTAAAACGGTTTTGCCGATTAGTAGAGGATGCGTATTATCTCTAGACATCTTTGGAGCAGATGCAATTTTAGTAGAATTTGGGCTTCGACCGCGCTTTAAAATTTTAATGTATCTGTCCATTCCGACTTGGACCTTGGGTTTTGGGCTACTCTTATCTTCAGTGACGACTTGGTTAAGTGATGACCTCGAGCCCGAAGCGGATGATATCGCTGAGTTAATGTAGAAGTACTAGGCAACGGTAATTTCAACGATTCACTAGTTGGCATTCGACAAAGCGAATTTGATCGCTGACGAAACTGTGGTTTTGCCGTTAGAAAAAGTCTGTCATCAGATTTTTAATTTTTATTAAGAGCTTCAGAACTCACAGTAAGTCTGTCATCAGATTTTATATTGTTATCATTATGAGCATCAGAACTCACAGTAAAATAGGCATTTCTGCCGTTAGAACTCACTTCACAATTTTTTTCCTTTGGGGTACTCATATAGAGTATTCCTCAAGGGTACTTTGTGTGTTTTTTTGTTTACGGTTTTTTTTGTTTTTGTTATTTCTATATGTAAAAATATTAGCAAAGCAAAAAAAAAAAAGCTTATTTAGCAAAGTTAATATGTACTACGAATATTTTTTGTATGATTTTTTTTGTTTAGTATGTATGTAAGAAAAATTCCGCTATTACGTCTGTTCACTATGAAGGTACAACGAGAACTCAGAATTTTTATCTCAATATTTTTGAATGGCAAAATTTTGAATAAGAACCTGTCATTTTTTCGCATTTATATTTTTGTGAGGATAATATTTATATTAAGTAAAACTAAATGTTTATTTGCTTTTATTTGCAGTGACTTACGCGCTCAACTGGAAGTGGATATACAAGAAGTAGCATCACTCGCCGCAACTTTAAGTTCCGACCGAGAAAAGTTTACAAAGTTGTGTAAAACAATAAAAAGTTTGGAAACATGTGAAGTCGCTGAAGAAACTGCTTTGAAAAATGGCGTCACTACAAAAATGACTCCAGCGTGCAGTACAAATAATTCCAAAATAGCAGGCTTAAAACCTCAAAAAAAATTTAAGTCCTTTAGTATTTCTTCCGGTGCAGATAACGATGACTTAAATGTGGACGAATGTTATGTTTGGCAGAAGCAAAACAACAGTCGCATAGCTTGCTGTTCTGAAATCCGTGGTGATACCATCAATATTCTGAACAAAGAATTAACAACTGCTGTACGAAAAAACTTTGCAATGACTTTGCTGAAACTTATTCAACATGGTTTAAGAGTTGTATCAATATCGCCAGTGACGTCTGGTCTTATATTTCCATTTATACGCTGCCTAAATCCGTCTCCCGGTTTTATTACCGAACACAATTATCGCGCCCGCGACCTTGGCGGTTCTTCCTTCATGTCATCGAAAGTCCCATTTGACTATGAGGAGTCTAAAGGAAAATATTCCAGTAGTTATGAGCAAGATGCATCATTCAGCACTAACAGCACAAGACCAATGCATGCCTGGGAGTTAATATTAGAGTATTATTATCTTAAAAAAGGCGATGAATACAATAACACTCCTGCTCGTAAACTTTCTCAAAGCTTCAACTTAGACATAGTCAATACTCAGGTTGTAACAGCAAAGGAAAATATGCTTAGTATTGTGGGAAATATTATTGCTATGCACCGCCCATATAAAAGAAGTTATAGTGCTCATTTTAGAGCATTTGTTTGTGCAGGGTTAAAGTGAGTACATTCTTGGTCAAGTTCTAAAAATTTATTTATTGTCTCTTTTTGTACTTTTCAGTTGCCACCAACTAGTTCAATGGTTGAATTTGATATTTAGCTGTACTGATCTCACCGAAAATTACTATACCAATTCCAGTTATGTTGCCCGCACTGGGTTTCGAGATGCCTTGCGCTCTATTGATATACTGTCAAAATATAATTTTGACTTACCGGTCGATTTGGCCATACGAAATTTTCATAACTTATAGATACATACACTCAAAACATACTTATAATTACGGGAAAAATCGTAATTTAAATTTTGCGTAATAATTTTTTACATTTAACGAAAATGTTTGTAGCTTGTGCAGGAAAAGATTTTCTAATTTTAATAATTTCATTAAGTTACAGAAGTTATTAAGTACAATTATTTTGGTATAGTACCATTATTTTCGAATTTAAACGAAAATAGAACATTTTTAAAAATTGGAAATTTCGTAAAATAAATGAAACAAATAAACAAGTTGATATTGATGCGCCTGAACGCTTTTACGGCTTTTTTTTATACACACATATTTATTTATTGTATCTTTAAATATGAACTAACAATAAGTATTGAAATCTCAAGCCTAAATATAATTATTAGGCCCGACCAGTATCGGACATAAACTTAGTGATAGTAATTAATAATACATAAATTTCGTATTAAGCACAATAATTATTTTCAAGAAGTATCATTTGGGGTGCTGAGTATTAGAGCCCTTGTACTCCTCTTTTTTAAGCGGATGTGTCCAGTAAAGTTCAAGATATTACGAGCAAGCGGATTAGGATGTGACTCGAGTTTTGTTAAATATTTGCCTGTGTATTTTGCGATTTCTTCAGTCACTAGTGGCATATTTAAATCACGATGTATATTTAAATTTTTGATATACCATGCAGCCGATGTTATTAACCGTAAAATTTTATTTCGCCGTCGTTGGATTCTCTCCGCATTTGAAGCTGAAGCAGTGCCCCATAGCTGAATTCCGTAGCACCATATTGGCTTCAAAAGCGACTTGTATATCAAAAGTTTGCAGTCTAGACTGAGTGTTGAATTTCTACCAATCGACCAATGTATTTAAGTTAACTGAAGTTTCATTTGAATTAGTTTAGAGTCAATATATGATGTTTCCATGTAAGCCTTCGATCAAGGTGTATGCCAAGGTATTTCACTTGAGAATGTTGAGGAATATTTTGATTCTCAATTCGAATGGGGGAACAGGTATCTTTTCTTAAGGTAAACGTTATATGAACATACTTTTGTTCATTTACTTTAATTCTCCATAAGTTCAACCATATTTCAAGGTGGGTAATGTGTGCTTGAAGATTGCGGGATGCCTCATCAGGGTTTTTGTGCATACTCATACAGGCTGTATCATCGGCAAATGTAGAAGTGTGGATGTTATTGCTCACAGGCATATCACAAGTATATTTTAGATACAAGACTGGCCCTAGAATACTACCCTGTGGTGCACAAAAAGATATAGACTCGGGTACACTCATGAAGTCTCTTCCACAACGGTAAATTTCCTATCAACAATATAACTTTCCAAAAGTTTTTCTATATTTATTGGCAAATATGTCTTCAATTTTAAAAATAGGCCTTCGTGCCATACCTTGTCTGAGAAACATAAATAAAAAGGACAGAACAATACTTCTTTTCTTCAAAAGTCCTCCTTATAACTTGAACCAATCTATGCGTATGTTCAATAGTGCTATGGTGACTTCTAAAGCCAAATTGATGGTCCGGGATGCACCCATTATCGGCTAAAATTGTGGACAATTTAGTCATGAGCAGCTTTTCGAAAAGTATTGAGACTGTTGATAGTAAGCTTATAGGCCTATATGACTCAGCCTTGGTAAGATCTTTGCCCGGCATCGGAATCATTTTAATCTTGGCAAGTTTCCAGTTATGTGGAAAATATATAAATATCGACTAAAAATAATAAAATAATTAATGAAAATAAAAAGATAAAACAAAATTTAAGAACGTAAAGAAAAGTGAAAAATAACTTGCGACAAAAGCAGCGCATAAAAAAAAGGAATATAAAGAAAGTAAAATAATTTTTTTTTTACGCGATCATCAACAATAAGAAAATATTAAAACTGTGTGAAAAAAAGGAACATTAGGAAATTAAGAACAGTAATCATAAAAACATAAAAAAAAATTATTGAAAACAGATCTTGTAAACTGTGTTACACATTAAATCAGAAATTTAAAACAAATTTTCCAAACGAGGTTTGAACATTGGATTCTAAAATATGAAATATTGAATTAGAAAGTTAAATCGGTGTTGAGCACGAAATATAAAACAAAGATAAACATCAATTAAAACTAAAAGTTATTTTTTTTTAAACAATAAATTAAAACAAAAAGAAAAAAAGAATATATATCCGGGTAAAATATTATATTAAAATATTTTTAAACGGTGGCACATACTATTTAAAATAAAATTAACGCGATAACATTGAATTTAAATTGAAATTAATTCGTGATAAAAACTATAAGTAAGCGGTAATAGAAACTAACCAAAAATAAAGAGCAATAAAAAAATAATAAAATAAAAGTAAACTTAAACGTTGATAATATACCGCCGGGAAAAACCATATATAGATTTTTAGCAAATAAAAAAAAATTAAAACACTAAATGAAAAGAAAGGAGGGAGAAAAGACAATAGATTCCAGTGCAGCTGTCATTCAGGCGTCCACGCACAACCAGATTGCGTCAAGATTCACCTTAATTGAACATGTGAGGAAATGGGGCAGTTATGTGGAAAATACTGCATTCGCAAAATGGCATTAAAAATAAATAGCAGGATTCTTATTGCAATATGAGGCAAGATCGTCAGCATCTTGTTACTAATTCCGTCAATACCTGGAGCTTTCTTCAGATTAAGTTCAGCAATTAGTTTTTGTACATTGCGCTTCTTAAACTTTATGGGTCGCGAGGGTAGAGCAATTACAGTCGGCAAATCAGCAACACCAGTACATGTGTTCTGGGTAAATACGTATTTTAAATGATAAGCAAATATGTTACCTTTTTCAGTATAGCTTATTGCCCAACCTCCGGTAGATGTGCGCAGAGGTGGTAAACTCAACGGGGGTTTTCAGCTTTCTAGCAGCGTGCCACAAGGAGTAATTAGATGCTGATATGACAACAAGACCTTCCAGATAATTTTTAAGAGATGCAGTTTTTTCAATTGCAAGTATTTCTTGGAGTCGTTTAGTGCACTCTTTAAATCTGATTTTAAGTTGTGGTGATCTGTGCTGTTGCCATTCCCCCTTAGCTGTTCTTTTCACATATGAGACGTTCAATATCCGTAGAATAAATTCTATTAAGCCCAGTCTGCGGATGAGAGGTAGCAGCATGTTCAGCAGCCTGTGTAATAATTTCGTTAAGGTTGGCGATGTTAGCTTCAATATCGTCGGGTGTTCTTAGCGTAATGTTCTCCGCGCAATGACTACTACGATATTTTTTGAATCGCAGCCAATTTACACGACTGATCATCTTCACATACGAGTGAGGTAAAGCACTTCCCTGTGGGCATATTGTAACGATCGTGGGAGAGTGATCGGACGAGAGATCTAAAGAAGCTTCAACGTTAATTAATTCCGTAGAAATGTTTTTCATGACGCCAAAATCTATAACATCCGGAATTTTATTTATGTCAGTAGGCCAGTAAGTAGGCTCCCCACTCGAAATGACGTCTAAGCCCATTTTTTAAATTGTGTTGAAATACGCTCGACTTCTGGGTGTAATATGACGCGAACCCCAGAACGTATGTTTAGCATTATAGTCGCCAGCTGCTACGAAATAAGGGCCAAGCGATTTATAGAAATCCTCGTATTGATTCTCAGTAATTACGAATCTGGGAGGGGAGTAAATTGATGATATCACAAAATTTGTGTAAAAATTTTCAACACAAATATTCGTTGCTTGTAAATAGATGTTCCTCACAATTGTTCTCAATAATATAATGCTTGAGTCTTGACTTTATTAGAATTGCTGATCTACCGCATGCTCTTCCTCTTGGGTCCTTTGAATCATATAAGGTGTAGCCAGAAATTTTAAAAAGGCTTCTTGAGGTCAAATGAGTCTCAGAGACCAATATTATATCAATATTTTTCCATGAGGAAGTGCTCAAGTTAATTTTTATGTTGGCGAATGCCGTTTGCGTTCCAGAAACATATTTTTAACGTGTTCATGGCTTATTAACTAATGCCTGAAGCAGTGTATTCTGCATTCGCAGCATTTCTTGCATCATGCTAGTCATATTTGTTGTAAAATTATTAATAGTTAGCACCAGATTCTCAAGGCGACTAAAGTTAAAGCTTGAGTTTGCATTCGTTTAATTATTTAGCGGTGGAAAATTTTTTGTGGGAATAGAACTAGTCTTAGCAGCATCGGCATACGATACACGTGAAGTAACTGGTTGGCTTGTTTCAGGAATAGTGGCGGAGTAAGCGTTTGCTGATTGCGTTAGAGCTAGTTTAGGTTTTTGACCCATAGCCTGTTTAACGAAAGAATATACAGGGCATCCTCTATAGTTAGCGGTGTGATTACCTCCACAATTACTGAATTTTTTCTGCTTGATCTTTTGGCTTAGTGCAGCTAGCAGTACCATGCAATTCACCGCAGATAACACAAACTGTAGGTAATTTGCAGTAAGTTTTTGTATGGCTACATTCTGGGCAATTGTGGCACTGTACGGGACCTGAACGCTTATGTGGCTCTTCAATTGTAATTTTTCGGTATAAAAGGTATTTTAGGCTATAAATTAGATGTGTCTCGTTTTTTTCACCTGTATATCATTTGGCTACAGTTCAACACGAAATAGAGGCTGCGGGATCTTCTCTCTATTGATTATATTAGTAACACCTTTTAATTTAAATCCTTGTATGATGAGTGCATCTTTTATTTCTTCGGGATTAACATAAGCATCAATGCCCTTTAATACGATCTGCATACCTTTAGCACTTTTAATCTGGTAAGTATAAAAATTTGTTTTATTTCTTTCGAGTTCAGTAATAATTTTGCGGAAATCTTTTTCTTCGTATATTTGAATTTTTGTTTCATCAATGCTACCACGTTTTATTGAAATAACGTGAAATGCGTTCTCACCAACGGCCGAGACTAATTTTTTAATAATGGCGTTAGAATTTTTTTTCTCTCACATATATTAGTGGTGGTTTGGAAGTTTTTTTGGATGATACAGCGACTTGGTCGTTATTAGGTTGCAATATTGAAAAACGATTTTGAAGGTCAACTGATGCGACGTCGTTATCCCTGGATATCTTAGGAACCGATGCAATTTTTGATGAATTTGGGCTTCGCCCGCGCTATAAAATTGTGATATATTTGTCCATTCCGACTTGGACCTTGGGTTTTGGGCTACTCTTGTCTTCAGTGACAACTTGGTTAAGTGATGACCACGAGCCCGAAGCGGATGATATCGCTGAGTTAAATGTGGAAGTACTAGGCAATAATGTCAACGATTCACTAGTTGGCATTGGACAAAGCGAAGTTGATCGCGGACGCAACTGCGGTTTTGCCGTTAGAAAAAGTCTATCATCAGATTTTTTATTTTTATTAAGAGCTTCAGAACTCACAGTAAGTCTATCATCAGATTTTATATTGTTATTGTTCGGTCAAAACATTATAAAGTATTTTGTTTGTTTAATTGTTATGTAAAATTTAATTATAAAACACATACATATAAAACTAGATGTACGAAGTTATATACAGTCTTCATAAATACATATGTATACATAATAAGCTCAAATAATTCCACAAAGCATACAAAAATATTGTAACCATAATCATTTCATTTAGAGTATTTTAAAACAACCAACTGTATTTTTCTTGAGTTAAATATTTCCTTTAAACTTCTAACTATACATACATACATACGTATATTGTCTCATTATTTATATACACATATAAAAGCACTCATTCTGTAAATATGTACAAACTTAACGGGACTGCATTCTTTGCATTCCAAGCAAGTTAGTTTTAAGCAAAATAATTTCATAATAAATTTTGGTCTTGCAAAGTAAGTGAAGGAAAAACCTTGTACGACTCAATGATATAAAGTCTCTTATTTTTTTTTGATATTTTTTATTCAACATAAAAAAATGGCGACCGTGACAGGACAATTGAAAAACTTTTGTTTCTTAATTTATAAAAGCAAATCTTACTTATTGCAAAACAAGTGGAACAGCTTTGGAAAAATGTTATCTAAACTGTGAATAACATTTTTGTAAACAAATTGAAGTTGAAAAGTGCATAATAAACATTTGTAGTGAACTAAAGCTATAATTGTGCAACGCAATTACAAAATTTAATCAAGACTTTAATTTTATTATTAACAATAAATAAATTTAAACAAAAAAAAAACTTTAAACATAAAAACTAAAAAGTGTGATTGTATTTCGTTACAATACGACATAAAAGTAAAAGAAAAAAACTATGTGTGGACATTAATAAAACAAACAAAATTCAGTGAAAAGAAAAATTTCATCAATCATCATTATCGTCATCGTTAGCGTCATCATCATCAACATCATCGTCTTCGTCGCTTTTGCCAGCCACCTTCCTCTGCTAAACTACCAACAGAAATTTCGTCGTAATCATCATTATAATCATCATTATTTTCAACATCATCATCTTCTCGCAATTACTAGCCGCCGTCCTCTGCTGCAGTCTACACACATTCATACACATGTACACACATAAGTATTTCAACATCCCTCAGCATCATCAATTCTCTTTGAAGGCAAGTCCCTTGAGTTTACATACATTTACACAAACATAGACAAGTTCTTGACAACTTGCATAAATGTTCATTCGCATGAACATACACAAGTAAGTTAAACAATCTTATTCTCTTAATCTCACTCAAAGTTTCTATATACAAACACCTTTATTTGTATACAAAATTTAAGACGACAACTAGTGTTGGTCTGACAGGAAATTATTAGTCAGTGCTGGAACTTGAAATCAGTAATTGGTACTTTTTACAACATTTAGTACCTCCTGTTTATTAGCAAACGCGGCCCGCTCCGGTTTCGCAAGGGTATAAAATATATAGCCTATGTCATTCAATGAAAAAATGATTAAAATCGATCCAGTAGTTTTGATTTATTCATTACTGCCCGTGGCCCGCAGTAAATTCTAAATTCATACACTACATTTTTACTTATTTACTTTTTACATTTTTACCTATTTAATTTATTTTTACGACAATTAACAACATATTACAGAATGTCTTTATATACAACGTTAACAGCTTTCTTGTCATTAGACAATAGAAACATGTTGGCCATTTGAAAAGCAGTCAACGCTAAAATCTAAGCCTGCAACGTTGAAGGTTTGACCCTGCGATTTATTAATGGTGATTGCAAAAGATGTATTTACCGGAAAGTGTAAACGTTTAAATTGGAAGGGTAAGTCCGATGGTATCGGAGCGATTCGGGGAATCAATACATCTTCTCCGGTAACACATCCTATGAGTATTGTGCACTCTGTTATGAAAGTTTTCAGTGATTTTACCAGCAAACGCGTGCCATTGCAAAGTTCAGGTGGATTCAGGTTTTTTAATAAATTAACAGGACAACCTACTTGCAACACCATTTTGTGAAGAGGAAGTCCAGACGAGTTCAAAGAGTTTTGAGATTCTGTAGGAAAATGAACAGTTTCTTCCAAATCGAGAACAGTATCGACCAAGTAGTATATTTTCGTCGGCGCATCAATCTTTGAAAGAATCAATTTATTTACCTTATCTACTTGTTCGTTAGTTGGTGACAGAATCGCTCATTCCTTAAACCAAGATATTGTCTTATAACTTATGTTATCAATGTCAAGATAGACATTGTTGACTAACTCTTGGATGTTGTCTATCAAAACACAAAGGTTTTCTAGGTTAATCCTTCCCTCACTTTATGTTAACTCTCCATTGCCAACTTTTAGCACCATCTCTGGAAATAGCCTGTTCTCACGCGAAGATGACGAAACCCTCATATTAGTTTTAAACTCTAATTTGTCGACATGTCGCGAAAGGTTGGATCTTTTTAAGGAAGCATTTTTTACTTCGTCAGCACGTGTTCCTCGAGTCACAACTGGTAGAATTTGACGGAAATCTCCTGAGAACAGAATTGTACATCCACCCAGAGGTGAATTTTTGTTGCGCAAATCGCGCATTGTCCTATCCAGTGCTTCCACAGACGTCTTGTTTGACATGGTAGCTTCATCCCAGACTATTAATGAGCAGCCACGCATCAATTTTCCTGTATTGCTCTGCTTAGAAATACTACAGACGCTGTTATTGTCATCGGTGGCAATTTTCAGCGGGAGTTGAATGTAGAGTGGGCGGTTCGTCCTCCTTCCGACAATGCCGGATAACGCAACAGCTAACGCAATTTTTACGGTAGATCTCACCTTTTTTTAAAGCTTAGCTGTGCAAAGGATGTAGGGCCTTTTACAATATGCAGTAACATTCTATATGAAATCAACAATGTATTTAAGGTATTTAATTAGATAAGGATTAATGCTGTACTGGTTAAAATCGGTTCGAAAATTAGCCATTATTTGTCGTAAAAAGTAAATGACAAAATAATTCTGGCAAAAAAAACTGACTCCAATACTAAGAATCAATCCAAAAATTACAAAACGGACGCAAGTATGAAAATAATATTGAAACAAAAAGAAAATAATTTTAAAAATCAGTCCATATATAGAGAAGTTATGTAATCATTAATAATTTTTTTTTCGGTGGGTGGAGGGCGACTCAAAATATCCCAAAGAAATTTGTTCTAACTTTAAGCAAAATTCTTTCAAACCAAAAAAGAATTTTGAAAATCGGTTCACAAATAGCAGAGTTATGGAATAGGGGAGGAAATTTTCTCTGCCGATTTTCAAAAAAAAATTATAGGAACTAATTGCAGGCAAACCCTTTCAAACAAAAAAGAATTTCGAAAATCGGTTTAGAAATGACCGAGTTAGGCGTGTACGAACATCAAAAAATAAAGTAAAAACAAATACACACGAATTGATAACTTCCTTTATTGAAGTCGGTTAAAAATGTTATTGTGCGATATCCATAAGAGATAGACATATACCATAGCGAAGTTTTCTGTAGACATTTTCAATGTGTGCAATACTTAGCACATTATTTTGATAAATCTCGTAGGGTTCAGCCTGTGTTTGCAATTTAAGCGGAAACAAATTTAATTATTTACGACATCACATTAGAAACCTCAAAAATAACAGTATTTCCCCTCTATTTAATGGATGTTATTGTACATATAAACCTTCCTCTTCAATCACTCTATCTATTAAAAAAATCGCACCAAAATCCGTAGTTTTAAAGATTTAAGAATACATGGGGATATAGGGACAGAAAAAGCGACTTTGTTTTATACTATGTAATGATATTACAGCACTGAATTTAAATCTCCTTGTATTAAATTAAATTAAATATGATTAAGTTTAAATACAATTTTATTAACACAAAAAAAAAAACAATAATGATTAACGAGAAAGTTGATAAAACTGATACTGGAGCACCCTCAGTTCCATCGTTAAAAGCTCAACGAACAAGTATGAAACGTAACATCACTCAAATGAAAGGGAAAATAGACAAAGATGGCGCATTTTCTGATTTTACAATTTTAGAGGTTAGGTTAGGTAAGGTTTATCTGGTTGGTCCAAAAGACCTCGCATAGACCGGGATTGATCCTTAGCGATGCCAGCAGATGAAAAGAGAACCTGTTAGTACGGCAGCCTAGTTCGTGGTGCCTGTATCGAATGACTCCCACACCGATTTAACAAATCTTAGCAACCTACACATTTCTACTCTCGATATAAGCTCAAGACTACGAAAAGTGTAAGCACCAAGAGGGCTATATCTAGTGCGGCTTAAAGCCGGGCACTCTGGGTTTCTTACATTTCCTGCAGGTACCGTCGGTTATTTGTCCTATTTTGACAGCGTACGAAGCCGTCCAGCAGTGCCCAGTTAATACTCCCACTAGAAGTTTACAGTTGCTTCTAGTTAATGATAAAATGAACTTAGTCAATTTGGGATCATAGGAACTCCACATGATTTTAGAAGTTTTGCAAGTTTTCGTCGCGCGCCAACATTTCTCCGCTTCTTCCCTCATTTTAGAGTCTATGATCTCTTTAAGGTATTGAATTGGTTTTCGGATATATACCGTTACCTCAGCCGGTAATTGAATTCCCCTTTTGGCCAGTGTATCGGCCATTTCATTTCCCTCTATCCCCATGTGTCCCCGGATCCAGAATATATGTACTTGTCTACCAGTACATAATATATCCAGGGCACAGGAGCACAACCGAGGAGTAGTTGCAGTCAGCTGAAATTGCTTTTATAGCCGCTTGACTGTCTATATACAAATTTACACGCGCATTCATAGTGATAGAGGTGAGGGCTAACTCTGCTGCCATTTTGACAGCATAGATTTCCGCCTGGAAGATGCTACAATGTTCAGGAAGTTTATAAGATTCCTGTATACCGAGCTCCTGACAGTAAACCGCAGCTCCCACCCCTCTATCCATTTTTGAACCATCAGTGAAAAAGTTAAAACCAGAACCACTATGATTAAGACTTTCCAGATAGCCTTCTTCACTTATAGTGATCTGTGGTTTGGTAAAAAATTTCGTCAGTGGAATGATATAGTCCGAGCTACACTCCATGTTTTCCAGTAATTTGCTGTGACCAAATGATCTGTACGACATCTGACCTGTTGTCCTGAGTCGGATAGCCGATTTGCATGCCACGTTCACTGCAATTAGTTTTATTGGTTTAAGGTCCAATATAACGTCTAAAGCTGCAGTAGGTGTACTCTTTAAAGCTCCAGTGATGCAGAGCTCTGCTAGCCTCTGGATACTTTCCAACTTTTTCAGGTATGATTTTGTATCAGTCGCCCTCCACCATACAAGTATTCCGTAGAGTAAAATTGGTCTAGCCACAGCTGTGTAGGTCCAATACGTAAGGGTAGGTGAAAGGCCCCATGTCTTTCCCAGCATTTTTTTACATGCATATAGAGCAATGGTGGCCTTTTTAACTCTATCTCTGTATCACTGCGTGTCGCCAGCGGTCAAACCTCTTCTGTAATGGAAACAGGTCATAGCAGTTGTAGTGCTACTGAAAAGACGGATACAATTTTAGAATGTAGATTACAAATTCTCGAATCATATTTCAAACAAATAAGCTACATTCAGACCCAAATAGAAAAATTGGATGAAAGTGATATGGCTCGATCGGATATTGAAGAACTTTTTATTTCAGTCAAAAAAAACTTAGTCCTAGTGATGCTGATCAAAGCATTTTAAATGCCACTCAATCATATTTACCGCACCAAAATCGTTTGCTTTAATTAAAATTGCCAAAATTTGATGGAAAGTACGCAGAGTTTTCGCGATTCATAAGCACGTTCAAAACTTTAGTACATCATGAGCCTAATATTTCCGTCACTGATAAATTCAACTATTTACTAAATTGTTTATCTGGTCAAGCATTGGCAGTAATTGAACCTTTTCAGGTGAGTGACTCAAATTATCAAAGGGCTTTCGATCATCTAATTGAACGATATGATAACAAATCGTTAATGTTCATCGAAAATATAAATTCGTTGTTTTCGATACCAGCTGTTACAAAACCAAACGCTGCAGCATTGCGTTCAGTTCTTGACAATGTTTCTGCCCTCCGCAGCTCGTTACTTTCATTGGGGTCTGAGCTCGATGTCATGAATGCTATCATTATTCATATTGTTTTGTCAAAAATTGATAGTGATTCCAGAAAGGTGTACGATGAAAAACAAGATTTTCAGTCTTTGCCTTCATGGGATCAGTTCTATTCAATCCTAAGTCATCGCTGTCAGTTCTAGAAAGCCGTGCTGCAGAAACGGATTCATTTTCATCTCGTGATAATAAATTCAAACAAACCCCTAAACGACCAGGGGTATCCTTCGTTGTTTCCAGCACATTTTGTGAATATTGCAAAAGTAAAGAACATTTAACTGGAAGCTGTTCTAGTTATTTGTTACACCCATATCTCGTCGTTTCGACTTTGTGAAGGGTTCAAAGCTGTGTATAAATTGTCTCAGAAAAGGTCATGTAGTGTCTAAGTGTCTATCAAAATCCCGCTGCCGCACTTGTCGAATATCGCATCATACTACGCTACATAATCCAATGAGTCAAGTGATGAGTAATGTCAATGTTCCATACCAATCACAATCACCTTCGAATTCCTCGCTTCAACAACTTAAATCTCCAAACTCATCGTTTCAGCAACCGTGTCCATTATCGTTTCAACCATCGTCTTCGTCATCGTTTCAATCACCGTCGTCTACACTGGCTAATCCAGCTTCAAATCACCTCACACAATTCTCTTCATTTTTAAAACGGAACCGTCGCATAATTTTACTTTCAACCGCAGTGGTTTTTGTCAAGGATTGCTTTGGTAGTCTTCAACCTCTTCGAGCCCTGTTAGATTCGTGTTCGGAAGTGAATCTTATCACGCAAGAAGCCGTCCGTCGCTTTGTCTGAAAAAACATAAATCTCCTCAAAAAATTTCTGGTATTTCTGAGACTCGAACACAACTGAATTATATGGTTACTGCCACGATTAAATCCAGCTTTTCGAAATTTGAATATACTACAATGTTTTCTGTGGCTAATTCAATTTCATCTCAACATCCAGTTGAACAATTTAATGCATCCAGCTGGAACATACCCAATGGTATTGAACTCGCAGACCCGCACTTTTACTCACCTCTGCGTATTGACATGCTAATAGGTTCCGAAATTTTCTTCAATTTACTTATAGATGGAAATGCATCTCTAGGCATTGGGTTACCGTATATTATAAACACATATCTTGGTTGGGTCGTTGGTGGTAGCGTGAATTGCCAACTTTCACATCGATCACTTTCGTGTAATGTTATAACAAAATCTGAAAACCTGGACTCATTACTAAAGGCATTTTGGGAAATTGAGGAATTCAATCCACGGGCACATACTCTCACCGAAGAAGAGCAACAGTGCGAACAGCATTTTGTTGAAAATACAGTTTTTGATATAAATGGAAAGGTTCAGGTACGTCAACAATTCAAATCTTCAATTAATCAGCTTGGCAGGTCAATTGAAATCGCTCGCCGTCAATTTTTATACTTAGAAAAACGTCTGTCCAAAGATGAAAACTTAAGACAGTTGTACTCCAATTTCATGAACGAGTACGTCCGATTGGGTCACATGTCACCCGTAAGTTTCAATCGCTTAAAAATCACTACGTAATTTCTCACCATCCTATCTTACGCCCTCAAAGCACCACAACTAAGCTTCGAGTAGTCTTTTTTTTTATTATTGTTTATTTATTTTGAAAATATATAAATTAGAGTATACTTTAAATAAACAAAAAGTTATAGAGAAAAAAAATTTTTTTTAAATACCTAGTTCCTGAACAGAAATCTCAAGTATTTTGTGTATTTACATATAATATTTTGTTTTTGGTATTTTTCAATTTATATATAATTATTTATAATATATTAGTAGTATTATTTTTGTTTGATTTACATGTAATGAAAAAACGAAAAACATTACTCATATATACATATGTACATAATAGGAAAAATAATAATAAAAGTTATAGGGCCTGTTTCTCCGAACGAGACCGAACGCCTCCCCCGAACACCCATACTGAAAACAAAAACAAAATCCTTGAATTTATTTTCGCTTCCAACACCACCACCCGGAAGAAACGCCCGCCTGCATCCAGACAAACAGCCCCCGAGTCAAATTGATTAAAATTGGTTCGAAAATTATGAATTGTTTCGCTTTAATAACCACCAAAACCCATTCCTGTCAAGGTTCTTATATAAATTTTTATCTATGAAAGATATAACAGTGCTAAACCTACTGTTTTCGGGTGTTAACTCGTTCTCCAGTACTGATTTGTTATTTGCTTTTCTATATATATGATAGAGTATTGGTAAGGCATTTTGGTTCTGAATGAACCCCATTTTATCTAAGTGTGGGAAGGCTTCTGGTGGAACATACCCATTTATTAAGCATGATATTATGTACTTCTCATCGCAATAGTACTGTGCTAATATTAAATTATTAGTGTCGCACGCAGTACTTCTTGAAATATGTTTTCTTATTAACTGAATAATAAAATTATCAATTCTTCCTATTCTTGCAGTATCATACAATTTTACATTTGATGTGTATTTAATATAATTGATATTATGTGCCCTATACATTGATAAACATGCTCTTATACATTTCCTTTCAAATTTGCGATATTTTTCCATATAAGATGGAGATATGTTGAACCATATAGGACATCCATATGTCAATATGACATATGGACCTTTGGTAATATATGTTTCGAATAAAATAATTTTTTATATAGAAAAAATGCACTTTTTGCCTTGCTTAGTTGTACTTCTATATGTTTGTTAAAATACAAAAATTTGTCCAGGTTTATACCAAGGTATTTAACTATCTCTTTGTTTGGTATTTCCACATTCAAGACAGATTTGATTCCAAAATCTTTCCAATTCTTTCTAATGTCGCTATTGCATTTGTTGACTGGAGGTCGGAATAATATTGTTTCACATTTATCAACGTTAATTTTAAGTTGCCAGTCCCTCGCATATTTTTCTACAATTCTGAAATAATATTGTAAATTTCTTAAATTCTTATGAATTGAATTAGGCTACTGTTCGTAACGCTTTTTAAGCCAAATTACATGTGATAATTATTAATGAACAAATAACATCAAGTTAGTTGTAAATATTCTGACAACAACACATAGTTGAACGGAACAGCCAGCCGTTTTCGAAGGCCACTAAACCTTCCTCATCAGCGTTCTTCTGTGTTTTTGGTCCACCGTGTGTGGTGTCAGTTGATGTAGATGTCTGCCTTATATACGAAACTTTATTGCAAATGTAATATGTGAATTGGTTTGATTCATTGCATTTTTCAATTTGCTCATATATATGTTTGGTAATAAAGGCTCAACAATTTACCATCTTCCATATATATTACAACAGTCTTACCATTGTCGTTTGTTCCTTACTAACCATGCACATGTTTGTTAATTTGCTTATTTTTGTTCTACTTAAGACAAACTTTTTTGGTTTGTTACTATTAAGTATATTTTTATTTTTTGATTTTTGCCACAAGCCAATGACTATTAATTTTAGTTAATTATTATTTTTCGAACTGTATTTGTTTCTTAAATTCTTATGAATTGAATTAGGCTACTGTTCGTAACGCTTTTTAAGCCAAATTACATGTGATAATTATTAATGAACAAATAACATCAAGTTAGTTGTAAATATTCTGACAACAACACATAGTTGAACGGAACAGCCAGCCGTTTTCGAAGGCCACTAAACCTTCCTCATCAGCGTTCTTCTGTGTTTTTGGTCCACCGTGTGTGGTGTCAGTTGATGTAGATGTCTGCCCTATATACGAAACTTTATTGCAAATGGATAGTAAATTTCTATTTATTTTTTCTATTTTGTCATCTGCATGATAAATTATTAAGTCATCTGCAAAGTACATTATATTATCTATTTTTTTTATTAAGTCACTAATATATAAATTGAAAAGTGTAGGAGAATTTACCATACCTTGCTGTAGCCCATTACAAAAGGAAAATGTGTTCGTACTTAGTTTTTCCCTATTGCATATCTTGAATGACTTACCATGTAACATATTATATATCAGAATTCTAAAATGTATCGGCATATATTTCTCAAGTTTGTACATTAAACCTGGTAACCAGACATTATCGAATGCTTTTTCAAAATCTATTAAACATGCTCTAGTGTATTTGTTTCTATTCCAGTTCCAATATATGTTCGAAACTAATAAATGAATTGCGTGTGCGGTTGAATGCTTAAACTTAAACCCGAATTGTCTTTCACTGTTAAGATTTTGCTTATCATAAAATTTTAATAAATTGTTATTTATGCAGACTTCAAAAACCTTGCTGATATTCGGCAAGAGGCTTATGGGACGTAAATTTGACAGTGATTTTGTGTCTTTGTTTATTTTAGGAATTACTACGATTTTCGCGATTTTCCACGAGAGAGGAAGGTATGAATTATTTAGCATGTTATTAAAAACAGTGCAGTATTGCCGAATTAGAGCATTAGGAATGTGTTTTAAAACAATTGTTTGTGACTGGGCTAGTGTTGATTAGTTCAAACACATAAATCTGAACTAGCACTAAATTCCCAAATATTTATTCCTTACAAGCACTTGTAACTTGAAGGAAGCCGTTCAGTAATAAAACACTCTTGATATGCTTATTGAAAACGACTTAAAAATATGATTTATTTTGACTTTCTTTTATATAAAATTAAAATTAATAAAAGTGCTTAGCTTATAGATAATAACATATGCAATATTAATATTGTTTGAGTAGACACAATAACATGACCTAATTTATAAATGAGGTAAATGCACCTTGTATTTAAATAATTAAATAATAAGCAAATTTCCTTAGCAATGGTTAATGAACCTTATGATGTGTAGGCAATTAATTAAATGTTAATAACTTATAATTGTGTATGATTGTATGTTTGTTAATAACAGAAAAATTCGTTGTGTATGAATGTATGTATGTATGATTGTAAACTATGTTGTCTTTTTATTTATTTTATTTATGAAAGTAAATGTATGTATGTATGTTCTTTAACATTCTCCGCCGCGTTGAACACGGTTCAAATAAGTTCTGGATTCTGTACTAGTTGATGGGACAGATTCAAACTCTTGAAGTATCTATGGTTGCTGATCTTGATCTACATGCGGGCCTCGGTGCATTTTGGTAGGTTTGCCTTTGTTTGTTGTGTATTTTCCATATGAGCAAAATAAGTAATGTTATTAAGCATAGGATTAATGCGGTGTAGCTTACTGCATGATGATGTTGACTATTAGAGTTAATAACTTCGGGTAAATGTTCTAGATTTGCCTCATTCAATTGTTTTTGAAGGTTTGTTAGCTGGTCTAATTGCGTATTGAAATTATGGCTTGTAGTATTAAATATCCTTTCTATTTCTTCTGGCCTACTTATTGAGTCAATATGCTTTAATTTAACATATGATGCATGGACACTATTTGTAATACCAAAATGTCCTTGTATTGTTACAAAATTGTTTTTGATTACGCAGTCGGGACCAACTTCCATTAGTCCAGTGTTTTTAATTATGAACAGCGTAGTTTCCCTGCCACATACCATGGATGATTCAATTTCCACAGTAGTAGCAAAAATCCACTTGTTTAGTTGATTTAATTGAATCCAGACTGCTGGACCTGGGATCTTGTTGAGGTTGCAGTTGGCTGTGGATCGATTGTTGAATATATTGATCTCACAAAGATCAACCTCAGAATTCCTTTTGAACTTAGATTGCTTATTTTTGCAAATGTACTCTTTGTTTTTTGTCATGATACAGTTAGATACATCATCTGTCGTAAACGGAATATATTCATCTCTGTGTGCATCTATGGCAAAGTATGACATGTCTGGTTTAATAGCAATTAAAGTATTGTTTTTGACTGTCGGAACTGGTACTATTTTAAATAACTCAAAGATCTGTTGATTAATTAGAGGTATTTTAATTTCAAAAATCACTTCTTTCCTTGTTACTGCACCCTTAGCATTCATCAGTTTATATAGATCCATCAAATTATCTTCTGTTATTGGAAGCGTGTAAGTTGCTGGAAGGTGAATCTTGATTGTAGCCATTTCCTTTTTTAATTGCTGAGGGGATAACAAAAGAGGACTAATTTTTCCATTGTGAACGTCGGCAAGTACATTTATGATTTCAGCCTCAATTTTTTGTAGGTTTATTGCTACTAATGTTAAATGTGTTGAGAGGAGTCCAATGATTTGAAAGTTACTGGCTTGTGAAGCTTCCTTAAACAATTCATTCTTGTTTTCATCAACCATTTTTAGAAGCTCGGTAATCTTCTGCTGTGAGTTTATTTCATCTTGTTTGATAACATTTATGGTTAAATCAATTATTGATGTTTGATTTCTTAACAATTTTATAATGTGGTCCTGCTCTGTTTTGGCTGTGTTAATAGTCCTTGACATTTCTTCTGCATACTCCGAATCAAGAACACCAAACAGTGACCGGGCAATATTGCCGACTATATTAAATGGTGACCTTTTTGTACGTCCGTGGCTGATTAACTCATCTTCTTGATATAATTCATTTTTGATTTGCCTTAAGTTATTCACCAAAATCTTGCACATTGGGTATCTTTGTATCGCAGGACACAGTTGCTGCAAAGTTTCCAAGCCCACTGATAATGAATTAAGTTCAGCTGAAAACGGGGTAAGGTCATAGTACACCATTAATTTCCATTCTGCTGTATTTAGTTTTGCGGTACCTATTCCCTCAAAATATAACCCTGGATCATCCTGGAACTGCCTTATCACTAAGTTGTTGCATAGAGCAATAGGAAGGAGAAGAAGGTATATGATTATAGTGAGTGCTACGGAATTTATTGTCGGCTTAAACCTCTTTAGTGGAATGACATCCTTTTCCTGGTTATTTGACATCGGTCGTTCCAGCACTGTTTCACCTTCCTCTTCTTGACACAGTGGAGCCAATCTGTGAATGGGTCGTTTGAAGATTCCTGTTGCTGTTTTTACATCGGCCACTCTCACCGCGCCGTCATCTCCAGCATAAACAGTGATAATTCTTCCTAGTGGCCATTTCATTGTAGGTAGATTGTCTTCTTTGATTATGACCATATCCCCTGGTTTGGGATTGCTGGCCTTAGTTTTCCATTTGTAGCGTTGTTGAAGTTCGTTTAAATATTCGGTAGACCACCTTTTCCAAAATTTGTGTTTTAATTGTGAAACTAACTTCCAGTGAGACACGCCTGAAATCTTCAGATTTTCTGCTCTGCTATCTACTTGAGCAGTAAGTGCTTCGCCAATCAGAAAATGGCCAGGAGTTAAAGCTTCGAGATTGTCCGGATCATTTGAGAGCGGTGTTAGTGGACGTGAATTCAATATTGCTTCTACTTCTATGATTATTGTCTCCAACTCTTCATGGGTTAATGATTCGGTTGACACACTGCGTATCAAAAGGTGCTTTGCTGACTTCACGGCGGCCTCCCATAAGCCTCCAAAGTGGGGAGCTCTTGGTGGGATAAAATGAAAGTGTATCCCCTTAGAGCTCGAAGCGGATATTATTGCCTCTTGTGCCTTATCAGCATGTATTGCTTTAGATATTTCCGATAAAGTGTTCTTTGCTCCTACAAAATTTGTTGCGTTGTCACAATAAATGTTTTGACAATGACCACGACGCGCTATAAATCTTTTAAGGGCACCAATGAATGAATGACTCTGTTGATAGATCAGACACCAGTTCTAAGTGAACTGCCTTTGTGGCAAAGCAGCAAAATAACGCTATGTAAGCTTTCGTTGGCCGTTTACCCCTCACTTTGTAATGTATCCAGAATGGACCACAATAGTCCACGCCTGAATTAATAAATGGTCGAGCAGGTGTGATTCTAGGTTGGGGTAGATTGCCCATTATTTGTTGATAAAGCAGTGGCCGTGCTCTAGTACATCTTACACATTTTTGAATGACGGCTCGAGCTGTTATTTTCCCTTTAATTGGCCAAAATTTTTGTCTTATTGTATTCAGCATTGCAGTCGGTCCACAATGTTTATTGTCTTCATGTATCATAATGAACAAGAGCCTTGCCAAAGGATCGTTGTATGGTAGTATTATTGGATGTTTCATATCTGGATCTAAATTGGAATGTTTTAGCCGCCCTCCTACTCGAAGTATGCCTTCCTTATCCAAAAATGGTGTTAAGCTGTTAAGTGAGCTATTTTTGTTAATTATCTCGGCCTTTAGTAATTGTGTTATCTCTGTTGCGAATTCTGAAGACTGTATTGCCTTAACAATTATGTGAAGGGAATCGTCTAACTCCTTTGGCGTAATTGATGAATGTGTTGGTCGACTTGCAATAGACATTCTACTGTTTTTTATGAATCTGAGGACATATGCTAGAATTCTTTGCAAGGTTCGAAATGAATTTTTGTGGTTGATTCTATAAATGAAGTCAGTGCTTGATGTTGTTGTGGCTGCTATAATTGTCTTTTTCATTTCGATGTCGTCTGTATTGGGTAATTGATGTGGGAATTTTGATGGCCATATTACCTCCTTGCCATGAAGGAACGTTGGTCCTTGAAACCACAATCCATTGTTAGTTAGATTGGCTGGTTGCACTCCTCGCGATAAAATGTCAGCAGGATTATCTTTTGATTTTACATGACGCCACTGGTCTGCTATTGTTAATGACTGAATGGTTGAAATTCTATTAGCCACAAACGTTTTATAAGAAGATGATTGTGAGTTAATCCATGATAAAACAATTTCGGAATCAGTCCACAGGAACATAGATTGATTTTGTAGGGACAGATCCGTTTTTACTCGATGAGCGAGTTGGGCAGCTATGACCGCAGCACATAGCTCTAATCGAGGTAATGTTTATTGTTTCACAGGGGCTACTCTTGATTTTGCACATAGCAGTCGAACAATTATTGTTCCATTTTTAAGTTTTGCGCGAATGTATACAACTGCACCATAGGCCTTTTCAGATGCATCTGCGAATATATGAAGCTGTGTTTTTACTGGAATGCCACCATAGAATATATGTCTCGCAATTTTGAACTCATTTAGTGTTTTCAAATCATTTCGGAAACTCTCCCAGGTCATTTGAAGATTATGAGGTAATGGTTCATCCCAATCTAACGAATGCTGCCACAATTGTTGGATGAAGATTTTTGCCTTGACAACAACAGGAGCAAGGAGACCCAGAGGATCAAATAATTTTGCAAGTTCTGATGTAACTGTCCGTTTTGAGATTACGTGAAGTTCATTGAGTTTTACTTTGATGCAAAACTGATCATCTTGGGGCACCCAATGTAAACCCAAAGTTTTTATTGTTTTATTACTGTTGCCATCAAGATCTAAATCAACTACTCTGTCACTGTGGGGTATATTTTTCAGCAGCCTTTCATTATTTGAGCACCATTTTTTCAGGATGAAGCCATGTTCTTGAAGTATCATTTGTAGTTGCCATTGAGTCTCAATCGCCAAATTTAGACTATCTGAGCCACCGAGACCATCATCCACATAAAAGTTGTCTCTTAGCATCTGAGAGCCGAGTGGGTATCGTGCTGTATTTTCTTCTGCAATACGTTGTAAGCACCTTGTGGCCAAGTATGGAGCTGCTCTAGTGCCGTAGGTGACGGTGTTCAACCTGTAATAATTAATTGGTGATGAAGGATCCTCTCTCCAAATGATCAACTGATACTGATGGTCGGCTGGGTTGATTAGTATTTGACGATACATTTTCTCGATGTCAGTTGTAAATACGAATTTAGGCATGCGAAATCTAAGTAGAATCGAAAATAAATCACTTTGTACAGTAGGGCCAGTATACATTAAGTCATTTAACGAGTATCCTGTTGACGTTTTAGCGGACGCGTCGAACACTACTCTAAGTTTTGTTGATGTACTCTCGGGCTTTAGCACGCAATGATGTGGAATAAAATATCTTGGATTAGGTATATTGTGTATATTAACCTTTTCCATGTGACCCAATTCCTCATATTCTCTCATAAACTTAATGTACTCACGTCTCATATTTTCGTTCTTATAGAGCCGATTTTCCAAACTAATGAATCTATTGTAAGCCAATTGGTGTGAGTGGCCTAGTGCAGTTGGATTCTCTTTAAATGGTAAGCTGACGATGAAGCGACCATCAGAACGATTCCTTATATGTTGGTTGAAATGATTTTCACACAATTTTTCTGCCGGAGACAATATTTTCGCGTTCGTTTCTACTTCATCGAGTTTCCATAGTTGTTCTATTGATTCTTCTAATGACCTTTCATTACCAAATACTGCGCACGTCAATGCCGAGGATGAGCAAGATGGGGTGTGCTCTTTGATTGATCCACCTACAACCCACCCAAGTGATGTATTTTGAAGTATTGGAAGACTGTCGCTTAACTTTATCGTGCCAGGTTGTATCAGGCTGAAGTAGAACTCGGCGCCAAGAAGAATATCAATTTTCTCTGGCATGTTAAACTTGGGGTCCGCCAGATGAATGCCCTTTGGAATTTTCCAATATGAAACATCGATAATGTGACTCGGTTGCGCTGGAATGATGCTGGGTAACACGAAGGCTTCCAAGTTTGTTGAGACGTTATGATCTTTGGATAACATTTGCACATTAATGCGTTTATGAGCTTTTTTCTGGATTCTTCCAACTCCATCAATACATAATGGGGCTTCTGTAGTTGAAAGGGATAATTTTTTGATAAGTCGTTCACTCACAATGTTGACTTGTGATCCTGAGTCTAGTATGGCTCTAAATTCACTTGAATTGCCATTTGCGGCCTTGATGATGACTCTTGCCGTAGCTAAGATGACGTAGCTCTTGTTCCTAGATTCAGATGCAGTCGAGGCTGAAGAGACTGCAACTGCGTTGCTTTTAGTCTCCTGTTGTTTTTGGTCAGTTAACTGAAGGGGTGAACTTGAGATACCTATATGCTGTGATTTTGGTGGCAAGTGTAATAACGTGTTGTGTTTATTATTACATTTCTTGCAATTACCATGAGGACATGCTTTTGCTGAATGATTGGTCTTGAAACAGTTCACACATAATCCGTGTTGTTGTACCCATTTTAGTCGGTCATGTTCTGTCATTGCAATGAATTGCTTACAATGGTGAATGCGATGGTTACTGTTGTTGCACAGCTTACATTTGGTGCTACCTTCTCCTGATGCTACAGCAGTTGTAGCCTTGCTTGTAGTTTGATGATTGGTTGATTTTTCTTTGTGCCCAATCGATTCCATTGATTCGAATTGCCTCTCTAGAAACGACAATAATTCACTAATTGTAGGCACTTCTTTTGGCCTTTGTAGTGATTGCATGAATCGAACGTAAATGGTTTGTTCGAGTTTTTTCAGCAATAATTGAATGAGTATGGCATCCCATGACGATGTGTCGATGTTTAAATTGTTCAATGCCAGCAAGCATTCCTTTGTGGTATCATGAAGAGCCCTTATTGATGCAGGAGATAATGTTCCCTTGGGCTGATTCAGAATTTTTTCAATCAATGTAGCTACCAATACTCTTTTGTTGTTGTACCGTTCATAAAGTAGCGACCACGCTGTGGTGTAGTTTTCTTCTGATAAAGCTAAGTGACATCAGTTTGCCAGCCTCCCCTGACAAATTGGTTTTGAGATACCACATTTTCTGTACGCTTGGAAGCGGTTGCTTGTGTACCATTTCCTGAAATAGTTCAGAAAATTGGATCCACTTCAAATAGTCTCCATTGAAGTGGGGAATAATAATTTTTGGAAGCGGTAGTGAACTGTGTGATGATAGCTCTGCTCGTAATTGTGTTGAACATGCTACGCTACGTTCGCTAACACCGCTCTCCTTTTGTTTATTTGTGTTTACTGCGAGTTGTATTAATGTATGTTGCACTAAGTCTTCCAAATCATTATATTCATCTTGATTTAATCCTAATGTTGAAGGATCTTCGGTCTGTTGCCATACCTCGTCATACAAGGTTTGGACTTGATTCCATAGATTTTTTATTGTGTCTGCCTTGATTGTATAAAACTCTGGCGGTTGATCTTCCTCTAATGGTGTCAACGTTTGTAATAGCCGTGTTAAGGCAATCATACGGGCAGTCACTGGTCTGGCTAGTCCTTGAACTGGTGTATTCTGGTTGCTCAATAAAGTTTCTGAAGTTCTTAATGCTGGCAATGGCTTTGTGCCCTCAGTTAGTTTCTTAATTTGAACGTCGATATTTTCCATAGCAGTGCTATACCTTTGTCCAAGAGACCCGTGCAAATTTCTCACAATATACGAATCATTGTCAGGAAGTGTTTGATCTCTACGAATGGTATTCTCTGTTTTCTCAAAGTCTTTCCAAAGTTTCGCTAACTCATCGGACTTGACTTTGTAAAATTCTAGATTCCTTCGCTCCTGTGGGGCCTTCTTGATGTTAGCAATAATCTTGTCTATTTCAGTTGCCTTTTCCTCCTGCTGGATCATGAGAGCTTGTAGACTCGCCATATTCGCCTTGTTGTGGGACCAGAGGATGACTTGATTTAACTTTTGCTGTAGTTGAATAAATGGTGTTCACTGATTGGAGAATCTAAGCACTATCAACTGCTTAGTGGTGTCCTAGTGATAATATGTAGTTATTGATTGAATTTTGATCCTGTTATAGATCACGTCGGGGTCACCAAAATGTTTGTGAATGGGCTAGTGTTGATTAGTTCAAACACATAAATCTGAACTAGCACTAAATTCCCAAATAGTTATTCCTTACAAGCACTTGTAACTTGAAGGAAGCCGTTCAGTAATAAAACACTCTTGATATGCTTATTGAAAACGACTTAAAAATATGATTTATTTTGACTTTCTTTTATATAAAATTAAAATTAATAAAAGTGCTTAGCTTAAGATAATAACATATGCAATATTAATATTGTTTGAGTAGACACAATAACATGACCTAATTTATAAATGAGGTAAATGCACCTTGTATTTAAATAATTAAATAATAAGCAAATTTCCTTAGCAATGGTTAATGAACCTTATGATGTGTAGGCAATTAATTAAATGTTAATAACTTATAATTGTGTATGATTGTATGTTTGTTAATAACAGAAAAATTCGTTGTGTATGAATGTATGTATGTATGATTGTAAACTATGTTGTCTTTTCATTTATTTTATTTATGAAAGTAAATGTATGTATGTATGTTCTTTAACAACAATATTACGAATTTTATCTATGCCAAACGACAATTTGTTGCTCAGATTATTGAAAATGTATGCTAATGAATCTATTGTTATGAAATAATTCTCTGTCTGCAAATTAATAAGTTCATTTGCTTTTTTCTCATTGCTAAAATTTGTTATTGACATATGATTTGCTTCAAACTCGGCTTTTGCTCCCAGAAGTCCGTCGAAGCAATCATTAATTTCTACGTGTAACCTGTTATTTGGATCAATATCTTTATTAGAGTAAACTAATTCTAGATGTGAACCGATTACATTAAGTATTTGTTTTTGTCATTTATTACATAACAATCGTCTTCTACCTCAAGGTCATTCCTATCTATTCCTGTATTCTCTAGAACTTGAGCATGATTTTGTGGGATTTTTATAATGTTTATATTCGTAACTTTTGACTTGAATTGTTTTCTAATTTCTCTAAACATGAACTCTGAGTTTTTATCGTTAAATTTTGAGAGTTTTCCTGCTAAATTTTTATTTATTTGCAAAGTGAAATTATCATTTATAATTTTCTTTATTAATTTTAATTTCATTTTAAGAATATTCACAGCGTTAGGTGTTAATTGGATTTGTATTCTAGTATGTTTTTTAATTATGGAAAGTATTTTGCTTTTCTCCTGTTGTAGTTTTCTTATGACTGGATTTGTAAATTTTTTATAAAATTGGATTCCGTAAATTTTGGAACCGTTCTGTCAATAGATACTGTGATGCATTCATTAATTTTTTCCAAATACCTTTCTATTTCAGAATTAGAAAGATTCCTGTTATTGGGGGGTGGTTCAAAATTAGCTATTTCCATTAGCACATTATGATTAAATCTTTTCCAGTTAGGGTTTTTAAAGTTATACTTCGGTTCTGGATAGTTTCGGAACAAGGTAATAAGTTGTTCAGGATTGTCGAGCGTGACAATCATCTCAATTGCATTGTGATCACTATCATATTCAATTGTTTTCAGGCTATTAATTGAATTATTTTCCTTTAAAACGTTCAAACGGGCATCAGCCATAAATAGATCAATAAAGGAATTACTTCGTGGGAAAGAAGGAAAATTTGAAGCATATAGTTTACATTTAAAATCTATATCATTGTTAGCTATCCAGTCTCTTAATATATGGCCCTTTGGGTTATCTATATCATTTCCCCAATCTCTATGCTTGCTATTTAAATCACCAGCAATTATATAGTAGTTATCTATTCTCTGTAAATTAAGTGCCAAAAAGAGTTGATGCAGTTCATTCTTAAAGAAATCATTGTTATTACCTGCCGGATAATACAATGATATTATGTATGTTTTGTTAGTTGGCAGTGGTATAGATATTATACAACATTCTAAGTATTTAAAACTGTTTATTTTTTTGGTTTTAATAATGTTAAATTTAATACCTTTTTTTAAAAGAATGGCTGTTCCGCCACCTCTAATTGTATTGGGTCTGTCCCTACGAATCATTTCACAATTCTCGAACCATATTTTATGTTTTGCGTTAAGTTTAGTTTCGTTAAGAATTACGCAATCTGGGTTATGTTGTTTAATAAAGTTACAGAGATCATATCTTCTGCTTAACCTAACTAGAGAATTAACATTTATATGGATAGTTTGAAAGTTTCTTATATTTATATTAGCCATTGTAATAAGTTATATATCTAATATAGAGTAAATGGTATCAATACGAGCCGTTTGAAGCTCGATTTGTTTTTGAATATTTATCATTTGGTTTGAAACATTTTGAATTGTATTTTTTAGTTCTTCCAATAGACTATTAATTGATGAGACATTATTTAAATTGTTTACAATTGTATTATTTTCTTGACTAATATTATTTTTTAAAATATTAGCATAACTTATATTACTGTTTAGAATCGTTTGCGATTTGTTAATTTTATTTTGTTTAACCTATTAACGCCCAACTTTTAAAAATTAAAAATAAAAAGTTTTTTTTTAGTGAAACGTTTTTAATTGAAGTAAAATGATACGAAAATACAAAAATTTATTAATTTTTTATGAAAATAACGTAAATATAGCCTGTCCTAAATATAGGACACTGGCACTTACACATATCAACCGTACTATAGGTGAAATCAAGACGCAGATTATTTTTTGTGGTAAGGAATGAAGCATTCCTTGCAGAGTGTCACATCGCATTTGACGCAAAATGAAAGAGGTTTGGATGAACAATTTTTTCCTTGACATCTTCGCTGTTTCGCTCTTTTTTCCATAAAATGACCTTGGTTGTCATATCTTACATCTTCGAAAACTTTTGTTGCAGACGTTCTCGGCCTACCGACAAACGGTTTTTGAATAATTTTCATGTATGGTACGGCAACAGATCGTCTGTACTCTAGCAAACTCAAATCAATATTGTTAACTAGCTTGTAAACGAGCCATGAGTTTACCATGGCCATATCAATACATCTAATAAATAGAGGCCAGTACCATTTCTTGGCTCTAATATTTGTTGCATACTTGCCCACCAACCAGTCGTGTTGATCCACTCCGCCCATGTAAGAGTTGTAATTCTTCAACAAAAGTGGTTGTGGTATGCTTCGCTTTTCTTTTGCCTTTCGATCCCACCTGCCTGCTTTATGGAGAGGTTCCACTGAATCGAAATTGGTGGCAATTGTAACGCACTTGTTGTCATTCCATTTCACAATAAGTATCTCTCCATTTGTATCGAATCTGAAATCATACGAGCCTCGTTCTTCTTTTCCAAGAGATTTGGAATCTTTTAAAGAGCACGAAGATAGCCTATTCTCCCTTAAAGTTCCAGTGGCACGGAATCCTAGCTGTTGCAGATGAATGAGTAAGTCTCTACTTGTAAACAAGTTGTCAAAATATATTTGATGACTTGCGGGTTCTGATACACAATCTAACATATCAAGTACTACCCTGGATCCTAAGGCCAAATCTTCACGATCATTTCTTGCAATTGATTTTCCAGTATACAGGTCAAAGTTATAGCAATATCCACTAACGCCACAAAGAGCCCACAATTTATAGCCAAATCTAATAGGCTTTCCACGTATAAATTGTTTTAGACCATGATGTCCATAATATTTGACAATCATTTCGTCGATTGCTAATTCTTTCTCAAATACGTGAAACTTTTTAAAGTTTTCGTTTATCATTTTTAGCAAAGGTCTAACTTTGAATCCTCTATCATCCTTGTCTATTACCAAGTTATCGGCAAAATGTATATATTTTTTTATTTTTAAATATTCATTTCTGGACATACATGCCTTGACAATATTTATACCAAGATCCTCTTCCTCGCTCCAATAATTTCTCTCAGATGGCAGTTGATGATATCCGCTGAACAATAAAATACCTAAAAACGATTTTAGTTTGTCTATTGTTACGGTGAACTCTTGATCATTTTTGCTTCTAGCATATTTCAGTGTTTCGTTAACAATGAAATCAAAAACGGTGTCAGTAAAATATTCTTCAAATATTTGAATTGGTGATTTTCCCGCTAGATTATTTTTAAGATTATCTCTATTTGTAGTGGCTGTTTGGAGTGTATCTGGCAATTTTGTGTAAACGGGTTTCACCTTTTTCCAGGAAAATGTTTGTTGAGTAAGGCAACGTCTTTTTTTAGGTATCTTTGCATTGACATGAGTACGAGTATTTTCAGCAGATGAACAACCAGGTAAACTTACTTCCTCTTGCTCATATGTTTCTGGAGCATCAGAATTAAGAGGTAATTTATATTGCAGTACAAGTTCTCCTGGTACATCACTGACTTCCACATTTCCTAAGTTGTTATCATCAGTTAGTTCATCTGGTTCTGGTGGAAGAATGACTATATCGAGATCTTCAGATGTCAAAAATGTAGGATCATTTACAATTTCCTCGACTTCACGTAACGACAATGCTCTTCTGTACATCTTTTGAGTAAATGTATGTAAATGTATAAAAATTTCTAGACTAATAGAATAACATATCAATATAACACCACGCAATAAAAAATTTTCACACAATATACTTACTTGGCATACAATGCAGAAATGAATTGTGCGAAGCAAGAGACAAACTCAAAATACTAAAATAACGTAACTGTAAATTTTTTTTATGCCAACATACAATACACAATACAGAAAATACTGAACAGTGCGTGGCAACAGACAAACTCGAAATATGAAATAAAAGAAGATAGTAAATTTGATAACGCGAAGTACCAGTGTCATATAAATAGGACAGCCATAATTGACCATCTATATTGTGAAGTTTCTAAATATTTTTTTTTAAATAACTGTGGCAACAGCTTTGGTGAACTGTTTTTCGAGTGAATAGTATAGTAAATGTTCGTTAATCCTTTTTTTATATGATTTATAAACATATATATAACGTTATAAAAACGTCATTTTGGGATTAAACGAAAGGATTATAAAAATCTTTTTAATGGTACAAACAATATATGGTCAAACACGTATTAAAAGGTTTAATGGGATACCACCTAACGATAAAAAAACTATTTTGAAAATACAAGTTATATACAGACCAAAAAAACACCTGTTTTTATACTGTCCTATAAATAGGACACTGGGGTATAATGGGTTAAGCATTTGCTTTTTGTTCTGCAATTTTCTCTGCAATTCCTTGAATTTCTCGCAGCCTTTGTAGGATGCAGGATGCCCATATTTGTTACAAAGATAGCAAAAAAGCTTTTCACGTTCATCTACAGGTGTTTTTAATGCACATGCACTGCTCTCATGATTCTGATTGCATTTAACACACCTAGGAGGCATGTAGCAGTTGGCAGCACTATGAAAAAAGTTTTGACACCGGCGGCATTGCGGAATTGTCTGTTTTCTGATAGGTTCCCAGTGAACACATCTATGCATGAGTCTTTTTATAGCTTCGAGCTCATTTATCTTACTATCTCCAGTTATTTGAACAAGAAATATTGGAAGTTCTATTTCATTCTGAGCTGATTTCTTGGTCACAAATTGTGTAACTTTAACAAATTTTAAGTAATTGCTTTCGAACTTAACTAATTCTTGATAAATTTCATTTGTATCGCTTTTGGCACTTAGACCTTTTAGTAGAAATGATTTCGTTTTTTCTACTTTAGGTGTAAATGTGTAAAAATTAACTTTGGTTTTTTGCAAGTATGTTTTTACTTTTTCATATTCGTTCATTGACGACATCAATAAAGATAACTTTTTGTAGTTATCTCTTGTAAATTCTTTTATCTTAAAATCATTTATTTTAAGACCTTTTTTTATAAACTCAATAAGTTTTTCAGCATCAATATCATAAATATTTAACGGAGGAATTTTTTTAATTTTAGTCTGATTTTTAGTTGTTGGGCTATTGTTATTTTCATCATTTGGGTTATTACTATCATTGTTAGTATTTTGTTTATTTATTGGTTCTCTTTTGTCATTTACACATTGTTCTACATCTTTTGCGAACTTATTTACAATCTCTTCATTACATTCTTCTTTTGAGAGAACGTAATAATAATTGGATTTTAAGTGTTTATTTGCAGAGCTTAAGTCTGCACTATTTTTTCTTTTATTTTCACTTTCTGTTATATCTGGAGCTTTAGCATTGCTCATCTTGATACTAAAGAGTATCTGTCTCTATCTTTGTTTTTTATTTTATTTTATACTATGAAAAAAAAAATAAATAATAATAATATTGAAAAAGTATACGATCGCACCACCAATACGTCTGATCACCATGACAAGTCAATAACGACTTTTTGCTTCGAGTAGTCTTTGATGCCTCTTGTTGCACCTCGTCAAACATTTCATTGAACGAAACTTTAAAGGTTGGTCCTACGATTCAACAGGATCTTATGATTACAATTTTATCGTTTCGACTCAACAAGTTGGCCTTATCCGCTGATATCTGCAAAATTTATAGACAGTTCTTAGTCGATAAAAAAGATCGTAACTTTCAATTAATTTTATGGAGAAACGAGCCCAGCAATACAATCAGTTTATATCAGTTAAACAGCGTAACGTATGGGACATCAGCCGCTCGTTTTCTCGCTATACGAAGCCTATTTTTTATCGCCGATTTCTACAAGGAAGAATTTCCCATTGGTTCTGACACCCTCAAACAGGATCTATATGTCGATGATTTGCGCACTGGTGCAGATGACTTTTCCAAACTTCTTGAAAAAAGACACCAAATTGTAAAAATTTTAGAAAAGGCTGGTCTTTAACTATCAAAATGGAATTCAAATAGCCAAAATATTGCTTCGTGTACTGACGAAAAGCAACTAAAAATAAATGAAGAATACATCACTAAAGCTCTTGGAAGCCCAAAAGTGACGTTTTCTGTTTTCGTTTTGATATTCCAGCTATTGAAGTTCCAACAAAAAGATTAGTGTTGTCAGCTGTGGCGAAAATATATGACATTCTCGGCCTACTAAGTCCAATTGTAATATTTTGCAAGATTTTAATCCAAGAAATATGGAAGCAAAAATTGGATTGGGATACACCGTTGAACGCACGATTGTTAAACCGATGGCAACAACTTGAACACGATTTTCAACATATAAATAAAATTGAAATTCCAAGATTTGTTGGCATTTCGCCCAAATCAACATTTGAAATCCACGGTTTTGCAGACGCCTCTCAATTGGCTTATGGATGTTGTATTTACACTCAAAATATTTCATAAGTAAAATAAACGAAAAATGTGGTTCATTTTACGAAAATATTCGTTGTTTTTACGGTACGAAATGCTGCGTACATAGTACAAATAATATTTGTTTATTCTACGAAATACTTTTTGTCTGTAAATAACAAAATTTTGTACTTTTACAAATTATTTTTCGTAAATTTACGAAAAACAATGTTTTTATTACAAAAGAAATCCGTGAATCATGAAAAGCAATTTGGTGTAATATACGAATTTTTGTATAAACCTAAAATCTGTAAACAAATTAAAATCTGCAAAAAAATTTATTTATTTTACATATGAAAAACAATTTTGTAATATAATCTGTAATTCTTGGAATTGAAGTTTGTAAAAATTATAAAAAGAAAAACATAATTTAAGGGGGGTTGTTACAGACTCTGCATTCCTCATACATCACATACATATACATACATATTTTGCACTGAAACTCACGAATCAAACTGGGAACACAACTGGGACGAACAGCGAATTTTTCGTTGCGAACTTTCGACATAGAAAATAAAAGACATTTGTTCATATGTTCACAACACCCCTGTCAAACGAAATTCGTCCTGCTTGACGAACTCTGCGATAGATTTATTTAGATGGATTTTCTCTTTCTTTGCACTAACCATAACCAATTATCACTTACAAGATCTGTTACTTATTCGTTGTTGGTGTTCCGTGTACGAGATTTATCGTTCTTCCCAGTTGTGTTCCTATCGTAAGCCAAAAAGTATTTTTTTATTACAACAATTTTTATTTTAATTGAAATTTGTTTAAAATTTTTTTATATTTGTATATAATGACAAGAAACCAAATGGGGAAAATATTAAAAAATAAAACAAACCAACAGTTTTCCAAGTTTTTATTTCGTAAAATTTACGAAACCTTTGCAAATTTAAGAATAATTTTGTACTGCAAAGAAAATGATAACAAAACAAAATTTGTTTATTCTACGAAATTTCCAATTTTATAAAAATGATTTATTTTATACTAATAATAAAATAAACAAAAAACATGGTACTATATACGAAAATAATTGTACGAAATAATTTTTGTAACTTAACGAAATTCGTAAAATTACAAAATCTGTTTTCCTGCACAAGCCACAAATATATTCGTAAAATGTACAAAATTTTCGTTTATTGCACAAAAATTAAATTACGAAATAATATTTCGTATATTTAAGCATGGAATATTTTGAGTGTACGTACGCGTAACTCATGAAAGTGAACATAAGTAAACTTTATTGATAGCAAAGTCGAAAGTCGCTCCAGTACTTCAACAATCCTTGCCACGTTTAGAGTTTTGCGCAGCCGTGTTGCTTAGTCGAACGTGGGAGAAGATCAAAAATAAATTTAATCATCTCACCCACCGTGTTGTCTTCTGGTCAGACTCAAAAATAGTGCTAACTTGGCTCACCAATCACTCATCGTCTTACGTGTGCTTCGTTGCAAATCGAGTATCAATAATACAGAATTTTACTCACAATATTCCTTGGATGCATGTGCCTTCTAAACAAAACCCAGCCGATGTCGTATCAAGAGGCTGCTTTGCCAATGAATTAAACAACACAATTTGGTTCACAGGTCCGAAGTTTCTCGCAGAACAAGAAATTAATTGGCCCAAAGGTTATATCGGAAGTATCGAAACTCCCCAACTAGAAATGAGAAAATCTTCTTTCAAAACTACTATCGTTGTTAACACAACCGGCCGGCTAGGAAATACGCCGTTATCGTATGATACAAGGTTTCCTGTCCTTTTACCAAAGGACCACAATTTCACTAAAATGTTCATCGAGTATCTTCATCGCAAACATTTACATGCTGGTCCAAAAGCACTGCTTGGAATTCTCCGCCAGCAAGTCTGGGTAATCAACGCTAGAGAGCTGGTCAGAAAGGTTGTCCGAAATTGCGTCCATTGCTTTAAGTGCAACCCTCGTCTATTACAACAACTCATGGGTGATCTTCCTGCAGATCGATTAAAGGCTCAACGTCCTTTCCTCGTCTCAGGTCTCGACTTTTGTGGGTCGTTTTATACCTCTTACCGCATTAAAGGCAAGCCTCCTTACAAAACATATGTAGCTATATTCGTATTCTTTACATCCAAGGCTATTCATGTTGAAATAGTATCAGATCTTTCGACTAATACCTTTCTTTTATGTTTGAAACGCTTTATAGGTCGTCGTCGTATCCCTCAAAGGATCTATTGCGATAACGCAACAAATTTTGTTGGCGCCAACAATAGACTACAGGAATTCAAACAACATTTTCTTCATGAAGCTAATGTCAAAGAGATAGTCGACTATAGCACAACCACAGGGTTCAAATTCTCGTTCATCCCTCCTCGATCTCCCCACTTTGGTGGCCTGTGGGAATACGCTGTTAAATCCACAAAAACACTTCTCGTCAAAAATATGTGTCATGCCAACTTAACTTATTACAAACAACCCTCATCGAAGTTGAAGCCATACTAAATTCTCGGTCATTAGTAGCTCGATCGGACGATCCAAATGATGGAGAAGCCTTAACTCCTGCTCATATGTTTATTGGGTCCTCCATGCTGTCGTTGCCAGATGAAAATTTAAGCAACCATACGTATGTGAAATATCTCAAACGTTGGCAAATGGTAACCTACCTTAAACAACAGTTTTGGCGACAGTGGGTTCGTGATTATGCGCTAAATCTTCAATAAAGATGCAAATGGTTTAAGACTCATGAAAATGTGAAGGAAGGCGCACTTGTAATTATTCATGAAGACAACCTTCCACCTCAGCATTGGCTGCTTGCCCGTGTTCTTAAAGTAATACCAGGTCGTGATGGAAGGGTGAGAGTAGTTGATCTAAGAACAACAAAGGGAGTTCTCCGAAGATCCATCCACAAAATTGCACCGCTACCAAACCAGTTTGATTGAAAGGACCTTTCAATGGGGCAGTATGTTGGGTCGAAACATTATAAAGTATTTTGTTTGTTTAATTGTTATGTAAAATTTAATTATAAAACACATACATATAAAACTAGATGTACGAAGTTATATACAGTCTTCATAAATACATATGTATACATAATAAGCTCAAATAATTCCACTAAGCATACAAAAGTATTGTAACCATAATCATTTCATTTAGAGTATTTTAAAACAACCAACTGTATTTTTCTTGAGTTAAATATTTCCTTTAAACTTCTAACTATACATACATACATATGTACATACGTATATTGTCTCATTATGTATATACACATATAAAAGCACTCATTCTTTAAATACACTATGCCACAAAAGTCTAAGGACGACATCAAAAACTCAATTTATTTTTATTTTTAAAACAAAAATAACTTTATTACTTGTATTTTAATTAGAAAGTGTAATTAAAAATTAAACTCAAATATAATTTCATAAAAAAATACCAATTAAATCAAAAAACTTTAAGTGAAATTAATATAAGGAAATATTTGGTCTCACAAAAGTCTGCGTACGATAAGATTACATGATGTTCTACTTGTCACTCAATAACTAGTTGGTCCTCCTTTTAATTTTACCACTTCCTTTAGCCTATTAGGCATTGAATAAGCCAGCTTTCTCGTAAATTCTGGAGAAACCTTCTCCCATTCTCCCTCCAAAACCGATTTCAGCTCCTGAACTGATGACGGTCTTGACTTTTGCACTTGCGTTTTCAAATACGCCCATAAATGTTCAATAACGTTAAGGTCAGGGGATTGAGGTGGATGTTCCAACTTTGAGCTAACGTTATATAATAACCACTCCCTTACCAGTAGAGAAGAATACTTCGGATCGTTGTCATGCATAAATGTGTAGGCAGTATCCATATTCAATTTTGTGATGCTTGGAAGAAATTGGTATTTTAAAATATCCAAATACATGCGTGCATTCATTATTCCATCTATGAACTTCAAGTTTCCCACACCATTTGCCGACATGCACCCCCATACCATGACAGACCCCCTCCGTGTTTGACTGTAGCTCTAAGATTTTTAGTAGCCAAGGCAGAATTCGGTTTCCTCCAGGCCTTGCATATACCATCACTTCCGAAAGCATTGAATTTACATTCGTCCGTGAAAATAACGCGTTCCCAGAAGTTTGGATCAGTTAAATGTATCTCTTGGTACTTCAGTGCATAATCCAATATTTTCTTCCTATTAACCTCACTAACAAATGGCTTTTTTCTGGCAACGTGCGAACGCAAATCGTTTCTTTTAAGGCAACGTGTGATGGTTTCTGGATGAACATCAATTGCGTTGTATTTTAATACATCTTTAGATAACTTTACCGCACTTAACTTGGGATTTTCAGTTATTCTTCTAACTATCACTCGTTCCATTCGTTCATCTATCTTTTTTGGACGTCCACATCTCGGAGAACTTGCGTATGAACCGGTTGCTTTATAATTTCTTATTATAGTATCTACTGTGGACTTTGCCAAATTTAATATTTTACCCACTTCCGACAAAGATTTTCCATCGCGGTTTAGCTTAACAGCAATTTTACGGATATCTTCACTTATTTCACACATTTTATCCAATTTAACACAAAATCTTTATAAAACTAAATTGCCTGTAACTTTTTAAGACCTGATTTGTGTAGAAGAATACAAAATAGTTTTAATTTTAATTCCGTTATAACGCTAAAAGTATGAAACCAAAGCCGTCCGGAGACTTTTGCGGCGTTTCCAAACAAGCATTTTTTGGTTTTGTTGCTTAAGTATGGTATAAGACCGCGTTGCCCAATTTTTTTAAAGTTCACTTTGTTTTCCATAACATTGTACGTAATTATATAGAATTATATGAAAATCCATCATTAATTTTTGGAATTATAATGAAATTAATAATCGTCCTTAGACTTTTGTGGCATAGTGTATGTACAAACTTAACGGGACTGCATTCTTTGCATTCCAAGCAAGTTAGTTTTAAGCAAAATAATTTCATAATAAATTTTGGTCTTGCAAAGTAAGTGAAGGAAAAACCTTGTACAACTCAATAATATAAAGTCTCTTATTTTTTTTTTATTTTTTTTATTCAACAGTTATCATTATGAGCATCAGAACTCACAGGCATTTCTGCCGTTATAACCCACTTCACAATTCTGTTTCCTTTGAGGTACTTACATATATATAGAGTATTCCTCAAGGGCACTTTGTTTGTGTTTTTTTGTTTACGTTTTTTTTTTGTTTTTGTTATTTCTATATGTAAAAAATATTAGCAAAGCAAATAAAGCTTATTTATTAAAGTCAATATGTATTACGAATATTTGAGACTTACTTTCATCAAAAATGACGACGATGTAGGACCATAACAGAGTTCCCAGATTTCTTTTGACTGAAATTACCAATTTAAAAATTTTCATCCCAAAAAATCCCCAATATAAGTAATACTATTTCAATTTCAGTTCATTTAGTTACGAGTATTTTCTTATGATTATTTAATTTTCACTACGGTTCATATTATTTATATACATATGTATATGGGTAATTATGGCAATAACGTATTTTTGGACGTCATTCTCCCAAGGGTTTGATAATAAAAATAAAGTTTTTAGTTCAATTTGGTAAAAAAAAAATTGACACACCAAAGCGATTTTTAAAATGCATTTAGTATTTTATTTTTTTAAATAACTTTTTTTTAATATGATGAATACATGTATTGTTACATTATTATTTATTTATGTTTGTTTTTTACCCTTTAAAACACCTTTCTGTGTACTGCAACGAATTAAAGACCCCAGTGTGCTAATTAGAGTTAAGAATGACACTATTTGATTTATTGTAATATATCTGTGGCAAAAAGAAAAAAGTGCTAAAGTCCAGATAAGCACATTTTGAGTTTGTAGCACCTCTGAAATCTTCATATTCAAAAGTAGTTCCGACAAAAATTTCTATTATTTTGTGCTATTTTTCAGGAAGTTATATCGCAATAAATTCATGCTTGTCTTTGTTTGACTTATAATCTCATACGGAATATTTTTTTTTCATATATATATTTATTTATCGTATCTTCAAAAATGAACTAACAATAGGTAATCAAATATTAAATCTAAATATAATTATTAGGCCCGACCAGTATCGGACATAAACTTAGTGATAGTTATAAATAATACATAAGTAGTGATAATCAAAAAGGAAAAAAAAGAACTATTTTTAAGCAGTCCCATCTGGAGTGTTGAGTATAGGAGCCCTTGTGTCCCTCTTTTTTAGGCGGATGTGTCCAGTAAAGCTCAAAATATTACGGGCAAGCGGATTAGGATGTGACTCGAGTTTTGTTAAATATTTGCCTGCGTATTTTGCCATTTCTTCACTCACTAGTGGCATATTTAAATCACGATGTATATTTTAATGTAATTTTTAATGTACCATGGAGCCCATGTTATCAAACGTAAAATTTTGTTTTGCCTTCTTTGGAGTTTCTCAATATTTGAAGCTGAAGCAGTACCCCATAGCTGAATTCCATAGCACCATATTGGCTTCACAAGCGACTTGTATATCAAAAGTTTGCAGTCTAGGCTGAGTGTTGAATTTCTGCCAGTTAACCAAAATATTTGAGTTAACTTAAGTTTCATTTGGGTTAACTTAGAGTCAATATGATATTTCCATGTAAGCCTTCGATCAAGGTGTATGCCAAGGTATTTCACATGTAAGTTTTGAGGAACAATTAGATTATTGATTGTAATGGGGGAACAAGTGTCTTTTCTTAAGGTAAATGTTACCTGAGCACATTTCTGTTCGTTTACCTTTATTCTCCACATGTTTAACCATAGTTCTAGCTGCGTAATATGTTGTTGAAAATATCGGGAAGCCTCGTGAGTGTTTTCCTGCATACTAAGGCAGGCTGTATCATCGGCAAATGTCGATGTGTGAGTATTACTGCTCAATGGCATATCACAAGTATAAATCAAATACAAAACTGGCCCCAGTATACTCCCCTGTGACACACCGGATGAGATTATTTCAGGCTTACTCATAAAGTCTCCTTCCACAACAGTGAACCTGCGGGCAATAATGTAACTTTCCAGCAGATTTAGAATGTTTATTGGTAGGTAAGTCTTTAATTTTAAAATTAGGCCTTAATGCCACACTTTATCAAATGCCTGAGAAACGTCAATGAACAGCGCAGAGCAATACTTTTTTTCTGCAAAAGTTTTTCTTATAAATTGAACCAATCTATGAGTTTGTTCAATGGTGCTATGCTGACTTCTAAAACCAAATTGATGGTCCGGTATGCACCCACTACTAACTAGAATTGGGGACAATTTTGTCATGAGCAGTTTTTCGAAAAGCTTTGACATTGTTGACAGTAAACTTATTGGCCTATATGACTCAGCTTTGGTAAAATCTTTGCCCGGCTTTAGAATCATTTTAACTTTGGCAAGCTTCCAGCTATTTGGATAATAATCCAGTCGTAAAATGGCGTTAAAAATAAATAACAGCATTCTAATTGCAATACGAGGCAACTTTATTAGCATCTGGTTACTAATTCCATCAATACCCGGAGCTTTCTTCGGGTTAAGTTCAGCAATTAGTTTTTGTACATCACACGTTCTAAATTTTATGAGTCGAGGGGGTAGCGCCACTACATTCGGCAAATCAATAACACCAGTACATGAGTTAGGGGTAAATACTGATTTTAAATGCTCAGCAAATATTTTACCTTTTTCAGTATCGCTTCTTGCCCAACCCCCTGTAGATGTACGCAGAGGTGGTTTAAACCCAACTGGTGTTTTAAGCTTCCTAGCAGCGCGCCACAAAGAGTAATTAGATGCTGGTGTGACATCAAGACCTTCCAAATAATTTTTAAGAGATGCAGTTTTTTCAAATGCAAGCAACTCTTGGAGTCGTTTAGTACACTCTTTAAATCTGATTTTAAGTTGGGGTGATCTTGGCTGTTGCCATTCTCTTCTAGCTCTTTTTTTCACTTACGAGACGTTCAATATCCTTAGAATAAATTCTATTTAACCTAGTCTGCGGATGGGAGGTAGTGGCATGCTCAGCAGCCTGTTTAATATTTTCATTAAGGTTGGCAATGTTAGATTCAATATCATCATGTGTTCTTAGCGTAATATTTTCCGTGCAATGACTACTAAGATATTTTTTAAATCGCAGCCAATTAACACGATTTATCAACTTCGCATATGGGTGAGGTAAATCACTTCTTAATGGGCTACAAATTGTAACGACCGTGGGAGAGTGATCGGACGAGAGATCTAGAGAAGCTTCAATTTGAATTGAATCCCTAGAGATATTTTTCATGACGCCAAAATCTATAACATCCGGAATTTTTTGTATGCCAGTAGGCCAATAAGTGGGCTCCCCACTCGAAATAACATCCAAGCCCATTTTTGAAATTGTGTTGAACAACGCTCGACCTCTGGGTGTAATAAGATGCGAACCACAAAACGTATGTTTTGCATTGTAGTCGCCAGCTGCAACAAAACAAGGTCCAAGAGATTTGTAGAAATTTTCGTATTGATCCTCAGTGATTGAAAATCTGGGAGGGGAGTAAATTGATATCACGAAATTCGCACAAAAATTTTTAATGCCAATATTTGTTGCTTATAGATGCTCTTCACAAATGTTGTCAAGAATGTAGTGCCTGAGTCTTGACTTAATTAAAATTGCTGAACCACTGCATGCTCTTCCTCTCGGGTCCTTTGAATCATATAAGGTGTAGCCATAAATTTAAAAAAGGCTTCTCGAAGTCAAATGAGTCTCAGAGACCAACATTATATCAATATTTTTTTCCGTGAGGGAGTGCTCAAGTTCATTTTTATGTTGGCGAATGCCGTTTGCGTTCCAGAAACATATTTTTAACGTGTTCATGGCTTCTTAACTAATGCCTGAAGCAGTGTATTCTGCATTCACAGCATTTCTTGCATCATGCTAGTCATATTTGTTGTAAAACTATTAATAGTTAGCACCAAATTCCCAATAGTAGCTTCAAGGCGACTAAAGTTAAAGCTTGAGTTTGCATTCGTTGAATTATTAGGCGGTGCAACATTTTGTATGGGAATAGAACTAGTCATAGCAGCATCGGCATACGATACACGGGAACTAACTGGTTGGCTCACTTGCGCAATAGTGGCAGATAAAGCGTTTGCTGATTGGGCCGGGGCCAATTTAGGGGTTTGCCTCATAGTCTGTTTGACGAAAGAGTACACAGGACAACCTCTGTATTTAGCGGTGTGATTACCTCCACAATTACTAAATTTTTTGTCACTTTAATCTTTTGGTTTATTGCAACTAGCAGTGCCGTGTAATTCGCCGCACACAACACAAACAGTAGGTAATTTGCAGTAAGTTTTAGTATGGCCATATTCTTGACAATTATGGCACTGTACGGGTCCTGAACGCTTGTGTGGTTCTTCAACGATATAATAGATATTTTAAATTATATATTGGATGGGTCTCATTTTTTTCAATTTTATATCATTTGGCTCAAGTTCAACGCAAAATAGAGGTTGGGGGATATTATCCCTATTTATTATGTTCGATACATATTTTACTTTAAAACCCTTTTTTTTCTTCGGGAGCAACATAAGAATCTATGCCCTTCAATACAATCTGCATACCTTTAGCACTCTTGAGCTGATATGTGTAGAAATTTGTTTTACTTTTTTCAAATTCAGAAACCATTTTGCGAAAATCTTTTTCTTCATAAATTTGAATTTTCGTTTCATCAATATTACCACGTTTTATTGGAAAAATGTGAAATTTATTCTCACGAATGACTGAAACTAATTTTTTAATAAGAGCGTTTGAGTTTTTTTCTCTTAAATAGATTGATGGCGGCTTGGAGGTTGTAACGACGAAAGTCGGGTGACCCTCGTTTTAGCCGTACAACCTAGAGAATGTCACCAGATTTATGGGCCAAGCACCCGAAACCAATTTATTTTTCTTTTAATCAAAGTAATTTGTATTAACTATTACAATTGCATAATATCATTAATATTATCCCACATATTATTTTTGTTATAATAATAACATTATATTATTTAGTTAGTCAATAATTTAGACGTACTCAGATGAGCAAACATATTCATTTGTTATTGAAACATCAATTTAAAACTAACGCATTTTTTTTAGATGGAGTCGCCATCTATATGTAAATTATTGTACTATTGCAAATAAGTTGACATTTTTAAACAACCATTATTTAGTAAGTTACGCCTTATGACAACTAAGTAATAGCAGATATTTTTGGGTATATAAGGAAGAATCTTATTATCAAATGGAGAGTCTGCTGCTAGCTGTCAGCAAGGTAAGAACACAAAGTTGAACGTTGTTAAAACACACCTATTATTGAAATGTGTTAAAACACACCTAATATTAATATTAATTGAATTTGTCTATACATTTTCTCGATGTCGGTGGTGAAGACGAATCTGGGGAATCGAAAACGCAGTAAAATTGAGAAAAGTTCACTTTGAATACTTGGCCCTGTATACATCAGATCATTTAATGAGTAGCCTGACGAGGTTTTAGCTGATGCATCGAATACCACCCTGAGTTTTGTTGTGGTGCTATCTGGTTTCAGGACGCAGTGATGAGGAATAATGTATTTAGGATTTAATACAGTGTCGATATCTACCTTCTGCATGTGCCCCAATTGCTCGTAATCTCGCATAAATTTTATATATTCGGTTCGAATTCCTTCATCTTTTTGGAGTCGACGCTCTAGACTCATGAATCGGTTGTATGCCATCGCATGGGATTCTCCTAACGCACTTGGGTTTTCACGAAAAGGAAGACTGACTATGAAGCGACCCTCGCCATTGGTAAGAACATGTTGGGTAAAATGTGCTTCACATAGTTTTTCGGGGAGCGAGAGAACCTTTTCGCTGCTTTCGATATCGTCCAATTTCCACAAATGCTCTATGGCTTCTTCCAATGAAGTGGAGTCTCCAAATACTGCACATGTTGTAGCACATAAGGGACTCGGGATTGGATTTTTCCCGATTGCTCCACCCACAATCCATCCCAAAGCTGTATTTTGAAGTGTTGGAAGATCGTCAGCAAGGTGTATTGTGCCATTTTGAGTTAATTTGAAGAAAAATTCCGCTCCAAGCAGCAAATCTATTTTTTCCTGCTGATAGAAATGAGGATCTGCTAGGTGAATATTGTTGGGAATTCCCCAAGTTGAAATGTCAACATGCTGATTGGGTTGCGAGGGAATTATGCTAGGTAGAACATACGCTTCAACATTTGCTGAGAAATTGCGATTCCTGGACATCATTCCAATATTTATGCGATATTTTGAATTTTTTCGAATTTCACCTACACCATCAATACAGAGGGAGGTCTCAAATGGTGAAATGGACAATTTTTGACAAAGCCGTTTGGATGCAATATTTACTTGTGAGCCAGAGTCTAATATTGCTCTAAACTCATCTGATACACCATTTGAGGCCGTAATGATAACTCTTGCCGTTGCTAGCAATACATGACCCTGGCGGCCCGCACCGATATTTGTTGTTGCTGATGCAACTGCTGCTACTTCTGAGGCAGGAGGCTTTACTTCTGGACTCGGATTCAAAGCTGAAGATGGAGTTGATGAGCCTTTTGTTGTTTTGGTATTGCCCCTTTTTTCTAAGTGGAGCAACGTGTTGTGTTTTTTCGCACACCTTTTGCAGCTACCTGAATTACAACTTTTTGAACCATGGTCACTTCCGAAGCAATTTACACATAACCTTTTTCGTTGTACCCATTGCAGTCGTTCTGCTTCTGATAGTCGCAGGAATTTATTGCAGTGGTATAGTTTGTGGTCACTACTATTGCACAGTCTGCATGTACTACTATTGCTTCCGTTAGTTGTTATAATTGTTGATACCACCTTGTGTTGTGGTTTGTCCTTCAGAGTAACTGCCTCCATTGACTGAAAGTTTCTCTCCAAGAACTCCAAAAATTCCTTGATTTTTGGAACTTCGCGTGGATGTGAAAGAGATTGCTCGTAGCGAAGGCGGGTGGGTTGATCCAGTCTTTTTAATAACAAGTGTAGTAGCAACGGATCCCAAGTGGCTGTGTTTATTTTAAGATTCTGTAATGCTAATAGACACTCTTGTGTTTTATCATGCAATGACTTGTAATTATCGCTTGAAGCTCTGTTTGGAACATCGACCAGCTCCTGTACCAGTTTGCCAACAAGCAATCGTTTGTTGTTGTAGCGCTCTATTACTAATGACCATGCTGCCTCAAAATTATCTCCTGTAGCAGTGAAGTGCTTGATAAGATTTCCTGCTTCGCCTTCCAGATGTGTTTTGAGATACCACATTTTTTGAATGTCTGGTATCGGTTGTTGTATTATTAGTGAAGAGAACAAATCATGAAACTCCTTCCACTTCAAATAATTTCCTTCAAATTTAGGAAGCGTTATCTTGGGAATTGGAATTGTCCGTGAATCTTGCTGATTATTTTGGGGCATGGGGTGGGCTTGATCATTTGTACTATTTCCAGTGGTTTTAATCGCCGTCCGCAGCCTTTTTTCTAACTGAATGAATCTATCCATATTATAGCCTTGTTTGCTTGTGTCAGCACTCAATTCTGCAATTTGATAATGCAAACTTTCAATATTTTGCCACAAATTTGTTGCGGTTTTGGTGTCTTCTCTTGTGAAGACGTCTTCTAAAAGGCGCTCCAACGATGACATCATGGCGGCTTGCCTCCGCATGAGCTTGACTAGCTCTTGTTGATTTACTGAGTTGTCAGTGGTAAGTATAGTTGGCTCTGATCCGACTGATTGAATTTGTTGCTTGCCGGTAGATTCAGTAATTTTTGTTTTTGCATTTTCAAAAATCGCCTTATATTGGTCTACGATATTCATAACTGCGGTGTAATATTCTTCAGTGAAATACTGATGTTCCATTGGAAGGTTTTCAATGAGGCGAATCTTGGTGTCATTGGTCTCGAATTCTGACCATTCCGCTTCCAGTCGTCTCAACCTTTCCTGGAAATAATCTGTAGAATCCTTTCTTGATGCAGGATCTTTCTTGAAATTTCGGACTATGACTTCAATTTTGTTACCAATTTGTTTTTGGTTGATGACCAATTCCTCGAAAGAAGCCATGATTCAATCGTTGTTGTGGGTAACGAAAATCGATGGAGGTTGTTGGAGGATCAAAATTGGCTGACAAAAATTTTTTATTTATTTGCCAAAATGTTGATTGGTCTGGTTGATATCCAGCTGTCTTGATAAGTCTTAAAAGCCTGTTGTCACCAAAATGTTATTTGGTGGATTGTTGACGATGTAGACTTGTTGCTGTCTGACGTCGTAATTAGGAAATTCGTGGATGTCCTGTGTAGAATGAGCCTCGACTTGAATGTTGTAGCAAATCTGTAGCAGGATGTTGAATTTCAAAAGGCTGTGTTGATGTTTTTTAAGAATATAAAAGTCCTTTGCCACTGGTGGGAAAAACTTACGTATCCTTAAAAGTTTGATTTGTAGCGCTGTTGCGTGTTTTTAAAAGTTTTTCTTTTTTTTTTTTTAAGTTTGAAAGCTAGGGGTCACCAGAAAAAATGTTAATTATTAGTATTATTCAATTCCAACACTTGAATTGGAACCGTACTAATTGTTTTTTTTTATTGTTTTATCTTCAAGCACTTGTAACTTGAAGACAATGAATCGGAAAAAATTAAAACACTCAGATTTATTTTGTGACTGACTGACAAGAATTTAAATTTTATTACGATACTTATACTAAATTAATAACAAAAAAATTGCTGAGCTAATGTCTACAGAAACTTAAAATTTATGGGAAATTAACCAATCAGAACAAAGTTGTAATTAATGCAATTTAATACCTTTAATATTTTGCTTTGGTTGGACAAGTTCAATTAATATTAATATTAGGTGTGTTTTAACACATTTCAATAATAGGTGTGTTTCAATAATAGGTGTGTGTTACACATCCATCAGCATTGTACTTGCCTCTAAACACATCTAGTGGACAGACTTATAATAGCACAACTAGTGTAGAATATTTGTCGCAGCTGTAGGTTGTGTGGTGTTACACATCCCGCCTAAACCTGTTATCGCTCTCCACGAGCACACCGCTCCTTCTGAGCAATTCCGTCGCGTTCTCACACGCGCAGTTTGTAGGTTGTGTGGTGTTACACATCCCGCCTGCATCTGTGTGCTAGTGACTGCGCTCCTCGCGAGCACGCGTAATACCGCTCCCTCTGAGCATTTGTTTCTCGCGTTCTCACACGCGCAGCCCACAGGTTGTGTGGTGTTACACATCCCGCCTGCAGCTGTGTGTCAGTGAATGCGCTCTCCACGAGCATGCGTAATACAGCTCCCTCTAAGCATTTGTTTCTCGCGTTCTCACACTCGCAGCCCACAGGTTGTGTGGTGTTGCACATCCCGCCTGCAGCTGTGTGTCAGTGAATGCGCTCTCCACGAGCTCTGTCTTTCTGACCGCGCTCATTAGTCATTTGAGTTGTCATTTAAAATGATAAATTTAATTTTGTAATTTAAAAGTAAATAAATATTCGGCATTGAATTGACTTCGTGTTTTACTCTCTCATGGTCTCAAAAATCAATAAATTTTTGTAGACGAATCCTGGACATCGCTGAGTTTTACCCCAGCCTACGAAACTTCGTTACAATGGCGCCCGAGCAGGGACCCTGAGAGTATAAATAATTAGAAAAACAACATTCCTTATCGCCATTTTTTTTTGTGAAATTACTAACTAAAAATTAAGCGAATAAAAAAATTAAAAAAAAAATATATAAATATCGACTAAAAATAATAAAATAATTAATGAAAATAAAAAGATAAAACAAAATTTAAGAACCTAAAGAAAAGTGAAAAATAACTTGCGACAAAAGCAGCGCATAAAAAAAAGGAATATAAAGAAAGTAAAATAATTTTTTTTTACGCGATCATCAACAATAAGAAAATATTAAAACTGTGTGAAAAAAAGGAACATTAGTAAATTAAGAACAGTAATCATAAAAACATAAAAAAAAATTATTGAAAACAGATCTTGTAAACTGTGTTACACATTAAATCAGAAATTTAAAACAAATTTTCCAAACGAGGTTTGAACATTGGATTCTAAAATATGAAATATTGCAATAGAAAGTTAAATCGGTGTTGAGCACGAAATATAAAACAAAGATAAACATCAATTAAAACTAAAAGTTATTTTTTTTAAACAATAAATTAAAACAAAAAGAAAAAAAGAATATATATCCGGGTAAAATATTAAATTAAAATATTTTTAAACGGTGGCACATACTATTTAAAATAAAATTAACGCGATAACATTGAATTTAAATTGAAATTAATTCGTGATAAAAACTATAAGTAAGCGGTAATAGAAACTAACCAAAAATAAAGAGCAATAAAAAAATAATAAAATAAAAGTAAACTTAAACGTTGATAATATACCGCCGGGAAAAACCATATATAGATTTTTAGCAAATAAAAAAAAAATTAAAACACTAAATGAAAAGAAAGGAGGGAGAAAAGACAATAGATTCCAGTGCAGCTGTCATTCAGGCGTCCACGCACAACCAGATTGCGTTAAGATTCACCTTAATTGAACATGTGAGGAAATGGGGCATACTGTACGATGGAGACAGTGATCCATTAGCCTTTATCGACCGAGTGGAAGAACTGGCAGAAATATATGCAGTATCATTGGACCAATTGCCAATAATCATGCCAGTATTTCTACAACATCAGGTTCTAGTGTGGTACCGATGCAATAACGAGCATTGGCAGGTATGGGATACATTTAAAACAAGTTTCTTAGAATTTTTTCTTTCCGCTAGATACTTAGAGCAACTTGACGATGAGATTCGTGCTAGAAAGCAGCAACCCCAAGAACCGTTTAAAACTTAAGTCCTGGCAATACAAAATTTGATGCGGCACTCGCAGTTGACTAAAGAACAACAGCTACAACAAATCTTTACAAATTCTTGGGCAAAATATCAGTTGTATATCAAACGAAGTTAACTGAATTAATCCGCCTGGCAGAAGATCTGGAAGCCATATCTCCACTAGATGCGCTACCCAGAGTAGAAAGCTTACGTGCGACAGTCGCTAGTGACAACGCCCGGCAGAATTGGTGCCAGCGCCCGGAACACTTCAACCATTCTCTACACAAGGATCTTCTACCCGACAATCATGGATCAGGAAATACCAACGGGTCATCGACGAAAATTAGGGGCTTCGAAACTCCAAAGAAGTCCATTCAAACTGCCACCAGTATAATACGTCTACTATGTGTAAAATCGCCAATAGAATCCTCCAGCAACTCCACGAATGAACTCAAAACTCAGATCCGGACAAATTACTCCATTAACCCACACAACTCGGCAGCAAGCAAGATGACGAAAAATAAAAATTGTTGTCAGCGCAACTCGTCACCTTCGTGGGTAGAGATATCACCGAGATCTGTCCAGCTACTACAGCCTTGGTACATCACACCAAAACGGGTCCCGTGGCGGCGTACATCCCAAAGTCCGCCCACACTACCATTCACCACTTTCTCCCCGTGTGTGTTCATACCAACAACATCCGACAAAGCATCATTCCCCGTGGACTCACCAAAAACCAGTTCAGTCCCACGACACATGCAAACCGGAAGCAGCCATGAGTTACCGCTGGAACTCCAAGAACGAATTAATCATCTACAAGAAAAAAGATCAACGCGCCAGCGACATCGTTTTCAGCAACGTATTCGAGAGACAGTGTACAGAGTCCAGATAAGCCGTTCTGGAAGCGTCAAAGTCGTCATCCAGCCGCAACAATAGTTCCTCACCCGAAGAAAGGGGGGACTGTAACGACGAAAGTCGGGTGACCCTCGTTTTAGCCGTACAACCTAGAGAATGTCACCAGATTTATGGGCCAAGCACCCGAAACCAATTTATTTTTCTTTTAATCAAAGTAATTTGTATTAACTATTACAATTGCATAATATCATTAATATTATCCCACATATTATTTTTGTTATAATAATAACATTATATTATTTAGTTAGTCAATAATTTAGACGTACTCAGATGAGCAAACATATTCATTTGTTATTGAAACATCAATTTAAAACTAACGCATTTTTTTTAGATGGAGTCGCCATCTATATGTAAATTATTGTACTATTGCAAATAAGTTGACATTTTTAAACAACCATTATTTAGTAAGTTACGCTTTATTACAACTAAGTAATAGCAGATATTTTTGGGTATATAAGGAAGAATCTTATTATCAAATGGAGAGTCTGCTGCTAGCTGTCAGCAAGGTAAGAACACAAAGTTGAACGTGGTGTTACACATCCATCAGCATTGTACTTGCCTCTAAACACATCTAGTGGACAGACTTATAATAGCACAACTAGTGTAGAATATTTGTCGCAGCTGTAGGTTGTGTGGTGTTACACATCCCGCCTACACCTGTTATCGCTCTCCACGAGCACACCGCTCCTTCTGAGCAATTCCGTCGCGTTCTCACACGCGCAGTTTGTAGGTTGTGTGGTGTTACACATCCCGCCTGCATCTGTGTGCTAGTGACTGCGCTCCTCGCGAGCACGCGTAATACCGCTCCCTCTGAGCATTTGTTTCTCGCGTTCTCACACGCGCAGCCCACAGGTTGTGTGGTGTTACACATCCCGCCTGCAGCTGTGTGTCAGTGAATGCGCTCTCCACGAGCATGCGTAATACAGCTCCCTCTGAGCATTTGTGTCTCACGTTCTCACACGCGCAGCCCACAGGTTGTGTGGTGTTGCACATCCCGCCTGCAGCTGTGTGTCAGTGAATGCGCTCTCCACGAGCTCTGTCTTTCTGACCGCGCTCATTAGTCATTTGAGTTGTCATTTAAAATGATAAATTTAATTTTGTAATTTAAAAGTAAATAAATATTCGGCATTGAATTGACTTCGTGTTTTACTCTCTCATGGTCTCAAAAATCAATAAATTTTTGTAGACGAATCCTGGACATCGCTGAGTTTTACCCCAGCCTACGAAACTTCGTTACAATGGCGCCCGAGCAGGGACCCTGAGAGTATAAATAATTAGAAAAACAACATTCCTTATCGCCATTTTTTTTTTGTGAAATTACTAACTAAAAATTAAGCGAATAAAAAAATTAAAAAAATATATAAATATCGACTAAAAATAATAAAATAATTAATGAAAATAAAAAGATAAAACAAAATTTAAGAACCTAAAGAAAAGTGAAAAATAACTTGCGACAAAAGCAGCGCATAAAAAAAAGGAATATAAAGAAAGTAAAATAATTTTTCTTTTACGCGATCATCAACAATAAGAAAATATTAAAACTGTGTGAAAAAAAGGAACATTAGTAAATTAAGAACAGTAATCATAAAAACATAAAAAAAAATTATTGAAAACAGATCTTGTAAACTGTGTTACACATTAAATCAGAAATTTAAAACAAATTTTCCAAACGAGGTTTGAACATTGGATTCTAAAATATGAAATATTGAATTAGAAAGTTAAATCGGTGTTGAGCACGAAATATAAAACAAAGATAAACATCAATTAAAACTAAAAGTTATTTTTTTTAAACAATAAATTAAAACAAAAAGAAAAAAAGAATATATATCCGGGTAAAATATTAAATTAAAATATTTTTAAACGGTGGCACATACTATTTAAAATAAAATTAACGCGATAACATTGAATTTAAATTGAAATTAATTCGTGATAAAAACTATAAGTAAGCGGTAATAGAAACTAACCAAAAATAAAGAGCAATAAAAAAATAATAAAATAAAAGTAAACTTAAACGTTGATAATATACCGCCGGGAAAAACCATATATAGATTTTTAGCAAATAAAAAAAAATTAAAACACTAAATGAAAAGAAAGGAGGGAGAAAAGACAATAGATTCCAGTGCAGCTGTCATTCAGGCGTCCACGCACAACCAGATTGCGTCAAGATTCACCTTAATTGAACATGTGAGGAAAGGGGCATACTGTACGATGGAGACAGTGATCCATTAGCCTTTATCGACCGAGTGGAAGAACTGGCAGAAATATATGCAGTATCATTGGACCAATTGCCAATAATCATGCCAGTATTTCTACAACATCAGGTTCTAGTGTGGTACCGATGCAATAACGAGCATTGGCAGGTATGGGATACATTTAAAACAAGTTTCTTAGAATTTTTTCTTTCCGCTAGATACTTAGAGCAACTTGACGATGAGATTCGTGCTAGAAAGCAGCAACCCCAAGAACCGTTTAAAACTTAAGTCCTGGCAATACAAAATTTGATGCGGCACTCGCAGTTGACTAAAGAACAACAGCTACAACAAATCTTTACAAATTCTTGGGCAAAATATCAGTTGTATATCAAACGAAATTAACTGAATTAATCCGCCTGGCAGAAGATCTGGAAGCCATATCTCCACTAGATACGCTACCCAGAGTAGAAAGCTTACGTGCGACAGTCGCTAGTGACAACGCCCGGCAGAATTGGTGCCAGCGCCCGGAACACTTCAACCATTCTCTACACAAGGATCTTCTACCCGACAATCATGGATCAGGAAATACCAACGGGTCATCGACGAAAATTAGGGGCTTCGAAACTCCAAAGAAGTCACATCAAACTGCCACCAGTATAATACGTCTACTCAGTGTAAAATCGCCAATAGAATCCTCCAGCAACTCCACGAATGAACTCAAAACTCAGATCCGGACAAATTACTCCATTAACCCACACAACTCGGCAGCAAGCAAGACGACGAAAAATAAAAATTGTTGTCAGCGCAACTCGTCACCTTCGTGGGTAGAGATATCACCGAGATCTGTCCAGCTACTACAGCCTTGGTACATCACACCAAAACGGGTCCCGTGGCGGCGTACATCCCAAAGTCCGCCCACACTACCATTCACCACTTTCTCCCCGTGTGTGTTCATACCAACAACATCCGACAAAGCATCATTCCCCGTGGACTCACCAAAAACCAGTTCGGTCCCACGACACATGCAAACCGGAAGCAGCCATGAGTTACCGCTGGAACTTCAAGAACGAATTAATCATCTACAAGAAAAAAGATCAACGCGCCAGCGACATCGTTTTCAGCAACGTATTCGAGAGACAGTGTACAGAGTCCAGATAAGCCGTTCTGGAAGCGTCAAAGTCGTCATCCAGCCGCAACAATAGTTCCTCACCCGAAGAAAGGGGGGACTGTAACGACGAAAGTCGGGTGACCCTCGTTTTAGCCGTACAACCTAGAGAATGTCACCAGATTTATGGGCCAAGCACCCGAAACCAATTTATTTTTCTTTTAATCAAAGTAATTTGTATTAACTATTACAATTGCATAATATCATTAATATTATCCCACATATTATTTTTGTTATAATAATAACATTATATTATTTAGTTAGTCAATAATTTAGACGTACTCAGATGAGCAAACATATTCATTTGTTATTGAAACATCAATTTAAAACTAACGCATTTTTTTTAGATGGAGTCGCCATCTATATGTAAATTATTGTACTATTGCAAATAAGTTGACATTTTTAAACAACCATTATTTAGTAAGTTACGCTTTATGACAACTAAGTAATAGCAGATATTTTTGGGTATATAAGGAAGAATCTTATTATCAAATGGAGAGTCTGCTGCTAGCTGTCAGCAAGGTAAGAACACAAAGTTGAACGTGGTGTTACACATCCATCAGCATTGTACTTGCCTCTAAACACATCTAGTGGACAGACTTATAATAGCACAACTAGTGTAGAATATTTGTCGAAGCTGTAGGTTGTGTGGTGTTACACATCCCGCCTACACCTGTTATCGCTCTCCACGAGCACACCGCTCCTTCTGAGCAATTCCGTCGTGTTCTCACACGCGCAGTTTGTAGGTTGTGTGGTGTTACACATCCCGCCTGCATCTGTGTGCTAGTGACTGCGCTCCTCACGAGCACGCGTAATACCGCTCCCTCTGAGTATTTGTTTCTCGCGTTCTCACACGCGCAGCCCACAGGTTGTGTGGTGTTACATATCCCGCCTGCAGCTGTGTGTCAGTGAATGCGCTCTCCACGAGCATGCGTAATACAGCTCCCTCTGAGCATTTGTGTCTCGCGTTCTCACACGCGCAGCCCACAGGTTGTGTGGTGTTGCACATCCCGCCTGCAGCTGTGTGTCAGTGAATGCGCTCTCCACGAGCTCTGTCTTTCTGACCGCGCTCATTAGTCATTTGAGTTGTCATTTAAAATGATAAATTTAATTTTGTAATTTAAAAGTAAATAAATATTCGGCATTGAATTGACTTCGTGTTTTACTCTCTCATGGTCTCAAAAATCAATAAATTTTTGTAGACGAATCTTGGACATCGCTGAGTTTTACCCCAGCCTAAGAAACTTCGTTACAAGGTTTTGTTCGCAGATTCAGCGGGTTTGTCATTGTCATCTTGCAATATTTTAAAACGGTTTTGCCGATTAGTAGAGGATGCGCTATTATCCCTAGACATCTTTGGAGCAGATGCAATTTTAGTAGAATTTGGGCTTCGACCGCGCTTTAAAATTTTAATGTATCTGTCCATTCCGACTTGGACCTTGGGTTTTGGGCTACTCTTATCTTCAGTGACGACTTGGTTAAGTGATGACCTCGAGCCCGAAGCGGATGATATCGCTGAGTTAATGTAGAAGTACTAGGCAACGGTAATTTCAACGATTCACTAGTTGGCATTCGACAAAGCGAATTTGATCGCTGACGAAACTGTGGTTTTGCCGTTAGAAAAAGTCTGTCATCAGATTTTTTATTTTTGTTAAGAGCTTCAGAACTCACAGTAAGTCTGTCATCAGATTTTATATTGTTATCATTATGAGCATCAGAACTCACAGTAAAATAGGCATTTCTGCCGTTAGAACTCACTTCACAATTTTTTTCCTTTGGGGTACTCATATAGAGTATTCCTCAAGGGTACTTTGTGTGTTTTTTTGTTTACGGTTTTTTTTGTTTTTGTTATTTCTATATGTAAAAATATTAGCAAAGCAAAAAAAAAAGCTTATTTAGCAAAGTTAATATGTACTACGAATATTTTTGTATGATTTTTTTTTGTTTAGTTTGTATGTAAGAAAAATTCCGCTATTACGTCTGTTCACTATGAAGGTACAACGAGAATTCATACGGAATAATAGTTTATTTTAGCTTATACATATTTTGATATTATTTCAAATTGAATTTATTAGTTACAGAACGATTTTTATTATAAAAAAATTCAAGTAAAAAAATTTAACTGAAAAAAAAATAAATTTCTGAAAATCGACTTGGAAGTTTAAAACTGTTCTCCTGCAAAACAGTAAAATAATACTTAAGCACTTTTTCTTTTTGCCTTAGATATAATATTATACTTAGTCGTTAGGCAGCTCTGGGATGAAGAACAGCTCCCGCGTCATCGCACCTGTTTCTTAAGTGCGGTCAGGTTTGTGTGTGTTGTTTGGCATTTGAGAGTTTTTTGCTCGCTCGCTTTGGTTGATTTGCCATGGAATTTCGTTGGCAACCACGTTGCTACTTCCTATGTGAAGGCATAGGTCGGGTATACGAGGGCGGTTCGGAAACTTCTTAGCCTAGCACAAGAAGTATAAACAGAAAAAAGTTAAGTGTTTTGGAAACTTCCATCTCTGCTATGAACACATGTTAAATTTTGTTTTGATCTGGCAACTCCTTCATATAGAAACAGGTGTTCACAAAAGACGCATCCGCGATTTTTTAACAATGGAAAAATTAAAAATGCGTGGTGTCATTAAATATTTACATAAAAAAGGTTTATTGGGACAAGAAATTCATAATGATATTGTGAATGTGTTAGGTGAAAGTGCTCCTTCATATGCAACAGTAAAAAATTGGGTTGCGGAATTTAAACGTGGTCGTACAAGCATTGAAGATGAACCACGTAGTGGTCGTCCAAAAACAGCAACAACAACAGAAATTGTAGCCAAAGTATTAAAATGGTACGGTATTAAATGATCGACGAATAAAAGTGCGTGAAATAGCTAATATCATGGGCATCTCCAATGAACGAGTCCATTTAATTTTGCATGAAGTACTACAGATGAAAAAGCTTTCTGCAAGATGGGTGCCGCATTTGTTAACAGTCGACCAAAAACGCATAAGAATGAACATTTCTCAAGCTTGTTTGGATCGTTTTAAGCGAAATAAAATGGATTTTAAGTTTTAAGCGTCGTTTCATAACTGTTGATGAGACATGGATCCACCACTATACTCCAGAGATAAAAGAACAATCCAAACAATGGACTGAAGCTGGAGGAAGTGCCCCAAAGAAGGCAAAAACAATTCAATCGGCTGGTAAGGTTATGGCAACGGTTTTTTGGGACTTCAAAGGTATTTTATTGATTGACTATCTGCAAAAGGGTAAAACAATAAATTCAGAGTACTATTGCAACCTTTTGGATCAATTAAATGTACAAATTCGAGAAAAACGTCCTCGCTTACAACACAAAAAAAATTATTTTTCATCAAGACAACACACCAGCGCACAAGAGTGTTTTAACAATGGCTAAAATCAACGAATTAAAGTACGAGTTGCTTGACCACCCACCTTATTCTCCTGATTTGGCTCCCAGTGACTTTTACCTATTCCCAAATCTAAAAAAATTCTTTGCTGGCAAGTGTTTTACCTCAAATGAAGATGCAATTACAGTTGAAAACCACTATTTTGAAGACCTTGAGGAAAACTATTTTAATCAAGGGATAGAATTGCTAGAAAAGCGTTGGACTAAGTGTATTGAAGTTTCAGGAGATTATATTGAAAAATAAAAATATTTTTGAAAAACTTACTATTCTCTTTCATTGATAGGCTAAGAAGTTTCCGAACCGCCCTCGTAGTCAGTTACAAAGACATTTTTAAGAATACTGTTAATAACATCATAGACATATCGCTCATTTACTTCAATATTGTCATAACTCAAATTTTTTGAGTTAATAATGCAGAATAATGCGGCATTTCGTATTATATCTTGTGTAAGAATTTCACAAAATTTGTGTAAAAATTTACATATATTTTACCATCACCTCCTGAGAGAAGAATATTTATTCATGAGTGATATGGTCTAGCTAAATAATAAAGGTATTCACGTCAACTCTTGCAAATGTGCAAAATGCATAATTGCAATTTCTGACGTGAGTAACCCATTCTGTTTAGTTGTCTATAAAGCAGAACAATATGTGTTTAAGTCGAATTTCTATTTAATTTACTTCATATGCAAGTTGGCTGGTTTTGTTATTTTACTAATTTTTTGAAGATATAGATTTTGCTCCTTAAGCTTACAACTTTTTGCTTTCGGAGTAACTATTTATATTACATCGAGTAAACCGCTAACGGTTTCGCCATCTTTCCGACGAATTCATTTTATTCGTTCGTTATCTAAGAATCTGGGTCAGCGAACCCACAAACAATATAAGAGTTTGTGGGTTCGGAATAAATTAAAACTTTTTAATTAAATATTGGGAAACATCTCTTTTTTATTCACAAGCACATAAAAAGGTAATATTCACTAGTAATCATATTTGTGTATATTTCACATTTTCCCTCTGTACGCAAACATTTGGTCCTTCGAACCGGATTATGTGGTTTTTCCGTAAGAAATTTACTAATTTTGGTCTTTTCACCTTGTGTTAAAGGAATCACCGTCGTGAGCACAGTTCACCATCGCAGCTTTTTCCATATTTGTGACATACATATTTAATAAAAAGGTGCGTAAGTATATTTTAAAATTAACACAAGTAAAAAAAGCAAAGTCTAAAAGAAAAACGAAAATAATATATACATATACATATGTACTAAGCTATACGTATATATTATATACACATACACACATATACATATATATATATATGTACATAAAGTGAATATTTTTGCAAAAAATATATTACCAGTAATTGATCGCTTCACAACACTAGGGATTAATTTGACGTTTGCTTTGATATTTTCGTGTTCGGTACGTAAAATATCAACGGTGCGATTAGTTTACGTGGACGGACGGAATTAACAGAAAAATTCTTATATTGGTGAATTTCTAAATTAATAATAGTAAATCGTGTTTCGTTTATCGCGATTATCATTATAATATTTTATTTCGTGGAAATTGTGCACAAGATATACATACATACATACATACATACACTTGTGTATATTCAATCGAACTGTGTATTTTTGTTTTCTATTTTTTATAGATTTTTTCCTTTGATCAACTGTCACCCTATTGTCGGTCTAATTGGTCAAGATATTGTTTGTGGAGAAAATTTTAAAGAAAATAAATAATTTGTTTGTAGAAATTTTAAGTTTCGAGTATTTTTTAATCAATAAAGAGCAAACAAATTTTTTTTTAATACATATTTTTTTTTTATTTATTGTATCTTCAAATATGAACTAACAATAAGTATTCAAATCTTAAATCTAAAATATAATTATTAGGCCCGACCACTGTCGGACATAAATTTGGAGATAGTTATAAATAATACACAAGAAGTGATAATCAAAAGGAAGAAAAAATAAATAAAATAAAAATTATTTTCAGGCAGTCCCATCTGGAGTGTTGAGTATAAGAGCCCTTGTATCCCTCTTTTTTAGGCGGATGTGTCCAGTAAAGTTCAAAATATTACGAGCAAGCGGATTAGGATGTGACTCGAGGTTTGTTAAATATTTGCCTGCATATTTTGCAATTTTTTCGAGTATTTTTTAATCAATAAAGAGCAAACAAATAAAAAATAAATAAAAATGGCGATTGCAGTTTTAAAAAAAATATTAGAGTGTCGGATGCTCTTATTCAATTTGAAGCGCAATTTAATGATATTGAAAAGATAAAGGTAGCATATGAAAGTAATTTAGATGCTGCAGATAGTAAAGAAAAAGCAGATTCTTGTTACACTACTGCAGCTACAGGTAAATACAACGTTACCTTTACAGCGTATCTTAATTGATTGTCCATGTTAAATGCGAAAGTGCATAATTTTGAAACTGTGAAATTGAATGCCTCTTCTATAAAAAATGTGAACAACAGCAATTCTGACCATAACTTTACCCTTCCACCATGTAATGTTAAAACATTTTCAGGCGATTATGTTGAGTGGGCCGCGTTTAGGGATTTATGCACTGCCATATATGTTAATAGTTCGCGTCTTAGCAATATTGAACGACTTTGTCATTTAATACGTAAGACTATTTGGGAAGCAAATGAAATAGTTTAAAAATTCCCCTTAATTCATGAAGGATTTGATATGGCTTGGCGTAATTTGAAAGAAGCATATGAGAATCCTCGCGTGTTGGTTAATAACAAATTGAAAAAATTATTTAACCTTCCTACGTTTGACAAGGAATCTAGTTCGGCAATAAAAATTTACAACGCGGTATTAATAATTGTATAAATGCATTTTCAATTTATAAAATTTGTACTGAAAATTGGGACCCAATTTTAATTTTTATGTGCATACAATGTCTACCTACGTCCAAATGCTAGTATATGGGAACAAAGTGTACGAAATAAATCAGTTTTATCTTCTTGGAAAGATTTTGACTCCTTTCTGACAGAAAGGGTTCAAACTTTAGAATATGTTCGTGAACTCAAAGATACCCAACCATCTATGAAACCTGCAGCTCCGAAAATGAAAGCTCATGGTAAATTCTACTTCTAGTTCTTGTATTTTATGTCGTTCTTCTGATCATTTTTTGTGGGTCTGTAAACGATTTAAAAATCTCTCAATTTCGGAAAGATTTTCAACAGTGGAATAACATCACTGTTGTGTAAATTGTTTGTCCCGTGAACATGAAGTTAAAAATTGCAAAAGTGCTTTCAATTGCGCAACGTGTAATAAAAGGCATCATACTTTGCTACATCGGGAAAGTACTAATACTGAAGTTGCGACTCAAGATAATTCTGCAACAGTTGCAAGTACAGTTGCCCATAATACTACCGTGACTCCTACTACTAGCAACGTGGTACACAATACTGACCTAAATGCATCCTGCCTTCTACATCGACAGGAATTTATTCCAATAAGTGCTTGTGGGAACAGCAGGGCCTTATTGACCCAGTTTTGGAGTCATCGTTTATCTCTGAACATTTGCAAAATCGCTTGAAATTGCGACCACTTCGACGAAGGTGTCCGTTTCGGGCATAAATCAAACTTTCGGATACGACTAGGAAAATTTGTAATTTGAAGATTAGTTCTACATTAGATGACTATTCTATTGGAAACTATGGCTTTGGTATTACGATAGATATCAGGGGACTTGCCCTCGTTTATCATTGTTTCAAATCTTCATGACAGTTTTCCTAGTTCGCAATTAGCTGATCCTCAATTTTGGCAGCCTAAGTCAGTCGATATACTATTAGGTGCCGAATTGTATCCTCAAATCATTCTAGGGGGAATTCATCGTGCAACTGCGGGAGCATTGTTAGCTAAAAGAACTGTATTCGGGTGGATTATCACAGGATCCGTTCCAAAGCCGCAAATTCAAGTATATTCTGTCAGAATAGAAGAATCTCCGGAGGGTATTTTAAATAGAAATCTTCTAAAATTTTGGGAGCTAGAAGAGACTCCAAAAAGAAAAATATTTAGTCCTTTTAATAAATTTTAATAATTATAGGAAAAAACACGACGTGATTCCGATGGCCGTTATGTAGTGATGCTACCCTTTATGCCAGAATTTCATTAAGATATCAATTTAGGTGCTTCTAGACTGAATGTGATGGCACAGTTTTTGAGAAACGAAACGTCTCTTCTACGCAAACCTGACGTTAAGACATTATATGATAGTGTTGTGCAGGAATACTTGTTGTTGGATCATATGAGGCCAGTTGTGTGCGGGCTGACAGACCCAGGTTTATCTTGCTATCTGCCTCATCATTCAATAATAAAGGCTGACCGCAAAACTACTAAACTGCGAGTCGTATTTAACGCTTCGAACAAAACCTCCAATGGAACTAGCCTAAATGATTGTCTTTATGTGGGCCCCACTTTACAATCTGATTTAGTGCTATTAATATTGCGATGGCGATTGTCCAAATACGTGTTTAATTGCGACATAACTCAAATGTATCGACAAATTTGGCTTAATTCAGCACATAGCCCCTTTCAACGTACTCTTTTTCGATCATCTCAAACAGAGGAAGTGAAGGAGTATGAGCTACATACCGTTACTTATGGTGTAAATTGTGCTCCTTGTTTGGCAATAAGGACCCTTTTACAATTAGCTGAAGATTCAGAGACGGAGTACCCTCTTGCGGCACATATTTTACGCAATCATATGTACGTTGACGACGTACTTACGGGGGCTCATGATGTTTTATCGGCTTTAAAATCGCGAAATGAATTGATAACGGTATTGTCGTCAGCAAAATTTGAATTAAGAAAATGGACTTCGAATAAAATCCAAATTATAAATGATCTTCCCACGGAATATTTAGTGGATACAAAATTATTGACTTTTGTTGAATCAAGCAGCTCCAAAACATTGGATATTAAATGGAATGCTCAATTGGATTCTTTTTATTTTTGTGTAGAGTCTATTACTCATAAGGCACAATACACTAAAAGAGAAGTTTTGTTCACCTTTACTAAACTGTAGGTTGGCTTGGTCCAGTCATTGTGGTTGCAAAAATGATTATGCAAAGTGTCTGGAAAGATAATATAGACTGGGATGATTTTTTATTCCCTCCTACGAGAAATGATTGGGAAAAAATCGTTTCGATTTATACGGAAGTGAACAATATAAAGATACCCAGGTGGGTACATGATAGCCATGATACGTCAGCTGAACTTAATGTTTTTTCTGATGCTTCAGAAAAAGCATACGCCGGGGTAGTTTATATACGCATTGAGTCACTAGGGACAATACATACTCATTTGCTTTTATGTAAAACTTAAGTAGCTCCAATTAAATCTGTTTCCCAGCCTCGATTGGATCTTTGTGGTGCAGTATTAGCCTCAGAACTATTGAAGACATTAAAAAATGAATTAGATATTACGCTCAGTCGAATATATTGCTTGACAGATTCCACAATTGTTCTTTGTTGGTGAATTTTATAGGTGTATGGGTAGACACGCTTATAAAATATAAGTTTTAGATCTTGTAGGAATGACAAGGAGGTGAGGGGAAGATAATGTTGTCACCTACAATGGATGGGGTTTTCTTATAATTGTTCCAGAGGAACAATTATAATTATTGAGGTTAGGAATTAGAAGTAAAATGAGAAGATTATTATGATGTTGGTTTCATAGAGTTTATTAACAATCCATTGGCTCACCACTTAAATAACTAAGTTTATTAGTTAATGAGTTGCTCCCACTGGTAACCTTAGAATCCAATTATTGCGTGCATTCACATAAATGTATAAATATACATATGTGTGTATGTATGGTAATGCAAAGAATTGATGCTGATGAATAAATGGTACGTTTAAAAGTTTGGAAAAGAAAAGAACGTTTTCGTTTGATGGTTACGTAGCAAGTGAAGTGACTTCGCGCTTAAAAAAATTAAAAATGAAGTCTGGGCTTCATAGGTCGAACGATTAATGACAAATGGAAATGTATTAGAACATTGGAACAAGGCAGTGAGGGCAACTCTATGATTTAGTAATTGTAATTCATAGAAAAATTAAAAAATATAATGTACATATGGTAAGGCAGTTCATACAAGTGAATACAATCGTTAAGTTTTGAATTTATGAATACATTTTGGTATATAAAAAAAAATTGGCATTAAGGTGGACAAACGTAGTTTGGACATGCCGCCGGCCTTGACGTTTAGGCAAAAGTTAACGTTTTATCGCCAGCACACAGAACTTGTGCCAGAGACTTGATGGCTTCAGCAAGAAGTTTGACATCTGGTGTACTCGATTGTTGTTGTTGTTGCGTTGACATTGAAGCTGATGATTGGGGATTTTGTTTAGTCGATTCGGTGGATGCTGAGGTTTTACGGCGTAGTTGCTCTGTTGTGACAATTTTGGTTCGCCTTTTGGTCTGATTACTTGGGTGTAGAAGAGTGTGGTGTAGTCGGTCACATTTTTTGCAATGAGTCATGGACGAACACGATTTTATAGTGTGGGTTCTTGCCAAACAATTGGAGCAGTAGTGATTACTGTCGACCGCCCTTTGCCTTTTATTTACACTCATTTTTAAGAATTGGTAACAAAACCGTAAAGAGTGATATCTTCCACACACCATACACTGATAAATATCTGGATCTCTGCGACGAGACTGTTTTCCCCTGATTTTGCTTTGACTACGTCGACTCTCCTTCTTTGATGTACGTCTGTCTCTAAAGGCCGAAAATTAAATAAAGGAACTGATTAGAAATCGATAGTTGTAAATACGTATTTATAAAATTATATAGTGATTGTAAATAAATGCTTATTATATCATTGTATTAGAGTGAGTAATGTTAAATTTTCTTGTGGATCTTGCTCATTTAGGTAGCATAATTTTACGATGGGTCGTGTAATAGTTCCTGAAGACGTACGTACATCTGCAATGCGTACATTATTGTCTGCACCCGTAAAAGTCCGTTCAATTCTCCCAATCCGCCACTCGTTAGGTGGCAGCAAGTCATCCCTTACGACAACTAGATCTCCTATTTGGAGATTTGGGATAGAGTTTCTCCATTTATACCGCTTATGCAAAGATTTGAGATAATCTTCCTTCCATCGTAAGGAGAACTGATGGTGAATTGCTTTTAGTTTTTCCCATCTATTAAGAAGGGACATATTTTTAAAGGTTTGCTCTGGGAAAGCCATAAGAGGAGCTCCTCGAAGAAAATGCCCGGGAGTGAGTGCAGTTAAATCTGAGGGATCTTCAGATAACGCCGAGATGGGGCGGGAGTTAAAAACCCCTTCGATACGAGCTAGAACAGTAGAAAGTTCTTCAAAATTGAATTTTAACGTTCCTGCAATTCGCTTTAAATGAAATTTGAGTCTTTTAACAGCGGCCTCCCATAAGCCACCCATATGTGGCGCGTGTGGTGGGATAAATTTCCACTCAAAACCGTGAGCGATATATTTTTGGGATATGTCTTGAGCTGAGCTTCTAATGAATTTTGTAAATTCACGTTCAAGCTCTCGACTAGCACCCAAAAAATTTCTTCCGTTATCTGTTATAACCCTTTGGGGGAGGCCCCGCCTCCCAAAAAAGCGGGAAAATGCCGCTTGAAACGCTACAGAGGATAGATTAGAACATGCTTCTAAATGTATGGCTTTTGTGCTAAAGCACACAAACACACTTACGTAACCCTTTGTGTAGGGTGCATTTCGTATGGTTGAGGTTTTGAGCTCAAAGGGACCAGCGAAATCAATACCTATTACCTGAAAAGGTAGCGATAAATTGCATCTTTCTGGTGGTAGTGGGGCCATAATCTGCGTACAGGGTTGTTGTTTGTGAATTATACAGATTTTGCAATGGCGTATTATACTTTTTACACGGGGTTTAAGTCTAGATATGAAAAATTCCGTTTGTATCATCCTACACATTTGATTACATTCTGCGTGAGAAAGGAATTTATGTAAGTATGTGAGATAAAGGTGGCACAATCTGGAGTTGCCGGGTAAAATAATGGGGTAACGCTCATTGTATGGGAGGGACGATTGAACTAGACGACCGTTTACTCGTAAAACGGAGTCAGAATCGAGAAATGGGTTGAGATTTTAGAGCAGGCTTTTATTGGGTAAAGGCTTGGAATTGCGCAACAATTTACATTCTTCAAAATAAAATCTTTCTTGAGCTAGATTAATGAGTCGACCCTTTACAAACTTCATTTCCTCTTGTGTTAGTTCGCCTTGAGTAGTTTTATGAGCGGTTGGCTTTGTGGCTTTTAGGCATTTCTTGAAAAATATAAAAACATAACATAGAACTCGTAAGGCTTTCGTATAAGATGAAAATCTCATCAAAACATCATTTTCTTGCACTTCTGTATGCAGCACTTGCGTTTCATTAACTGATTTTTCAATATATTTTAAAGGATTTCGATGAGGCCATTCTGAGGCTGGTTTTGCTAACCATTGTGGCCCATGCCACCAAAGTGAATGTTGCGCAAGCTCTTGAGGACTACAACCACGTGTTCCAAGATCCGCCGGGTTGTCGTGGGTTGGTACATGTCGCCATGTCGCATTGGGTACTAACCTATTAATTTGAGATATCCTATTTGCGACATATGTTTCCCATGTTGAAGGAGGCTTTGAGAGCCATCCTAGCGTTATTGAGGAATCGGTCCACAGATTTATATTACTAATTTTGAGCTTTAGGTATGAAATTACATAACTGACTAGATTCGCTAACAACATCGCACCACTGAGTTCCAAACGAGGAAGAGAAACTGTCTGAATTGGAGCGACTTTACTTTTTGCTACTAACAAGTTTATGAAAGTGTTATGGTTGTTATTCTCACATCGTATGTATATGACAGCGCAATAGGCTGCTTTCGACGCATCAGAGAATCCGTGCATTTGGATTGAATCTGAAGGAAGATATTGTATCCAACGAGGAATTGAAACTTTCTCTATCTGAGAGAGATCTCGCACTAAATCATTCCAAATTTGTAAACATTCCTCAGAAACGTCTTCGTCCCATTTAAACCCTCTTAGCCATAGTTGTTGCAGAAGGATTTTAGCTCTAATTATTATGGGAGCTAGCCACCCTGCTGGATCAAAAAGTTTTGCCACGGACGAGAGAATCTGTCTCTTTGTTATGTTCGAGTTCTGATTTATTGGAGAAAAACTGTATGAAAATGAATCAGTGAGTGCATTCCACTTTATACCGAGAGTTTTAGTGGAGCTCGTGTTGTGAAAGCGTAGAAATTCGGAATCATACAGATCTTCTTTGTTTAAATGAGAGAGCAGTCGAGTATCATTTGCAGTGATTTTTTTGAGTGGGAAGGCGGCTGACTTTAGCGCGGTCATAAGCTGAGCTTGAGAAGAAATTGCTTCGTCTAGCGAGTGACCTCCTGACAGGATGTCATCGACATATGTTTCGGATCGTAATATTTGTGATGCTTTTGGATATGTAGTTTCTGAATCGGAAGCAAGCTGGAGGAGCGTGCGGATTGCAAGATACGGAGCACAGTTTACTCCGAATGTTACCGTTTTTAATTGGTAGTCTTTAACGGGGCCATCCTTTTGGGACTGGAATAAAATCCTCTGAAAGGGTCTATCAGCAGGATGAACTTGGATTTGGCGATACATTTTTTGAATGTCGCCGCAAAAAACATATTTATATTTTCTCCAGTTAAGAATTATAGATATTAAATCGTTTTGGAGAATTGGGCCTGTGTAAAGAATGTCATTGAGCGAGTGTTTTGACTTAGTTTTTCTAGATGCATTAAATACTACTCTTACTTTTGTAGTTTTGTGCTCTGGGCGAACCACTGCATGGTGCGGCAAATAGAAAGAATGATATTTACCTTGGGAACCAATTTCAAATGATGGGATTTCTTCCATGTGATCAAGAGTTATATATTCGTTGAGAACATCATTATATTGTTCTTCAAGATTTGGATCTTTAGCTAGGGTTTTTTGCATGCTTGAGTATTGAGCCAAGGCTAGAAATCTAGAGGAGCCTAGGAAGATTTTTTCGGGATATTCATTCTTGAATGGTAAGCGTACAATGTGCCTTCCATTTTCACTACGGGTAGTTGTTTGTGCATAGAATTGTTCGCAAAATTCTTCCTCATCTGATTTTTCGCGAGCTACAGGTATTTCTTCTTGTTCCCAAAACTTTCTTAATATAGAATCAAGTTTCGAAGCTTCCGATGGGACAACTGAGGTTGTGAAGGCCTGAATGGTTTGGGTTTTGATGGGGCCGCTAATTACCCACCCAAATATGGTGTTATAAGCAGAGGTTTGACCACAAATATTCTTTTTGATACCTTCAATATTGAGGAAGTGCTCATAGTCATTGCCAAGGATAAGATCTATTTGAGACGACTTATTAAAAGTTGGGTCTGCCAGATCTAACTCTGCAAGATCGGCTGAGATAGGGATTTTAAAGGAGCAAGCCGGAAGACGCTTGGTTACCTTGGGTAATATAATGGCTTTGATAGGTACTCTGAGATCGTATCTTTTTGAATATAATACAAGATCCGATTCTTTATTAGCAGATTGCTTTTGCCCACCAATGCCTATAATGTCAAAATGCGATTTTTGATAGGGAAGTTGAAGTCTATTTCGTATTTTTTCTGATAAAAATGTCCTTTGGGACCCGGGATCAATTAAGCCTCTGACTGTAAACAGTTCACCTTTGTGTTCAATCTGTACTAGCGCTGTACGTAATAAAATATTTTCATTGCTAGCAGAACAATTGGCTTGAAATTGTTTCGATGTACTAGGTAATTCATTTGATCTGTAATCACTTTTGTTGTTTTGACTGATATTATAAGACAAGTTTTGAGAGAGCTTATTATTAATTAGAGTTTCGTTGTTCTGAAGGCTTTCTGAGTTTTGGTTTGAGTTATGAGAGGTTTGCCCCATATGTAGCAGAGTATGGTGCGATTTTTTGCAATGAAGACACGTATGCTTACTTTTGCAATTTGCTTTCGTGTGAGAGTGTGCTAAGCAATTATTACATATTTTGTTTTGAAATACATAGTCTACTCTTTGCTGTATTGTGAACGATCTAAATTTTGGGCATGCTCTAAGAGTATGGTTCTCATTACATAATTTGCAAGATGAGCTTAAATTTTCTTGTGATACATATGTTTGAATTTTAGGTAATTGCTTATTGGTGAGACTAAATCCGTCTTTAGATTTTTTTATGCTACTAAGTCTTTCTAGAGTTTCGTATCTGTCCACAAGAAATTGGGACATTTGTGACCATTCAGGTAGCTCACGGGGAGATGTAAGCGATTGCTCCCAAAGGGATAGGGTTAATTCAGGAAGTTTTGTTGATATCAACCTGATTAGTATTGGATCCCAACTTCCCACCTGGACACCAAGAGTTTCCAGGGTAGCTAGTGAATCATTTACGGAAGTTTGTATTTTCCTTATTGATTCACTATCTTCATTTTTTGCTGCTGGAATGTCAAAAAGGATTTTTAACTGTGTATCAACTAGGACGCGTTTATTCTCGTAGCGGGTCCTTAGAGCATTCCAGGCGAAATCAAAATTATCATATGAGATGGGGTATCGTTTAACTATAGAGCCTGCTTCACCTCTCGTTTTATTACGGAGATGGTATAGTTTTGTTACGGCATCGAGCTTTGAGTTGTTGATGTACAGGGCTGTGAACAAGTCACGAAAAGATGGCCATTGTTCATAACTACCCGTGAACACCTCTGTATCGCATGGAGGCAGTTTAATACAATCGCTATAATTATTGTTAGCGACATTTTGAGCGGGAGTTGGGACCGTTAAGGAATAACGCGATGTAGATTGAAATCTTGGATTACCAGGATTATCTCCTCGTATAGATTTCAAAAGGTCAATTATTTGAGAGCTACAGTCGTAATACGCATCACTACACTCTTCGAATTTCAATTGGGCGTGCTTTCTGAAATCTTCGGTAACTCTGGCGTCTTTGGACAACATAACTTCTTCATGAGTACTGTTTACTCTATCCCATCTTGAGTCTAAGTCTCTTAGCTTGACTTCAAGGATGGTTTCAGTTTGATCAGCGACTGGAGTTTCTTTAAACCTTTCACAGAACGCGAGTAGGTGATTGCAGTCGAACTTGAAGTGTTCTTTAACCGCTGAATTAGATGTACGAGATGTGGACGGCATATTTATGTTTCCCTTTAATTGCACTTGCAAATTATTTGATTTTTATTCTTTTTTTTTTTATTTTTTTTTTTTTTTATTTTATTTTCAAAGGGAAGTTGGAAATTTTGTCCTATAAAGTTTGTTTAACTGAAATACGATATTGCAGAATATCTTGCTATGTTTGCTTGATGATATAAGGGCTATGGGTGAGTACTAGGCGTAAACTAGCTTAAAAAATAGAATAGAAATCTAAATCTAGGATACTCAGATTGAAATAAGGCTTCCGCTATTAATTCATATGTGGGACCGATTTTTGATTTATTTTAATTCATTTAAATTTATTTAATTCAATTTTTTCTTTTTTCAGGATTTTGGTGAAAAAATTTTAATTTGTGTAATGAAAAAATTTTACCTGTCTGGTAACACTTGAGTTATAATCCAAAATAAGTAATGATATTGGTGAGATCAAGGATGGAAACTAAGGGTTTTCATCTTAGCACATTTGTGTGAATATAAATTCTTTTAAGAATCGAACATCTTCTGATACTATTTAATGTGATGTTGTATTGTACACTTGATATTTAATTTTTCACAATTTTGTTTTTTTTTTCTATATAGTTAATTTAAGTCCTATTTTCTCAATTGTTTTTACGTTTATTAAGGTAATTATGAATTCCTATTTTGCCAACTCTGTTGTTTAATCTTCTTGAGCAGTAAATGAACTTGTGTTTAGTTTTTTCTTTAGTGGACTGTATGAGTGAATTATTCTCTTTTTTTTTCTTTTTTTTTGTTTCAAAATGCCTTTTGTAAAATATTAGAGCAATTTTTGTTTTTTTTTTACATTTTTTTTATATAGTACTTCTGATCACGAAGTTCACCACACTTTTCAGACAAGAAGAGAAATTTTAAATGATTTTAAGATTGGAATATAAATTGAACTCAAGAGAACGCACTTAAAGAGAACCTTTTTTTTTGATGAAATAATTTTGTTCTCTTTTGTGCTTAATTTATTTATTCATGTACATATTTATGTATATAAGAATTTGTATACTTATGTGCTTGATTTAACTACATGTGAGTAATTAATGTATCAAAGAAAACGGTTATTGATTTTTTGTAGTACTGTGTACATATGTAGATATATGTATGTATGTATATTTTTTATATACTACCTATGTAGGTACAAGTATATTTCTTTAAGTAAACGGAAAATAACTGTTGGATTATAGCGGTATTGTTAATTTAGGCAATATTAAATCTTTCTTTTTTTTTCTTATATATGTGTACATATTCCATATATGTATGTATGTATAATTTTATTGCAATACGCTTGTACATATATACATACCCAGTAAAAAAAATTGGAAGTCATTCTAAAGGAAGTACATTTTCATTGCTTCCAAAAAATCGATATTTTTAATTTGCCGATAGTTAGCAGAAAACCAAGTAGAAGTTTATTTTAGTCATACAAAACCTTGTAATTCCTCTCTAGTTTTAGAAATTACTCACCAGAATTTTTAAAAAATCTTTTATTTTTAAGAAACTTATGAACTATTTTTGGTCTAAAATTTTAAAGTTATTTGCTTAAATTTACATTAAATTACTGTTTCGCGTTTAAATTCCTATAAAAAGAAACTAATTGTTAAAATAGGTAACTATTAGCAATTTTTCCTAGATGAAAATATTATCATAGAACACAAAAAAGGACATTTTTCTTAAAATCGCTTCCAATTCGGTGACCAGGCAGCGAAAAAGAGAACTTCTTGCAATGACAACCCTATGTAAAAATCATTACATCGGATCGAAATTTGCACTACTTCCAGATCGCAAACTCTACATTTTCATGACTTTTTTGGAGTGTCTTTTTTTACTGGGTATGTATGTGTGTACTGTATTTGCAACCACTTTTTCTTTATGGATATATATTTTTTTTTTATTTTAGTTTTCTTTTGAAGGTTTGTATGCACCGGTAAACTTACAGTCTTCACTTTTTATGTACATAAGTACTATTTTAATGTTTTACGTTTTCACTTATATTTATTTTATTTTCAATTGTAGTTATATATACATACATACATATGTATGTATTTCTTTTGGTTTGCTTGCGTTTTGCGTTATTAATCAATATGTTCTTTTACTTACGTTTCTTCTTTCACACTGATGATTTTTCTTTAACTTTTGTATGATTTACCTCATGTTTAGTTGTGGTGAGTTTATGCTGGTATTAATCTCTTTTTTTTCACTCGTTGAGGACCATGAATTTTATAGGTGTATGGGTAGACACGCTTATAAAATATAAGTTTTAGATCTTGTAGGAATGACAAGGAGGTGAGGGGAAGATAATGTTGTCACCTACAATGGATGGGGTTTTCTTATAATTGTTCCAGAGGAACAATTATAATTATTGAGGTTAGGAATTAGAAGTAAAATGAGAAGATTATTATGATGTTGGTTTCATAGAGTTTATTAACAATCCATTGGCTCACCACTTAAATAACTAAGTTTATTAGTTAATGAGTTGCTCCCACTGGTAACCTTAGAATCCAATTATTGCGTGCATTCACATAAATGTATAAATATACATATGTGTGTATGTATGGTAATGCAAAGAATTGATGCTGATGAATAAATGGTACGTTTAAAAGTTTGGAAAAGAAAAGAACGTTTTCGTTTGATGGTTACGTAGCAAGTGAAGTGACTTCGCGCTTAAAAAAATTAAAAATGAAGTCTGGGCTTCATAGGTCGAACGATTAATGACAAATGGAACTGTATTAGAACATTGGAACAAGGCAGTGAGGGCAACTCTATGATTTAGTAATTGTAATTCATAGAAAAATTAAAAAATATAATGTACATATGGTAAGGCAGTTCATACAAGTGAATACAATCGTTAAGTTTTGAATTTATGAATACATTTTGGTATATAAAAAAAAAATTGGCATTAAGGTGGACAAACTTAGTTTGGACAGTTGGTTAAGAAAAACTCCTAGTAGCTGGAGGACCTTTGTGGCCAATCGAGTGTATAGGATTCAGGAAAATGTAGGGAGTCATAATTGGTACCATGTTAGGTCTGAAGAAAATCCTGCAAATTTAGGTAGCAGAGGACTCACTCCTTCGGCACTAGCGGAAAGTGATATTTGGTGGAATGGACCTGTATGGCTTAGAAGATGCAAAAGTGAATGGAAAATCAACGATTTACACTCACTAGGAACGGATGTTGAGGCAAAACCAGCCTCACACATGCGGCGTTGTTTTCTAATTACGAGGATATTCTTGAAAGATTTTCAAGGCTTGATCTCGTACTCTTAGGGTGATAGCGTGTATTTTTCGATTCTATCATAGAATACATGCTTCATATAAAGGAAAACATGAATATTCCTCTAATGCGATATCGAGCAGTGAGATAATACAAGTGAAGATACGTTTTGCAATATTGCCTCAAAAAGTTCATTTCACAGATGAATATCAGGCTTTATTATTCGGGAAACCAATTTCATCGAAAAGTTCGTTACTTCCACTGAATCCCTTTTTGGACAACAATGGTGTAATCAGATTAAATGGTCGGTTAGAAATGTCTCCTTCTTTATCGTATACGGAAAAACACCCGATTATCTTGCCATATTCCTGTCGGTTTAAGATTTTGTTGGTCGACTTTATTCATTTGGTTTCAATTCATGGGGGAAATCGGTTGATGTTGAGAATTATTCGTATTGAATATTGGTTTCCTTGTCTGAAAAATTTAGTGCGAGATACAATTAACCATTGCAAGCGTTATATTTTAGATAAAAGACGTTCTTGTACTCAAACTATGGCTGCTTTGCCTCCAGAAAGACCGATCTTTAACACTACTGGTGTATACTTTGCTGGCCCATTTGATATGAAAAGTTTCAATGGTTACAACTGACTTATCAACTGGCGCATTTTTGGCAACTTTTCAACATTTTATTGCTAGACGAGGTTGTCCGCTTACAATATTTTCTGACAACGGAAAAAATTTTGTGGGAGCTTCTAGAGCCATTCAAAGGGACTTTCGAACATTTCTAGCAGAATGTAAAGCCCGAATGACCTCTACTTTCGGCCTACAAGGTCTTACATGGCGCTTTATCCCCGCTGGTGCTCCACATATGGGGGGATTATGGGAAGCTGCTGATAAAAGTTTTAAAACCCATTTTCGAAAAGAGGCCTAGGATATCAAATATACATTCAAAGAGCTTTCCACCATATTGGCAATTCTCGGCCCTTGTGTCCCTTATCAGACAATCCCAAAGAACCTGTGGCACTTACGCCTGGTCATTTTTTAATAGGCTGTCCAATATTACCTCCGCCGGAACCTACGATTTTGGAAACACATGATAGCATAATAAATAGATATCGTAAAGTTAAAGCATTTACGCAAGATTTTTGACGCCGATGGAAGGAAGAATATTTGCAAAATTTACACAAAAAATATAAATGGAAATTCCCTGAAAGGGATATACAAGTTGACGACTTGGTAGCTATTCGCCATGAACAGCTTTCTCCGACATCCTGGAAATTAGGGCGCGTCATTAGACTTATCCAGGAAGTGATGACCACGTTCGAGTCGCGGACATACGCACTGCGATTGCAGTTTTGAAGCGATCAATCACTAAATTGGTCATATTGACAAATTAAAACATTTATACAATATATTCTAAGCCCCATTGTTTCTTAGTACCATGGACGCTTTTCCTAATCTCTTTGAAGACGCTCTATTGGAGGAATATGAGGAAGAGATGGAGGTATCCAATTGGACTCCTGTGGCATGTACTACCGCTGCAGCCGTTTTAGTTCGTGTGACGTCCCCGATTCCGGAGTCATATTTAGAGGATGAAGCTGTTGTTACTGTCACTGAACAAGTCGTGATTGCTGACTTTCCAGAATGCCCTAATAAAAATGCCGATGCACCCAGTATAGTCAATAGTTCGGAACCGAAAAATAATTCCAAAGAAAATTTACCAAAGCCGATTCAATTGCAATGCACTCTGCAAAAAGCATCACCCCTTGAGAGGATGTTTTCGATTCCGCAACATGGCCCCAGAAAAAAGGTTAAGACATGTTTTGGTATTTGGCCATTGTTCGCGATGCACAGTGGCGTGAATTAAAAAAAAAGTGGTAAAAAGTCCGCAACTTTTGAACTAGTTAACCGATTTCGATGACACTAACTGTTTTTGAAAGTAAAAGTGTTAAAATTTTTAGAAAGCATATTTTGAGGCACCCTGTTATAAGACAGGGTAGCTCCAAAGAGCCTCAAAGTGGGAAAGCGCGGGTATCGAAATTCTTTCGGAGCTTGTAACTTTTGTAAATAGAGACCGATTTCAATAATTTTTTCAGCGGGACAATCTACGTTAAGAATTTACTCACCTCCCAGATTTTCAGTTACAGAAGATCAGTATAAGAAGTTCTACAAATCGCTTGGTTCTTGCTTCGTGGCAGCTGGTGACTACAATGCAAAACATACTTGCTGGGGCTCGCATCTTGTTACACCTAGAGATCGAGCGTTGTTTAATACAATTTCAAAAATGGTCTTAGATGTCATTTCGAGTGGGAGACTACTTATTGGCCTACTGACGTAAGAAAACTTCCAGATGTTATAGATTTTAGCATCACAAAAAATATCCATAGGGACTTAATTCACGTCGAGGGCTCTCTAGATCTGTCCTCCGATCACTCTCCCACAATAGTTACAATTTTCAACCCACTAAGGAGTGATTTAACTAACTCATATGCGAAAACTATTAATAGGGTCAACTGGCTAGGATTCAAAAAATATATTAATAGTCACTGCGTAGAAAACATTCAGCTTAGATCACCTGATGATATTGAATTTAATATTGCCAATCTTAACGAATATATTAAACAGGCTGCTGAACATGCCACTACTTCCTATCCGCAGACTGGCTTTAATAGAATTTATTCTACGGAAATTGAACGTCTTGTATGTAAAAAAAGGAGAGCTAGAAGAGAATGGCAACAACACCGATCACCCCTAAATAAAATCAGACTTAAAGAATGTACTAAACGACTCAAAGAGCTGCTATCAACATCTAATTACTCTTTATGGCGCGCTAGTAGTATATTTATGGTATGGGAATAGTTATGGGCATTCTGGCACACGTGTATTTTTCCATAAGGATCATTCTAATTAGATCCAATTAGAAAAAAAACATGCATGTGCAAGACACATGGTCATATGTATATGTATGCATTACAAGTTTTTATTACTTTTTGCACTTATATAGAAATTTTCAAAATTCTCACCAAAAACATAAATTACATGAAAAAATATTCCTATAAGGAAGGATATTTCCATTGCATGTAGTGCGTAAGCATGCTTTTGCATGCTTTTTCATGTCACAGCATTTAGATGTATTTTGATTTACTCTAATTTTCATTTTAAGAGAGAAAAAAAAGGATAGGACATTTAAAAATTAACATGCAAATGCAAGACACATGATATTAAGTATTTTTAAAGTATTAAGAACGAGAGACATGCGTATGCATGCTTTTTGCGCGTGCAGATTTACGTGGGTGCGTTGGTGAAATTTACATTTTATTTGTTATGAGAAAAAGGGTATGCGAAAAACTGATTACAAAAAAATATATTTCATGAAGGACAAACAAATATTTTTCCTTTATTGCTTAAACTCACTAATTTACAAGATCATAAATGTAGATAAATATGAAGATTTTCCAATCACAGGTAATTTTCTATAGATGAATGTATGCATATATTGCATGTAGAAGAAAAAGTATAAAATAAAACATTTTTCTGAACAAAATTCTAGTCTTGTGACATCATTCAAAAACCAAGTGTTGTGCGAAAAAAAGAAAACTAAAATAATATTCAAAAATGAACAATAGCAATTTATTTTGTAATATATGCGAAGTAATTACTTTTTCTACTAATTCAAATAAAAAACGCCATTATTTGAAGCAACACGGTATTAAATTAAAATCAAAAAAAATTTGGGATACTCCTTTATACAGGAGAATAATTAAAAAAATAAGGACATTAGAGAAGCTGAGGCATTATCATATATAAAAGCCACAACCCCAACTACAGTAACATATAATGAGGCCGCACCGTCAACATCGACATCTACTATAGCAGTCGCAACACCTACAGCAATTACAGAATCATCAACAGCAACAACAACACACGAGAGCTACCATCATCTATTAGAAGGCGATGAAGATCTATTTTTAAACATTAAAGAGCCCATCGATATTAGGGAGGTAATAGTTTTGCCACCGGTGGATGTAGCAGCATATTTATTGTTACATGATGGGCAGGATGAAATTCTTTTAGACGCATTAAGAAGGGTCGAAAATATGGGTTAAGAGAATCATGTAAAATATTTTTCTATTTTTTATTATTAAATAAATGAATATGTTTTTTTCTTTTAAATAAATATTTTTATTATCTAAACTTTTTGAAAATTACAGTTTTTACATTTACTGACATTATATATGTTATAATAGAATTTCATTAGTTTGTTTGCTTCTTCCTCTATTCTCATATTTTGTCTTCTTTTGTATGAACATGAACAAGTGTCGGGTCCACAAGATTCATTCTCATTAGACCATGAACAATCTTCATAATGCTCTCCAAATTTGTTTTTCGTTGTTTTTAAGTTATTTACTTCTTCGAGATGTGATTGAATATTAATCAGTTTATATCTATCTTCGTTGGAGACAATGTGTGAACATCTTTTTAAAAATTCATATATATCGTTGAGTAACATCCTTACAAATAAGTGTGACTGAGTATGTAGACCAAATGTTTGTGAATAAACAATAATGTTATTACAGTTAACATTTATATAAATTGTATACAAGTACTTTTTAGTTTATGTATATCTATAATTATTAGTCTCTTAAACTAACCAAAAATAAAGTTATATCAATTTTCTAATTTCGTTTGTTAGTGGAATATATTCAAATATTTTATCATGAATAATTAAACAATACGCAGATGTATTAGGTAATATATTTTTTGAAGTCTTCAATTCAATTCTAATATCGATTGGTCCAGTTTTGACTAATTCATTTTGATGTGTAACATCCAAGACAGCTATTGGCGCCATAGTTTTGAAGTTTTCTGGTGTTAATAATGGTTGGGTGTTGCGTGAATAATAACTTTGTAGAAATTTTAAGTACATATCATATAGAATAGCAAAACGATTTCTATCAAACTTAAGATTTAGATCATCATAAGGATATGTATCAGAGTTAAGATGTACTTTTACATCACTTAAATCACAATGTTGAAACTTGTCATTATTTCGAAGACCTAACAATAGGAAGCGTGGTCTTTCGTTGTGAGCAGCTAGTTTAACATTCCACAAAACTGTTGTACTTTCTGGAAGTGAAGGATAATAATACATATCCCAACTTCTAAAACATATACTTAATGGATGACGGTTATTTATTGTTTTATATATCTGCAATTTGTATGCATCAGCAAGTTGAATGTGTGGTACTTTCCAAGTTATATTTAAAATTGTTAACTTGGTTTTTTCAGTTGATAGTTGAGATTTAAAAACTTGCTTATCATCTTTAGATCGTAACAGAATCAATTCATGCTTAGAGTTAACTATTATTTTGTGAAAATCTTCGGCAAATCCAAGTAGTAATTTTAGTGGTACACAAAAATTAAAATATCCATTTTCGGGTATAAGACTATCATTGTTAAATGGTGAATATCCTGCATTTAGTAGACTATCACTTTCAAATTTATTCAACGAAACATAGTTTTTTAATTCTGTTGCAATACCCAAATGACGTGTGCGATCAATTTCTATACCATTAATTTCATAACGAATTTCATCAAATAGGTGTGCCATACAATTGTTTAAGAGACGTATGGATGTAGAAACTGTTGAATCTTCCTTTATTGCAAGACCTTCGATATATAGAAAACTTTCACTGGGTAAAACATACAAATCTTGGTTTTGAATTGATATACGAATTTCATAATTATTTTTAAATGACTGTAAATATGATGTATAACTGTGGTACTCCTTCTTGATAATTGAATTATCCACTTGAGGCTTTTGCAATATATTAATTATACTACTCATTTGTTTGTTTTCCTTGGTTGTAACTACGTTATTAATTTTATAATTTTAATTTAAATCCTAAACTTTTTAAAAAAATGCTGATTAGTTTTATTTAAAACGTTAGCTTTTTTAGGCTTTCGATGTTTATTATTTTTATAGTATTGTATTTTTAACTTTTTGCAAAAATTTGATGAATTTTCACCTTCGTCTTCGGCTGATGGTGATTGAATAAATGTTAAATCATTCGATAGATCACTTTTGTTGTATATTATCATTCTTTCATAGGGTTTAAATGTAATCGTATTGTTATTTTTTCACCGCGAAAGTTTATTAAGTTTCCGTCTTGGTCAACAACTTTCAATATTATATTATTTATTGTTCTTGAATTTACAGGTAAGTATATTACAGTGGTTACGTTAAGCGAAAACTAATGTAAAATATGCGTAGACATGTTGTTTATATACGAACCGCATACAATATTGCATTCAACGATTACTGTATTAATTTTGGTTATATCTATCGTTTTATCGGAGTAATGTTCTATTCCAGGTGCTAGTACTTTTCTACTAAAGCCTAATAATGATCCAATTGAGGATTTTTTATTAAAATAAATTGAATCAGAAGTGCTTTTTATACATTTTTGTAGTGTATTATAATTTGCTCGTACATCAAGAGAACCGGTTGGATTCATATCATGATATTTAATTTTTAGTAGTTCAGCTATATCAGTTAATTCATATGATCCAACTGGAACTGTTATTTCATGATTTCCAATATGAAATAAATTGTTTTCAACATCTACATTTGGAATTGAATGATATGTATCAAAACTTATTAAGCCACAAACATAATTTTCATTTAGTTCAATTGGCGGAAAATAGTTTGCGACAAGATGCGAAGAGTCTCCGTTTAAAGTTAATGTAATTGACATTTTAGTGGTTCATGAATGATTAAATTAATTATTAAATTTTTCACAGTTTTTATTATTAATCATAATTTGTATTAATCCAAGAATTATGTTCTGAAGAAAAACCAGACCATTTAACATAAATTTTGTTGCTTTTCCTTTTCAAAACCTTTTCACCCAAATAAGTTTCAGGAAATCTAGTTTTCATTAATTCAGACTCATAAAACCCTCCTTTAATTTCATGTCCTTGATAATCTTTTAATATATATGTATTTGGATTAGTATTTTTTATAGTTTTAACCGTAAATACTTCAGTAGTCCAATTTGGTGTATAACCTTTTTCAAATATATGTTTATATTTACTTATTCTAACATTATCATTCACTTTGAACTTTGGTTTTGTAAATACTTTTAAATTGTTGTAAGCTATATCCAATAAAAATTTTTCGTTTGATGAATTTACTTCATTGGGCGACATTTTTATTGTTCTGTGGTAAGTATTATTATATTTCTCTACAAGGTTCTTATATATGTTTAACCATTTATATGTTCCTTGATAACTAAACTCCTTCCACACCATTCCTTTAAGAGTTCTGTTAAATCTTTCTATGATGGATGCTTTCAGAACACTATATGTTGAATAGTGGTTGATTTGATTCAATTGCATTAAGTGACGAAACTGATTATTGAAGAACTCCTTACCATCATCTGTTTGTAAATTTTTTGGTTTACGATTGCTTTTTATGAAAATGTTTTTCATGGTGTTCGTTATGTTGAGTGCAGTTTTATTTTTCACTGCTATAGCCCAAGCTTTTTTTGAAAAAGAATCTATTACTGTTAAGAGATAACGGTGACCGTTATTATATGTTGCGTAGTTGCCCATCTCAACCAAATCCGCTTGCCATAAATCATCGATTCCTTTTATGATAACCCGTCTTCTTTTAAAATTTTTTCGCGCTTGCTTATGAAGTTCATCAACTATTTCTCTTTTATCTAAGTTCATTTTGAAATAAGATTCTTTACTGTTAAGCATTCAGATATGAGTGTCAAATATTTATATAAAATTTTTATCCTTTAATTTTAGGAAATTCAAGTTTTCGTTTTTTCACCTCAACGTTTACATCATTTCTCTTCATCGATTTAAATATAAAATCCTCAAGTGTATTGAATCTCTCTTCGATATTCTTTGAAAAGTCTTCATTTGCATAACTTATTTGATTCCTCACTATTTTTTCAATAGCTTCAACATTTTCATTGATTCCTTTTGTAATTAATTCTTGTAATACTTTAACATCCCTTTTGATAATGTTTAATTGAGAATTATAATCGTTTTTAAGTTCTTCACGTTGTTTGTTAATAGTTTTAATTATATTATCCAGTTTTTCTATATCTTTTGTTATGTTATTCAATTGCAAATTATATTTATATAATTTTAACTTTGAGTCATTTAGATTATGTCGGTAGGACGTTTCTCCAAACTTATTTATATAAGTCATTTTTAGTTTAATATTTTATTATATCAGCTTCTTTCAATTCTTCAATAATGGAAATTATTTCGTTATTGTGATTATTATGAACAACACTTTCTGATGAAATAAGTAAACGTAATCTGTCAACTAATTCATTTGTGTCATTCCAATATATATAACTAGATCTACGATTATCAATAGTCTTTAACGAGAATCCACTACCTTTCGTTAGAATATTTGGTTTAGTATTAAATAAATTTTTTATTATACGAATATATTTATAAGCTCGTGTACCTTTAATTTGACTTTTTGATTGATATTGACGTTTGTAAGCATTGGTACTTATTAAAATTTCTTTATATTTTCTTAAATCATTTTTATTATAATGTAGAGGCTTTGAATGGAAAACTAATTCAAATAATCCTGGAGTCATTTTCCACGTTGAATTCCCTATTTGAATGGAATTATCATCATTAAAACTTAATTAATTATTTGCATATCGCCAATTTCCGCTTTCATCTATGTTGAAACCATAAATTTTATCTATTGTTTTATTATTGAGGAGTAATTCTATATTTTCAGCTAATGGATATTTTTTCAAATCAGTTTCAGTAACTTGGTTATAATCTATTGCATCATCAAAATTGTTTGAACTGTCGTCGGATGGTAGTGGTGGAAGTTGTGGATCTGTTATGTTATCATTAGATTGATAATCATCTGAGTTATAATCATCATCTTTTTTTATTATTTTATTCAAAGGTTTGGTTATGGACTTAGATGTATCATTCAATATATCATCAGTTTGATATTCATTAATTTTTCCAATTATCGTATTTAAAGGTTTAGTTATTGGTTTGAATGTATCTTCTAAAATATTAACTCGTTCTATATTGTCTAATTTGAGATTTTTTAATTTTGCTTTCAATACTCCTCTTGTCTTAACAATATCCTTTAACAATTTATTATCCATAGTTATTGTTTTTATATGTGCTTGAAATCTGCTTTATATTTGATAATGATCTGCCTGATATCTGCTTAAGCAACTGATATTTATCTGCTAATGATCTGTTTTATGTCTGATTGCAATCTGCATTATAACTACTTAAGATCTGCTTACTTATAGTTCTATGAATTCATCAAAACCTTTTCTATATCGCCCTTTATTTATCAAATTATCCTTACTGATAACAAGAAAGCCATATTTATTTTTCCAACATTCACTACATATATTTGTAAATTCTTTAAATGACATATCACCAATTACATGATCATTATATATATGTCGTAAATTCATTTCATCCTGTTTAAATATTATAATCATATTCGCATTATCACGTATAAGATGTTTAGGGATTTTTGTGTACGTTTGACATAAATAAAAACAATCTATATTCTTATGTCTACCCATACAAAAGTAATCTCTTATAGTGTCTTGTTTTCCACAAATAACATCATCAAATATTATGATAGAATGTGAGTTCGCTTCTGTAGGACTAATAACTTTTTCGTTTTCCGCAAATGTAAACATATTTATTCCTTTTATTGGGTGTATCAATTCCTTGAGATAACAGTATTTTGGTTGATATAAAGATTTTGAATATATGTAAATGTTTTTAAAACATAAACCGTTGGGGCTCTCTATTAGACTAATCATAACATTAGTTTTGCCACAATTTGAAGGACCTACAATTAATGCTCGTATTGAATTTGGTAAAAGTGTACTATGTTTAATTTTCGGTTCGTTTTCTTGTGCTTCATCCGCATTTCTTACTACAATTTGTTTAGCTTGTTTTACTAATCGCATTTTTATAACTAACTTGGTTTTGATATAAATTTCTTAATATATAGCGAAACCTCATCATTTAAGTTTATAGTGTCAATCCCATTACACATAGCATATAATTAATAAAAATGAATATAAACTATAAAAAGGGAGTTAAAGATAATCAGTATAATATTCGTAGTGGATTAGTAAACAACTTAATAAACAAATTACCTGTTGAACTACATTTACCTGGTTATCAGTTTTGTGGACCTGGAACAAAACTTGAAAAACGTTTAGCAAGAGGTGATAAGGGAATAAATTCATTGGATGCAGCTTGTAGGGAACACGATATTACATATTCAGAAACAAACGATATTAATAAGAGACATAAAGCGGATAAAATTTTAGTTGAAAAAGCTTGGCAACAAGTGCAATCTAAAGATAGTGATTTCAAAGAAAAGGCTAACGCTTGGTTCGTAACAAAAGCTATGAAATCAAAACTTAAATTCGGATTAGGTATGAACAATATAAAAATTCATAAATCTAAAAAGTCACAGAAAAAAACAGTCAAATGAAAAAAACATGTGATAGAAAATTGTTTTCAAAAGCTGTTAAAAATACTCTTAACCTCTTGAGAAATGAAAAACCAGACAATTTAAAGGCTGCTGTTAAAATTGCGTTAAAATCCATTACTTCGAACTTCAAAGGGAAGAAGAGGGCTAATATTGTGATACCGAGAGTTATACCAATGCCCAAAATCGGTGGATTTCTTCCACTAATTCCAATCCTAACAGCTTTATCCGCACTTGGTGGTGTGGCTACCGGTGGATCGTCTATTATTAAGGCTGTAAATGATATTAAAAATGGAAAAGAACAACTAGCCGAGGCTACTCGGCATAATAGACACATGGAATCAATTGCTATGGGAAAAGGCTTATATCTTAAACCATATAAATCTGGATATGGACTGTATTATAAACCGATTCCAAAAAACTTTTAGATAACCTACCCAATCGACCATTAACTGATCTAGATTTAATAAAATATGGTAAAAAACTCGAAAATTTTAGAGGTGTGTTTATGCGAGATCGTTTGCCTAAAAACCCATTAGTTCAAGAATGTGGTATTGTTAATCTAGATAACTCTCGTGGTGCTGGAACTCACTGGGTAGCCTATTATAAAAATCATAACTATAAAGAATATTTTGATAGCTTTGGAAACTTACAACCTCCAATTGAACTTGTTAATTATTTAAAGATACCCATTAAATATAATTATGAGCGAAAACAAAACTTTAATACATTTAATTGTGGTCACCTATGTTTAAAATTCTTAGTTAATAAATGTAATTTAAAATAATTCAAACAAATATCTATATAAATATATCCACAAACGGATACGTTAAAGTTTATTTATATTTTTCTTATTAATTAACGATGTCGTTTTGAATTACAATATAATTTGAATTTATAAAACAAAATTTTAATAAATAAATAAAATTAACATTCAATTTGCATAAAAATATCGTCATCATCATTTAAAAATTGATCTATAATACAATTAGTTGTATTACGATTATCTCTATCATCAATTTCCAATACAAAATCATCATCATCATCATCATCATTTAAAAATTGATCTATAATACAATTAGTTGTGTTTTGATTAGCTCTATTATCAATTTCCATTACAAAATCATCATCATCATTTAAAAATTGATCTATAATACAGTTAGTTGTGTTTTGATTAGCTCTATTATCAATTTCCATTACAAAATCATCATCATCATCATTTAAAAATTGATCTATAATACAATTAGTTGTGTTTTGATTATCTCTATTATAAATTTTCATTACAAAATCATCATCTCTTTCATTGATAAATTCTTCTTTGTAATGCCCCCAAGCAAGTGTATTTACATTATTATATACAATCCTTTTATTATCTAGATAACTTAAAGATATCTTATTTATTAGAGAAGTATATAAATCATGAAGTTTGGATTTAAAAATATACATATTTCCATAATATATTTTCTTATTATATAAAGTTTTTATAATCTAATAGACTTAAATTTCTAGTTATATTACTTTTAATGCCCTTAACCTTTTTGATTTCATTCATATCTATCGTTTTGAATGCATACATTTTTGCTCTTAGACCCACAAATTCCTTCATTAACTTACCATTATTTTCATCCTTCATCATACCTAATTTTTTTTTATTTTTCTGTGGAATACCAAACTTATTATTCGCTTCATAATCTGATGTATCAAAGTGTGTATCAATATCGTTTATTATATCTTTATAAAAATCATCAGTTTCTACTGTGTATATAAACGAATCTGTATCCATATAGTTTAGATCTGCTTTGATGTTATATTTTAAAAGCATATAATCATAATGAAAGTTATACATCTTCCACTTTGAAAGTTCTAGGATTGTAAATCCTAAATAAATGGGTTTATTATAAAACGAATAACTTCTGTTTAGCTCCACTGCTATCATGTTTTCTTGAAATATGCTAAAGGAATGAAATTCTGGTTTGGCAATAAGGGCATGAGCTCCCATTTTCTTTCCAATGCTTTCCCACCGATTAACAATTTTTATATTCTCACGCTTGTCAACGTTTTCCATCGTTTTACCGTAGACAGCATTATTTAGTAACTTTTTTTTTATAATACATGATATTTATTTATTGTATCTTCATATATGAACTAACAATAAGTATTCAAATCTTAAATATATAAAAATATAATTAGGCCCGACCAGTGTCGGACATAAGCTTAGTAATAGTTATATATAATACATAAGTAGTGATAATCAAAAGGAAAAAATATAAAAACTAAAAGTATTTTCAGGAAGACCCATCTGGAGTGCTGTGAATAAGAGCCCTTGTGTCCCTCTTTTTTAGGCGGATGTGTCCAGTAAAGTTCAAAATATTACGGGCAAGCGGATTAGGATGTGACTCGAGTTTTGTTAGATATTTGCCTGCGTATTTTGCAATTTCTTCAGTCACTAGTGGCATATTCAAATCAATATGTATATTTGAATTTTTGATGTACCATGGAGCCGATGTTATCGTGCGTAAAATTTTGTTTTGCCTGCGTTGAATTTTCTCTACATTTGAAGCTGAAGCAGTGCCCCATAGTTGAATTCCATAGCACCATATTGGCTTTAAAAGCGACTTGTATATTAAAAGTTTACAGTCTAGGCTAAGTGTTGAATTTCGACCAATCAGCCAATGTACCTGAGTTAATTTAAGTTTCATTTGAGTTAACTGAGTCAATATGGTGTTTCCATGTAAGTCGTCGGTCAAGGTGTATACCAAGATATTTCACATGTGAATGTTGAGAAACAACTTGATTGTTAATCCGAATGGGGGAACAAGTATCTCTTCGTAAAGTAAATGTTACTTGAACACACTTTTGTTCATTTACCTTGATTTTCCATAAGTTTAACCAAAGCTCCATCTGGCTAATGTGTTCCTGGAGTTTGCGGGATGCCTCATCAGGGTTTTCATGCATACTAAGGCCGGCTGTATCGTCGGCAAATGTGGAAGTATGGATACTACTGCTCACTGGCATATCACAAGTATAAATTAAATATAAAACTGGTCCCAGTATACTCCCCTGTGGCACACCAGATGAAATTGTTTCAGGCCTACTTGTAAAGTCTCCTTCCGCAACAGTGAAATAATGTAACTTTCCAAAAGATTTAAAATGTTTATTGGTAAGTAAGTCTTCAATTTTAAAATTAGGCCTTCATGCCACACTTTATCAAATGCCTGGGAAACGTCAATAAACAGCGCAGAACAATACTTTTTTTCCTCAAAAGTTCTTCTTATAAATGGAACCAATCTGTGAGTTTGTTCAATGGTGCTATGCTGACTTCTAAAACCGAATTGATGGTCTGGTATGCACCCACTACTAATTAGAATTGGGGACAATTTTGTTTTGAGCAGTTTTTCGAAAAGCTTTGACATTGTAGATAGTAGACTTATTGGCCTATATGACTCAGCCTTGGTTATATCTTTGCCCGGCTTTGGAATCATTTTAACCTTGGCAAGTTTCCAGTTGTGTGAATAATACTCCAGTCGTAAAATAGCATTAAATATGAATAACAGGGTTCTCATTGCAATACGAGGCAGGTTCATCAACATCTGATTACTAATTCCATCAATACCCGGAGCTTTCTTCGGGTTGAGTTCAGCAATTAATTTTTGTAAATCACGCGTCTTAAACTTTATGTGTTGAGGGGGTAGAGCGACTATATTCGGCAAATCAGCAACACCAGTACATATATTTGGCGTAAAAACGGATTTTAAGTGCTCAGCAAATATTTTACCTTTTTCAGTATCGCTTCTTGCCCAACCTCCGGTAGATGTGCGTAGAGGTGGCTTATACTCAACGGGTGTTTTAAGCTTTCTGGCAGCGCGCCACAGAGAGTAATTAGACGCCGGTGTGACATCAAGACCCTCCAGATAATTTTTAAGAGATGCAATTTTTTCAGATTCAAGCAACTCTTGGAGTCGTTTAGTGCAATCTTTAAATCTGATTTTATTTTGTGGTGATCTGTGCTGTTGCCATTCCCTTCTAGCCCTTCTTTTTTCACATACGAGACGTTCAATGTCTGTGGAATAAATTTTATTAAACCCAATCTACGGATGGGAGATAGTGGCATGTTCAGCAGCCTGTTTAATATTCTCGCTGAGATTGGCAATGTTCGATTCAATATCATCAAGTGTGTGGTGACGACAAATTGTATTAAGGTTGATTTAGGATTTTACAGGCATTATTTTTGTGGGTGTTAGAAATAATACTTTGTACTTTGGAAGGAAAAAATATTATAAAATTTGTTTTAATTGGCTTAGAATTTTATATAATTGAAAAAAAAAATTTTTAAAACTTTGAGGCATTGAAAAAAATAATTTGAAGAAAGAGGATCGCAATTTTGGGGACTGAATTTTTGTTTAATAAATATAATTTGGAAATTTCTGGGGAGAAAAAAAAGAAGAAATATTTGATTGGAAGTATAGCTGAATTGTGTCTATTGTGCCATTGAGTCATCCGAAGTTGTTGTGGATTTATATGTTTGTTATAAGATGTGCTGCAAATAACTTTGTTTTCTTGGAGAGTTTTGAACCAACTATCAACATAATTGGGTGGGGGAACATCCATAAGATTTCCTAATTGGTCAAGTCTGCAAAAATTACACTGGGATCTACATTAGTGATACAACTATAAATTGCTGTTCGTAGTTCTTCCATACAACTTTAATTAAAAGCAAGTCGTAAGATTCTAAAGTACCTGCAGAGATTTCACTTATTGCGAAAACCACTTTTTTTGGTCTGAACATCACATACAGTTTGTATTGCCGAATTAAAGAACTTTAATTTGTTTATTAATTTGTTTAAATTGATTCGCGGTATCAACACAATTTAAAAAAAAAAAAAGATTCTTGTAATATTGATTTTACTTTTACTAATGAGTCATAAAAATTGCTATTTTGATAAATTTTAACTTAACTTAACAATTAATTAAATAATAACAATAAGTACTTATTTACACTATTCACCGACACTAGAGATCAGAAATTTTACAGAAAAAACAAATAAAAAAAAAATATTTCCAATTCAGTAAGCTTCGCTTGATTATAGATTTAAATTAAAGTCTAGATTAATACACCACACATACATACAATTAACTCAAAATGTATACTCAAATTAAGTTCAAATCGCAACTATTCTATTGTCATCTGGCGCCTGCTGACAACGTGGGATAACGAAAACGTAAGTTGTGATATTATTTATTTATTTATACATACATATATACATACATATTTGAAGTGTTACTTTCTTAAAAGAAAAAAAAGACCGAATTTTAAATCATTAAGAAAACGTAAGAATAATATCTATTAAATTTTAATTTAGTTTTTGCGAATTTTTTTTTTCTCTTACTTAAAAACTAACAGTGTTAAAATAGCCTAAATTTAATATTTTACGATTAACAAATTCATGTTACATTTTCTTAATTAGCTTACTTACTTTGTTGGAATTATTTATAAAAAAAAAACAACATAAGAACATCAAATTAATACAAAACATTTTTTTTTAACCGTAAAATTTCACTAAATATCCTAATTAGTTTCTTTTATTAATTTTTTTTTTTTAAATGGTTACCAAACTTTTTTGCTAATTAACACTGTCATCACTTAATTTTAATACTGATTTTTTTTGTTGACTACTTATAAATAAAATGGTATATATGTATTGATTGCAAATATGGAATTTTAAATAATTTTTTTTTTATATTACGAAAGGTGAAGTCCTGTATGGGGGAAAATTAGTTATAATATTTTTTTTTTTTGCTATGGGCTGATAACTAAAATATTAATTTTATCAGCATGGAGGGAGGGCTTAGAGCTAGTGTAGTAAATTCTATCATAAGCTACACTCCAACCATCAACCAACATATATTCTTTCAACCCCCCTTTTTTCTTTCGTATGGATTAATTCTCTTTATATAGCTACCTAAATTTTAAAATCTATTGTAGCGAGCTATAATTGTTAGTATTATTTGGGAACAACGTAGCCCACCCAACGACGAGCACGGCCGGAATAATAGGTAGCACCGTTCCCAAAAACAGTTTGCAAAATACATGGAATCGTTACAGGTGTTCTAAGCGTAATGTTTTCCGTACAATGACTGCTGAGATATTTTTTGAACCCCAGCCAATTAACACGATTGATCATCTTCACATATGGGTCAGGTAAATTACTTCTTAATGAGCTACAAATTGTAATGATCGTCGGGGAGTGATCGGACGAGAGATCAAGAGAAGCTTGAACTTGAATTAAATCCCTAGAGATATTTTTTATGACGCCAAAATCTATAACATCCGGAATTTTTTGTATGTCAGTAGGCCAATAAGTGGGCTCCCCATTCGAAATTACATCCAAGCCCATTTTTGAAATAGTGTTGAACAATGCTCAACCTCTGGGTGTAACAAGGCGCGAACCCCAGAACGTATGTTTCGCATTGTAGTCTCCAGCTGCTACAAAACAAGGTCCAAGAGATTTGTAGAAATCCTCATATTGATTCTCAGTGATTGAAAATCTGGGAGGGGAGTAAATTGATGATATAACGAAATTTGAACAAAAACTTTCAATGCCAATCTTTGTTGCTTGTAGGTATTCTTCACAAATGTTATCAAGAACATAGTGCTTGAGTCTTGACTTTATTAGAATTGCTGATCCACCTCAAGCCCTTCCTCTAGGGTCCTTTGTATCATATGTAGTGTAGCCATAAATTTTAAAAAGACTTCTCGAAGTCAAATGAGTCTCAGATACTAACATTATATCAATATTTTTTTCCGTGAGGAAGTGCTCAAGTTCATTTTTATGTTGGCGAATGCCGTTTGCGTTCCAGAAACATATTGTTAACGTGTTCATGGCTTATTAAGTATTGCTTGAAGCAGAGTATTCTGCATTCGCAACATTTCTTGCATGATGCTAGTCATATTTGTTGTAAAATTGTTTATAGTTTGCACAAGATTTTCAATAGTGGCTTCAAGGCGATTATAATTAAAGTTTGAGTTTGTATTTGTAGAATTATTTTGCGGTGAAACATTTTGTGTCGGAATAGAACTAGCCTTAGCAGCATCTGCATACGATACACGGGAAGTAACTGGTTGGCTCATTTGCTGAAAAGTGGCAGAGTAAACGTTTGCTGATTGAGCTGGAGCTAATTTAGGTTTTTGCACCATAGTCTTCCTTACAAAAGAGTACACAGGACAACCTCTGTAGTTAGCGGTGTGATTACCTCCACAATTACTGCATTTTTTATCACTTTGATCTTTTGGTTTGTTGCAGCTAGCGGTGCCGTGTAATTCGCCGCACACAACACAAACAGAGGGTAAATTGCAGTATGTTTTTGTATGGCCATATTCTTGGCAATTATGGCACTGTACAGGACCTGAACGCTTATGTGGCTCTTCAACTGTGATTTTTCGGTAGTAACTTAAAGACATTTTTTTCAAAAGAGTTTTTTGCATTAGTTCTATGTAAATTGTTTAATGAAATATATGGCTTTAACCATGTTGATTGCTTAAATTTCAAAATTCGGTGAATTTTTTTTAACTTCAACCCATGTTTTAAACATTGTTGTAAGTTTTTGTAATGTATTACATATTCATTTTTATCATTTAAATCACAAATTAATTTCTTTTCCTTAGAATTTGGAGGATTTTTATTTTCACTACAAAATGGTAAGTTATTATGAATATCATGAATTTCTATTGGATACGTCAAATCTACTTCTAATATATATCCAGTAGTTGAATCTTCTGGTATAGTATCCAAACAAAAATTTTCAATGTCTGTTTCCCATTCAAAATTACCTTCTGGTACAGCTTCAGACATTGCCCAACCATATAAATTATTTGCATCTAAATACATTAAATATTTAGATGGAAGATGTTCATTGTAATCACTCATATATTTATTGTTTGCAATGGCATGTCGTTGAGAACATTGTACTATTCCTCCCCTTATCCCCTTTTGTATGAATAAAATCATATCTATGTCGCTCAATAACTCTAATTTAATATCTGTTATTTTTAACATTGCGTCCCAAGAAAATCCTGGAGCGGTATAGTAATAACAAGGATCTAGTTTATAATTATCATTGCAAAGAAATCTAAAGTTTTCGAAAACATCAGCTAATAACAAGACATCAGCTTTCAAATATAAAATTAAATAATCTTCTAAAGTTGTACACTCAAAAGTACTCCATACCTCTTTCGCATGTGTGTAATCTTCTTGAGAACAATCTTCATCTGTTAATTTATTATAAAAATTCTCAATATTCGGTAGAGAAGTTTCTTTGAGTTTTTCGATAGAATTTAAATAACTATATGGAAAGACACCTTTTCTAACAAGTAAATTAAATTTACTTTCATTTTCACCAAACATTGATTTAACTATTTTAAAATCCTGCTTACCTAAATTTTTAACTAAATCATTTAAGCTTGATTGTAAAAATCTATAGGAATCTAAAAATCGAATTTCTATATTACCAATATTGTTGTCGCTTATGGTTTTAGAGAGTGATATATATAGCTCTTTATTGAGTGGAATGATATTAATTGGACCATCATTTATTACTACGTTTATACGCGCACTATTTGCAAATAAAAATATTTGCAAATAAATTAACTCACTGTTTATACAGCATAGCAAAAGTACACAAACTTGGTAGCACTTCTATAGAAAACTTACTTATATTGGCAAAAAAAGTAGTGTAAATGTACAAAATATGAAATAATTATTTGTTTTAATTGTTATTATTTGCTTCTATCAATGTTTTTGTTGCAATATTTGTCCATTTATTGTTTTTGTTATCAAACATTTGTAAGCGTGGCAACCTCAAGCATTTTATTTGCAAATAGTGCGTTAATCGTGAATAGTTTTCTGAATTAGTAAGTCGCAATAAAAAGAATAATATGGCAACAATTTACAGTTTTATTTGCAAATAAGCCCTGCGTATAAACGTAGTATATATTATTTAGCTCCTTCACAAATAAGTGACAGTCATAACTAGAAAAGATTACAAGAACTATGTGCAACCCCCCTATATTTGCCAGTCAAATGACAATGATCTCTAACTTTTGATTCATCTAAAATTATTTTAGAGCAAATGTGGCATATATTATTAGCATGGAAGTTTAAATTTTCCACTTCAGTTAATGGGGTCATTGGTTTTACTTTTGTCAAATAATTATTATTTAAATCTCTTATATCCCGAATTAAACTTTCTATAAATAGTTTAGCCGATTCTAATCCTTTAAAGGTACGTAACTTGTTTAACTTCTCATTAAAACTACATTTAATAAAATACGACATTGCGTAGGGAATATGTCTATCAACTAATGTTGTTGACGAAACATCACCACGCAGAATGCAAGTTTGAATATTTTCAAATATGCATTCCGAATCGGTGTATATTACAAAAGGTACATTTATACTATTATTATAATTGACGGGAATTGTTCTTTCGGCTTAAGGTCGTGTTTTTAAATAAAAACAATTAATTTTATTTCCATAAAACTCCTTTATTTTTATTTAATTATATTTTAATTATCTCCGATATTTCGGTTAACGTCGTTAACCATTTTCAAGGAATCTATAAACAAATTATACATACATCTTAATATATAAAAAATCCGTGTCACTGTGTATGTTTCGAATAAACTCAAAAACGAGTCAACTGATATTCATGAAAATTGGCATATATATGTAATTTGGTCCAACTTAGATGATAGGATAGTTATTATTTAAATTAATGGCCTTTGGGGCGGAGGGGCGTGGCAAAATGTTTGTACCCTATACGAAGCTAGACCGCTGGACCGATCCTTCTGAAACTTTGTCAGCATGTTACTCAAACTCCAGCATAAATAATAGGAAATTTTTTTCGTCCACGCCTACTTTAACGCCCATTTTTTAATAATATAAAAATCTAAATGTTTCCGAATAAACTCAAAAACGAGTCAACTGATATTCATGAAAATTGGAATATATATGTAAGTTGGTCCAACTTATACGATAGGATAGTTATTATTTAAATTAATGGCCTGGGGGCGGAGGGGCGTGGCAAAATGTTTGTACCGTATACGAAGCTAGACCGCTGGACCGATCTCCGTAACTCAAGAACTACTGCAGCGTAATTCAAGAACTACTGCACCGATGTTGACTAAACTTCATATACATGCTTTCTAAGGCGTAAGTAGTGTTTCTGTGTAGTTTGAAGTTTGTCCGACAGATGGCGCCATATTTAGTATTTTTGTGTTTTTGCACCGTAACTCAAGAACTACTGCACCGATGCTGACAAAACTTTATATACATGCTTTATGAGGCGTGAGGAGTGTTTCTGTGTAGTTTGAAGTTCGTCCGGCAGATGGCGCAATATTTAGTTTATTCGTGGGCAAAATCCAATTTTCATATTGTACCACCAATGCCATATACAACACTAATGTTTGCTTAGGGCCAGCAACGCGGACCGGGGTCAGCTAGTATATTATATAAAACCATTTTCACAAAAAAAAAAACAACAAGTATTTATATACATACATAAAAAGTTATTTAAAAAATATGTAAAAGTTTTAAGAAGTACGAGTACAACCGTCCGTCCTTTATGCGAGTTATTAAGTAACTAATTATTATTTATTTGGTTTGTGTTTATTTATTATGTGCCGATATAATTGCGCGCACTTGTTTGTGTCAGTCTTGTAGTTGAGACGTTTATTTGTTGGTACATTAATTATGTGTAGCATTTCCAATATAAATCTCTTCTTGTAGTTATTTTCTTCTTGTAATATTCTAACACTATCAAAGTCAGGTTTGTGACCGCTTACTGCACAGTGGGCAGCGAGGGCAGTTTTTTGCTCTAGGGGTTTATTCTTTTGTTTCAAATCTGATTTATGTGAGGAAATTCTTGTTTTTAGTTTTGTTTTAGTAGTGCCAATATACTTTTTATTACAATTATTTTCACCATCTCCAATACAATTAATTTCATATATCACGTTAGCTTTTTCTTCTTTTTTTTATTACATCTTTGGTTTTACTAAATAATTTATTTAGTGAGTTGTTGGTTTTCATAGCTAATTCATATTTGTTATTGTCATAAATGTCAGTATTCTTTATTCTTTCAGATAAACCCGGTATATAAGACATTGGTTTATATATTTTTCCAGTGTTGCCATTGTTGGTCACTCTGTTACGTTTTAATTCCACATGTTTCATAAGTTCAACTATCGTTCTACTTGGATATGCATTTTTCCGTAGTATATTTATTATCTTCCCTTTATTTACTTCATGGAATTTTTCATCACTAATATCCAGCACTCTTCTTATGAAATTTCTTGCGGTATTAATTATCATACGCCTAGGATGTTTCGAGTAAAAATTTATTAGTCTGTTGGAAGACGTTGGTTTTTGGTACCAATCTACATGTAATGTTTCTTTATCCCTCATTATTATGCAGTCTAAATAGGGTAACTTGTTATCTATCTCCAATTCGCTTGTGAATTTAATTTGTTTATTAAACATGTTTAATTTTGTTATAATAACATCCAACATATCTTTCTGTATTATGGCGAATATATCATCTACGTACTTGGTGATAAGTTTAGGTTTTATTTCCATTCCTTTAAAAGTGTCGTCTAAAAGTTCTTCCATTACGATGTCTGCTACGACTGGTGATATTGGTGATCCCATGGGCATTCCTTTCCTTTGTTCATAAAACTTATCATCAAATTTAAAATATCTCGTTTCTTTTATACAGAAGTTTAAAATCTCTTTGAATAGTTCATATGGCATGGTCGTGTAGTTCTGTAAAATATTCCAATTCTTTTCTATTATTCCAAGAGCTAAGTTAACCGGAATGCTAGGAAATAATGATACTACATCAAAAGATACGAGTACTTCGTTATTTTTAATCTTTGTATTATTGATTTTAGATTTAAAATCAACAGCATCTTTAACATTATATTTTGACTCTTTTGTCAAGTTTTTTAAAATCTCTGCCATAAATCTACATAAACCATGCGCGGGAGAGTTTATGGATGAACAAATTGGCCTAAGTGGTGTTCCTGTTTTATGTATTTTAGGTAACCCATAAATTCTGGGTGCTATTGAAGTAGTAGTGCTTAAATTAGTTTTCTTTTTCATGTCAATGATTTTTAAATTGTATAATTTATTTACTAACATGTTATTTTTAGTTTGTAACGTTGATGTTGGATATTGCTTAAGGCGTTTGTACGTGCATATATCAGATAATATATTTCTAATTTTTAGCTTGTAATCTTCATTGTACATGGCAACTGTTTTGTTTCCTTTATCTGAATTTAATATTATGTCTTTATTTTTGTTAAGAAAGTGTTTCGTCTGTTCCACTGTGTTAAGTATCATTCTATTTCTTTGGTTTAAATGTATTTTCTTTATATGCTCATCAACAAGAGAGGTTAATTTACTTCTAGCAATATCTTGTTGTTCTCTATTTTCTAGCGTTTGAATAATGTCCTCACTATCAGAAATATATTTAAATAATGGAAAATTTGTTTTAGTGTGAGGTAGCGCGTATTTTGGTCCTAAGGAAAGTAACCATTTTATGTTGGTTGGTATAAATTTATCTGTTGTATTAATAAACCAATCGTCATTAGTTTTGATATTTAGTTTCTTGTTAAGTGATTCTCTTAATTTTGTGAGTTTATTGATGTGTCGAAGTTTGTTCTCTTTCTTTAATTTTCCCGCTATGACGCTCTCACTGTTAATTAATGTGGAGAGATATCCAATAAGTATCTCATACTTTGTTTTATTTTAGTTAAGTCTCTATCTTTTTTGGTAATTTGTTTGTGTTTAGATTGTATAAGTAAGTTTAATATTAAATTATGAAACTTGTAAATATGTTTTGTCAAGTCTTTGTCAATATTTGTATCTATTGTATTATTAGATTTAAATATTTGAAATATATTTTTAGTAGAGTTACATATGAAGTTTGGTATTATTCCTAAGTTTTTACACTTAATCAGAAAAGTTGTGGATGACTTTAGATTCACTAGTGCTTTGTTATATTTTGAAAAATTACCAATGATGGTTCTGGTTTTCTTGTTGTATTTCGTTTTAAGATTTTGGTATAAATGCATGATGTTGATGTTTTGCGGTGTGCCTTCCGTGTTATGTGTAAGTATTTTGTATAGTTGACCTGTAAAGTTTAATATGACGGGAATTGTTCTTTCGGCTTAAGGTCGTGTTTTTAAATAAAAACAATTAATTTTATTTCCATAAAACTCCTTTATTTTTATTTAATTATATTTTAATTATCTCCGATATTTCGGTTAACGTCGTTAACCATTTTCAAGGAATCTATAAACAAATTATACATACATATATTATATAAAACCATTTTCACAAAAAAAACAACAAGTATTTATATACTGTTACGCGCTGCCTAGATCACGACAGAAAGTTTAACAAAAATGGACATGACCTCTACGAAAATCAAGTTAAAAGGCATGTAAGATATCGTTGTCCCAGCTAGCTATATGGAATTTGGTATAGTGGTTCTTAACCCGAGTTTTAAACGCGTGAACATATAAATAAATTCTACTGCATGCCAATTTAAAATACCATCAGTAAAACAAAATGTTAAAGTTCATATGTTATAAAAATATAATAAAAGCAGTGGCGTGGCAAGGTGTTATGCCGACGGGGTATAAATCTTCCCTCCCTACGTACGTGAAAATAACGCTTTTGACAATCATATACCCCAGAACTTTTATCTGATTGTCCCTATGCTTAGCCTGACTATTTCTTTTCTACATTGAACGTCACTACGCCTGTCATTCCCAAAGAAAATTTTAGAAACTTTATAGATTTATTTTTGTAAATTTCATATTAACATGTTTATTTAATAATTATATGAATACTTAGAATAAACTTAATTAAATTATTGGAAACTATAACAAAAAAAAATTATATTGTGCTAAATGTAATAAAATATGTAGTTATTTTAAAGAATTGTAGCAAAACCCTGTACTTTAAAGACTATCATTGTGACTCTTTGAGTAAATATGTAATACTAAAGAAATCAAAACTTAAAATACTACTGAGACCAAAATTAATTGCATTTTTCTTTATGATAGAAATGGACAGAATCGAAATAAGTATATTGAGTATTGAGAGAACTAATATAGGAGAGAGTATAGTTAATTATTATTGATTGTTCATGACTTACGTACAATTATTTGTTGTTGTTTATTTATTAATCATCATATTCCAAGTTGGGCCCAGCACAGGAATGGATGAAGGTTGCTATTTTAGGAAAGAATCTTAGTTTAATTAATAATTGACCTGTTACTCTCATCTATAGATACATTAAAAAAAAATTGTGGGAATATAAAGGTAAGGGTTAGCAGTACTAAATTATTCTTGCATTATTGAATTTAGGAATAAGAATATTTTAAGTTCATTAGATTCTTATGTATTATTCAAAACGAATAACAAGTATGTTAAATTTTTTTTAAATTCTGAAAATGTAGTATTATAATTTTAATTCTTTTTATATATTATACATATTTTTGTTTGTTTTAGCTGTATTAGATTTTAAGATTTAAGAATATTGTTAGTAAATATATATATTTTAGAGTTTTATAGTGATTATAAAGCAATTCATATTATGGTATTATGTGGAATCAAATTGGAGGGGAAAATAAACTATTGTTAGTGAATATATATGTATTTAGTTAGAAAGAAAACAAAAAAAAAAAAAAAAAAAAAGAAAAGAAAGTTAAACTATTTATGTAAAGTGGCTTAGGTTAGCTTTCAAATTTTTAAAATGTTCAAAATCATAATTTAAAAAAAATTGTTATGATCTAATTACTGAGTATATGATTATTCGTGAAAGAAATACTTGGATTTTTTTTCCTTTTGAGCCACCTTGAGAAGGTAGCTTTAAGAATTATCTTCTAATTTGATAACACGTGCCGATGATTGTAGAAAGTACTTTCATAACTTCGTTCCCTGTGCAATACGTAGTCAGTAACACACTCCTCTTTATATTTTTAATTTTTTTTTTTTGTATGTTGCGAGGATTATAACTGGGAATGTGTAGTTATGAACCGTCTATATGCCAATTCTGTTTGTTGTTCCAAACTGGCCCAGTTAAATTTTCTAAAAACAAACGCATTAAGCCTAAGAATATGCGCTTCAAATATTTTAACATATGAATAAATTACCTTTTCTTTTGTTTGGAACTATGTCTTTTTTTCCTTTTACTTAATTATAGGAAGCAAATGATTTTAGTTTCCTTTTGATATTAAACTGGGTATTTAATATGCTTTAAGGCTAATTAACACTGTGCTTTATTTAATATTAAGAAAACTGTACTTGTTCAATATTAAGAACACGGGAACTTGCGACTGATTAATTTCACTTTTGGCTGATGAATGATAAATTAAAATGTGCATCAACTAAAAGTAAGTCACAAGTATCAATACGTGCTTAAATCATACTATGTGTATAACAAAATTAAACGGGACTAGCGTTTCTATGTTATAATTCTCTTTTGCTCAGGTTATTTAAAAGTTAAAGCTTATATACTAGCGTATTTACCAAAATAAGCTGAGATCTCTCACTAATTTACATACATAATTATTTATTACATGATACAGAAGTTATTTGGTAAAAATGCAGGGTTTTTGGTACAAGTGCCCTTATATGGGATTATGTTTTTCCTTGATACTTTTATAAAAATTTCGTTGCTAGTGCGAAATCGCGACAAACCTACTTCGTCTAGAGATTTTACATCGAATAACGAATAGGCGAATATTAACTATAATATTGAGATCTTAAAAAAAATGTGGGGTGTTTAGTGCAGTTTCCAATTTTGTAAATATCTGAAGGAAGCGAGGTCAACTTTGCACACAATAAACAAAAGACAATCAGGGTTTATGTTTTTCCTTCCTCCCCCTTTTTTTGTCTGTCCTTTTATTATTTTAGTTCATTGCTATTACCATAAAAGATTTTATTTGCAGCAGATAATATACAAATATATTTCTCACAACGTGTGGCACGACCCACGAAAAGCCGGGCAATATAAATATAAGTAATCATGCACTTATTTTTCTCCTCCTTTTTATGTATTAAAAGATTTTATTCCAATAATTTTGCAATTTCGTATAAGAATTAAGACTTTAAGTCCGAAGTTTGGTATCTACCAACATATGATCCCTTTAAATCCTCGATATCATATAAATTATTACCAATTTTCTCGCGAATTCTGCATTTAATGTACTTTGGCATACACTTTTTATTAATACTTTTGGACATATTGCTTAACACATGATTTTTCCTGTAAACTACTTGACCTTTTAAAAATTTAATAGGACGAGCTCGCAAATTATAAGTTTTTGTTGATCTTTCATATGCCTGATTTAAATTTTCCCGAATCTTTGCTCAAAGTTTTTGCAACTTATCACTATCAATTGATATTTCCACGTCCTCGCCTCCTAAACACCCTAATTTCGCTAAAATTTTGTAAGCAGATCCGTGCTGCACCATGTTTTGTCCAAAAACGGCATAATAAGGCGAGCATTTGATAGATGAGTGGTAATCACTCCTGAGGATGGAAAGGATGTGGGGAATGTATCGGTCCCAATTCCTATGATCGTTTTTATCCTCCAGGAAGCATCGTATCTTTGTAATTACTTCCCTGTTCACACGTTCTGATGCATTCTGTTGGGGTGCATAAAATCCTGTCCTAACATGTTCTATCTCGTATAGTTTCAAAAACTCCCTCATTTCGTTGGAAACGAACTGCTTAGCGTTATCGCTATGCAGATATCTAGGAACTCCAAAAGTTGGAAAAAGCTCTGTTTCTAAGTACAAAATAACATTGGCTGTCGTGGCTGCTTTATGGGCTTTTAAAAAAATAAATTTTGTTAAGTGGTCTAAACAAATAAAAATTATGGTGTTTTTTCCTTTTGTAATGGGATAAGGCCCTAAAAAATCACAATAGAGTCTCTCGAACGGTCTATTTGTGAAGATCTGCTTGCCCATAAGAGGTCTCGATATTTGGTTTGGAGATTTAATCAATTTGCACATTTCACATTTATCAATATAAGATTTAACGTCAGTTTTCATTGTCGGCCAATAATATTTTTGGCGAATTCGAGCTAGTGTTTTAGCCACACCAGCGTGACAAGCCACTACGGAGTCATGTGCAGCTTTAATTACGGTTTTAGATAATGAGCTTGGAATCCATAATCGCCATAAATTAGTTTCCTTATCATCATAGCCTTGTCCAAATTTCACAAGTTTAAAGACTAAATTGTCAGCAAGCACTAAATCGGGCAAAGATGTAGAATTTTCAGAAACAGTATTTTTTAATTTTTCATATTCTTCACTGCGGAATTCTGGGCAGTCATAGTTAACTTCAAGAGGGACATCTAAAATTGATAACTCTTCAAGATGCATTCGTGATAGGCAATCCGGCACAATGTTTAATGATCCTTTCCTGTGCTCAATTTGAAAATCGTACCTTTGCAATTTCAGGCTCCACCGCGCTAACCGCCCGCTCAAATCTTTTTGGGACATCAGCCACCTTAAGGACGAGTGGTCAGTTATTATTTTAAATGGGAGTCCCTCGATATATGGTCTGAATCTGTTTACACAAACGATTGCTGCCATGCATTCCAATTCAGTAACTGTATAGTTCCTCTGAGATTTATTGAGTTTCTGCGAAACAAAAGCAATCGGGTGCTCATTACCGTCATCATCATATTGAAACAAGACACCGCCAACTGCCACTCGTGATGCATCGCATTGGATTATAAATTCGCGGCTGAAATTCGGCTGTGCTAATACTGGGGCGGAAGATAATGCATCCTTCAACAATTCAAATGATAATCTTGCATTTTCAGACAAAGAAAATGGTTTGTTAGTTTTCTTTAGGCAATCAGTTAGCGGGCCAGCAAGATCAGCAAAATTACTAATGAAAGCTCTATACCAGTTTGCCATACCTACGAATCGGCGCACTTGCCTCGGAGTTCTTGGAGTACTAAAATTTCGTATCGACTCAACCTTTCTGGATCTACTTTTAATGTACCATGCCCCACCACGTAACCTAAATACCGTATTTCCCTTTGGCAGAACTTACTTTTCCCTATATTTATTGTGAGCTTTGCAGCTCTCAGGTAATTGGCAACATCTTTCAAGAGGGCCATATGAGAATCGAAATCACAACTACATACGAGCAAGTCATCCAAATATATAAAAACTTTTTCTCGTAGACGGGAAGGTATAACTTTGTCCATCAACCTGCTCATTGTTTGTGGCCCGTTGCACAGTCCAAATGGCATGAATTTGAAATGGTATAAGGGCTTCCCTGGGACCACAAAAGCTGTTTTTTCTTTTGACGATTTTGTCAATTTGATCTGTAAAAAGGCGTCTTTCAAGTCGATTCCCGAAATATAAAAAGTGTCATTCAATCGACTCAATAGGCCATTTATATGCGGGAGAGGATATGAGTCCTTCTTCGTAACAGCGTTAAGCTTACGAGAGTCAATGCACATTCGAACTTTGCCAGGTTTTCGCACTAAAACCACAGGCGAACACCAAGGAGAATTAAATTCTTCAATTACTCCCATGGTTAAAAGGCGATCTATTTCCCTATAAGCCTCTTCTTGGCGAGGCGGTGATAGCGGGTAAACTCGACATTTAATTGGTGCTGCATCTCCAGTGTCTATATCATGTTCAAGCAAATCTGTGCACCCTAATCCCAATTTCTCGTAAGAGGGAAATTCTATAATAGTTTTTTCTAAGATTAATTTTTGCTCTGGGGATAAGTTGTGGAAATTAGTATCATTATTATCGCTTAATGAAGCTGTAACTTCAACCGAAGATACTGCTGGTATTATATCAGGCGCAAGTGCAAACTCACTCCAAAAGTTTGTTCCAAAATAGGCTTGTTGGCTTAATGAAGGCACTATGTAGAATAAAATATCTCTAGTATTACCCTTGAAACAAGTAGGCAATTTACAGTATCCTAATATGGTTTGCTTTGCTCCACTGGCAACCGATAATGTTGACTTAAGTGGGCTGTACGAAATGTTGTTACGCTTTAAAAACTCTAGGCAGTTGCTTCCCAAAACTGAAACATTTGCGCCTGAATCCAGTAAGCCTACTATAGTATCATTGAGGATTTTAACTTTTAAAAAAGGGCGATCATCTGAATCATGTACAATGGTAGATTCCAGTAGCTTACGATAATATTTACGTTTCTTGAAACGCTGTCTACACTTGAATATTTTATCATTTTTGTTGAAAGGATATAGTGTTTTACTAGAAATTTTGCTTTGAAATACCTTACAATTATTCGAAATAATAAAAGAATCTGTTTGTGTTGATATATCCTTAAGATATACCAAAGATTTATGTGTGTCTGCAGTTTTTATATTGCCTGAGTGTTTAAAAAAATTGGATTCTAATTTGAACTCGGGGTTTTCAGGGGTGGACGAAAGTCCCCGGTAGCCATTTCGTCCGTTTTCCTGTTTCCCTGAAAAATATGCTTTTTTGGGCACGAAGGTGTTAACACTCCCCTTTGTCCACACTTGAAACAGAAACGTTCAGAGATATCTCTATTACAGTAAATGTATGAGTGGCCGTTTGACAAACAGTTCCAGCACTTTATGTTGGAATAGTCATACTTGATATTCTTCGTAGATATCTTTAGTGCTTCTAATTGCGGATCTAATTCTTCATTTACAATATTTTCAGCTATAGCAGAATCAAGCTGGCTAATATTGCGTGCAGTACCAACATTTGCGTTTAAATATTTATTATCATAAAGAACTTTCTCGGCTTTCCGAGCGATGTCTCTGAAATCGTTCAGGGTTCTGGCCTCAGAGCTAAATATTAAAACTCTTAAGTTCTGTTGTAAATTGCGTTTAATAATATCAATAATTGTTAAGTCTGGTAAAGGATTCTGTAGCCTTGAATTCATAGACACAAGAGCTGTTTGAAAATCGTCGTAAGATTCTTTAATTTGTTGCTTACGTAATGAAATTTTTAACAAAATATCATGATCTGTTTCAAGATATCCAAACTCTCTAGTAATTGCTCGCTGCAAATTTTGGTAAGTCACTTCACGATTTTGTTTCATGAAAAGCCAATACCATTTTTCAGCTTTGCCTTCTAGAAACACGTGGAAATTAGATAAGATATGCTCATTTGAGCATCTGGTGCGATTTTTCAGTGTTTCGACCTTAAACAAAAAGTCAGAGACCGAACCTGTGCCATCATAGCAAACTTTCCATTTATCTAATTTGATATTTGACTCATTAAGTGGAGATCTGTTAAAATTGTAATCTATTGGATTTGGAAGGGCTTGTTGGTGGTTGTGGGCTTGAAAGCTAGCACTACTATTAGCATTACCCATTTGCGAAATACTTTCCCTTAGAGACGAAAGTTCTCTTTTGAACTCCTCTCTAGTATTCTGCATGGATTGCTCCATTAATACTACTAGAGTATCAAAAGGTGTAGCAGAGTTTAAATCAGATTGATTGTTACTTGACCGTGGCTGTTCATTTACACATAGAGAAACATTTGGAACTTGTTCCTCTAAATCAATATGTGGTTGCGGTAAAATGTTTGGATTGTTCATTTTTGTAAATCTAGGTTCGAAATTAAATTTTTATCGCCTTGAGTACTAGGCAACTGTTTCGCCTTTGGTGTTTTATTCGGTGCAGGCGAGTGTACAACACGAGGTTTTGAAGAAGTTGGAAAGTCTTGTATTTCTATCGAAATATTATTACTTGAGGCTGATAAGCCTCTCGCACCTCTTTTAGAATTACTTTGTAAACGCGTGTTCATATCGAACAAAATAAAACCTATAAGAATAATTTACCTGTACATTGTACATATGCAAGAATTTATAAATAAAATAAAACCCCCTTTTTTTTTTTGCCGTAAATTTCTCATAAAAAAATAAGGGTGTATGGGTGTGTAAATATTAACTTCTATTTCTTTGGGAATGACAAACTAAACTAAGAATCATCATACTGAAAATTAGCAGACTAAGCTTAAATTGTATATTTTTAACATCATGATAACTAAAACTGCTCGCTGTTTTGTGTCTTCGACGAAAAGCTTGTCAGCAGCTTTATATAAAAAAAAGGTCTTGACAGCAAATCGAAAACAATATCAAAGAATTCTCTGATGCTAATAAAACTGAATGTTTTCCAGAATTATGGCTATCCAGAAAAAATTTTTGATGTCAATTAGGTTACAGTACTTAAAAGCAATTTTTTTTTCTTTATTTCTTATCGCAACTAGTAATTGTAAAATTGTAATTGTATCCAAAGACTAGGACTTATAGTAATTAAAGAAGCAATCGCGTTATTAATAAATTCAAGCAAATTTTTATTGCATTGCAACTATTTTCAGATTTAATTGTATCCAAATACTAGGACTTATGGCAATTAAAAGAAGCAGTCGTGTTATTAATAACTCCTAAATTAGGAAGTTGACATCTAACCTAATACGAACAATCTTAGAATAAATTCTTCGATGGAAAAGTAAATAAACTATGTTATCAGCGAGTGAATATTTATCACTTGAACTTTAATTTGGCCTTTCCTTGGCCTTTACGTTGGGCGCCATATATGTTACGCGCTGCCTAGATCACGACAGAAAGTTTAACAAAAATGGACATGACCTCTACGAAAATCAAGTTAAAAGGCATGTAAGATATCGTTGTCCCAGCTAGCTATATGGAATTTGGTATAGTGGTTCTTAACCCGAGTTTTAAACGCGTGAACATATAAATAAATTCTACTGCATGCCAATTTAAAATACCATCAGTAAAACAAAATGTTAAAGTTCATATGTTATAAAAATATAATAAAAGCAGTGGCGTGGCAAGGTGTTATGCCGACGGGGTATAAATCTTCCCTCCCTACGTACGTGAAAATAACGCCTTTGACAATCATATACCCCAGAACTTTTATCTGATTGTCCCTATGCTTAGCCTGACTATTTCTTTTCTACATTGAACGTCACTACGCCTGTCATTCCCAAAGAAAATTTTAGAAACTTTATAGATTTATTTTTGTAAATTTCATATTAACATGTTTATTTAATAATTATATGAATACTTAGAATAAACTTAATTAAATTATTGGAAACTATAACAAAAAAAATTATATTGTGCTAAATGTAATAAAATATGTAGTTATTTTAAAGAATTGTAGCAAAACCCTGTACTTTAAAGACTATCATTGTGACTCTTTGAGTAAATATGTAATACTAAAGAAATCAAAACTTAAAATACTACTGAGACCAAAATTAATTGCATTTTTCTTTATGATAGAAATGGACAGAATCGAAATAAGTATATTGAGTATTGAGAGAACTAATATAGGAGAGAGTATAGTTAATTATTATTGATTGTTCATGACTTACGTACAATTATTTGTTGTTGTTTATTTATTAATCATCATATTCCAAGTTGGGCCCAGCACAGGAATGGATGAAGGTTGCTATTTTAGGAAAGAATCTTAGTTTAATTAATAATTGACCTGTTACTCTCATCTATAGATACATTAAAAAAAAATTGTGGGAATATAAAGGTAAGGGTTAGCAGTACTAAATTATTCTTGCATTATTGAATTTAGGAATAAGAATATTTTAAGTTCATTAGATTCTTATGTATTATTCAAAACGAATAACAAGTATGTTAAATTTTTTTTAAATTCTGAAAATGTAGTATTATAATTTTAATTCTTTTTATATATTATACATATTTTTGTTTGTTTTAGCTGTATTAGATTTTAAGATTTAAGAATATTGTTAGTAAATATATATATTTTAGAGTTTTATAGTGATTATAAAGCAATTCATATTATGGTATTATGTGGAATCAAATTGGAGGGGAAAATAAACTATTGTTAGTGAATATATATGTATTTAGTTAGAAAGAAAACAAAAAAAAAAAAAAAAAAAAAAAGAAAAGAAAGTTAAACTATTTATGTAAAGTGGCTTAGGTTAGCTTTCAAATTTTTAAAATGTTCAAAATCATAATTTAAAAAAAATTGTTATGATCTAATTACTGAGTATATGATTATTCGTGAAAGAAATACTTGGATTTTTTTTTCCTTTTGAGCCACCTTGAGAAGGTAGCTTTAAGAATTATCTTCTAATTTGATAACACGTGCCGATGATTGTAGAAAGTACTTTCATAACTTCGTTCCCTGTGCAATACGTAGTCAGTAACACACTCCTCTTTATATTTTTAATTATTTTTTTTGTATGTTGCGAGGATTATAACTGGGAATGTGTAGTTATGAACCGTCTATATGCCAATTCTGTTTGTTGTTCCAAACTGGCCCAGTTAAATTTTCTAAAAACAAACGCATTAAGCCTAAGAATATGCGCTTCAAATATTTTAACATATGAATAAATTACCTTTTCTTTTGTTTGGAACTATGTCTTTTTTTCCTTTTACTTAATTATAGGAAGCAAATGATTTTAGTTTCCTTTTGATATTAAACTGGGTATTTAATATGCTTTAAGGCTAATTAACACTGTGCTTTATTTAATATTAAGAAAACTGTACTTGTTCAATATTAAGAACACGGGAACTTGCGACTGATTAATTTCACTTTTGGCTGATGAATGATAAATTAAAATGTGCATCAACTAAAAGTAAGTCACAAGTATCAATACGTGCTTAAATCATACTATGTGTATAACAAAATTAAACGGGACTAGCGTTTCTATGTTATAATTCTCTTTTGCTCAGGTTATTTAAAAGTTAAAGCTTATATACTAGCGTATTTACCAAAATAAGCTGAGATCTCTCACTAATTTACATACATAATTATTTATTACATGATACAGAAGTTATTTGGTAAAAATGCAGGGTTTTTGGTACAAGTGCCCTTATATGGGATTATGTTTTTCCTTGATACTTTTATAAAAATTTCGTTGCTAGTGCGAAATCGCGACAAACCTACTTCGTCTAGAGATTTTACATCGAATAACGAATAGGCGAATATTAACTATAATATTGAGATCTTAAAAAAAATGTGGGGTGTTTAGTGCAGTTTCCAATTTTGTAAATATCTGAAGGAAGCGAGGTCAACTTTGCACACAATAAACAAAAGACAATCAGGGTTTATGTTTTTCCTTCCTCCCCCTTTTTTTGTCTGTCCTTTTATTATTTTAGTTCATTGCTATTACCATAAAAGATTTTATTTGCAGCAGATAATATACAAATATATTTCTCACAACGTGTGGCACGACCCACGAAAAGCCGGGCAATATAAATATAAGTAATCATGCACTTATTTTTCTCCTCCTTTTTATGTATTAAAAGATTTTATTCCAATAATTTTGCAATTTCGTATAAGAATTAAGACTTTAAGTCCGAAGTTTGGTATCTACCAACATATGATCCCTTTAAATCCTCGATATCATATAAATTATTACCAATTTTCTCGCGAATTCTGCATTTAATGTACTTTGGCATACACTTTTTATTAATACTTTTGGACATATTGCTTAACACATGATTTTTCCTGTAAACTACTTGACCTTTTAAAAATTTAATAGGACGAGCTCGCAAATTATAAGTTTTTGTTGATCTTTCATATGCCTGATTTAAATTTTCCCGAATCTTTGCTCTAAGTTTTTGCAACTTATCACTATCAATTGATATTTCCACGTCCTCGCCTCCTAAACACCCTAATTTCGCTAAAATTTTGTAAGCAGATCCGTGCTGCACCATGTTTTGTCCAAAAACGGCATAATAAGGCGAGCATTTGATAGATGAGTGGTAATCACTCCTGAGGATGGAAAGGATGTGGGGAATGTATCGGTCCCAATTCCTATGATCGTTTTTATCCTCCAGGAAGCATCGTATCTTTGTAATTACTTCCCTGTTCACACGTTCTGATGCATTCTGTTGGGGTGCATAAAATCCTGTCCTAACATGTTCTATCTCGTATAGTTTCAAAAACTCCCTCATTTCGTTGGAAACGAACTGCTTAGCGTTATCGCTATGCAGATATCTAGGAACTCCAAAAGTTGGAAAAAGCTCTGTTTCTAAGTACAAAATAACATTGGCTGTCGTGGCTGCTTTATGGGCTTTTAAAAAAATAAATTTTGTTAAGTGGTCTAAACAAATAAAAATTATGGTGTTTTTTCCTTTTGTAATGGGATAAGGCCCTAAAAAATCACAATAGAGTCTCTCGAACGGTCTATTTGTGAAGATCTGCTTGCCCATAAGAGGTCTCGATATTTGGTTTGGAGATTTAATCAATTTGCACATTTCACATTTATCAATATAAGATTTAACGTCAGTTTTCATTGTCGGCCAATAATATTTTTGGCGAATTCGAGCTAGTGTTTTAGCCACACCAGCGTGACAAGCCACTACGGAGTCATGTGCAGCTTTAATTACGGTTTTAGATAATGAGCTTGGAATCCATAATCGCCATAAATTAGTTTCCTTATCATCATAGCCTTGTCCAAATTTCACAAGTTTAAAGACTAAATTGTCAGCAAGCACTAAATCGGGCAAAGATGTAGAATTTTCAGAAACAGTATTTTTTAATTTTTCATATTCTTCACTGCGGAATTCTGGGCAGTCATAGTTAACTTCAAGAGGGACATCTAAAATTGATAACTCTTCAAGATGCATTCGTGATAGGCAATCCGGCACAATGTTTAATGATCCTTTCCTGTGCTCAATTTGAAAATCGTACCTATGCAATTTCAGGCTCCACCGCGCTAACCGCCCGCTCAAATCTTTTTGGGACATCAGCCACCTTAAGGACGAGTGGTCAGTTATTATTTTAAATGGGAGTCCCTCGATATATGGTCTGAATCTGTTTACACAAACGATTGCTGCCATGCATTCCAATTCAGTAACTGTATAGTTCCTCTGAGATTTATTGAGTTTCTGCGAAACAAAAGCAATCGGGTGCTCATTACCGTCATCATCATATTGAAACAAGACACCGCCAACTGCCACTCGTGATGCATCGCATTGGATTATAAATTCGCGGCTGAAATTCGGCTGTGCTAATACTGGGGCGGAAGATAATGCATCCTTCAACAATTCAAATGATAATCTTGCATTTTCAGACAAAGAAAATGGTTTGTTAGTTTTCTTTAGGCAATCAGTTAGCGGGCCAGCAAGATCAGCAAAATTACTAATGAAAGCTCTATACCAGTTTACCATACCTACGAATCGGCGCACTTGCCTCGGAGTTCTTGGAGTACTAAAATTTCGTATCGACTCAACCTTTCTGGATCTACTTTTAATGTACCATGCCCCACCACGTAACCTAAATACCGTATTTCCCTTTGGCAGAACTTACTTTTCCCTATATTTATTGTGAGCTTTGCAGCTCTCAGGTAATTGGCAACATCTTTCAAGAGGGCCATATGAGAATCGAAATCACAACTACATACGAGCAAGTCATCCAAATATATAAAAACTTTTTCTCGTAGACGGGAAGGTATAACTTTGTCCATCAACCTGCTCATTGTTTGTGGCCCGTTGCACAGTCCAAATGGCATGAATTTGAAATGGTATAAGGGCTTCCCTGGGACCACAAAAGCTGTTTTTTCTTTTGACGATTTTGTCAATTTGATCTGTAAAAAGGCGTCTTTCAAGTCGATTCCCGAAATATAAAAAGTGTCATTCAATCGACTCAATAGGCCATTTATATGCGGGAGAGGATATGAGTCCTTCTTCGTAACAGCGTTAAGCTTACGAGAGTCAATGCACATTCGAACTTTGCCAGGTTTTCGCACTAAAACCACAGGCGAACACCAAGGAGAATTAGATTCTTCAATTACTCCCATGGTTAAAAGGCGATCTATTTCCCTATAAGCCTCTTCTTGGCGAGGCGGTGATAGCGGGTAAACTCGACATTTAATTGGTGCTGCATCTCCAGTGTCTATATCATGTTCAAGCAAATCTGTGCACCCTAATCCCAATTTCTCGTAAGAGGGAAATTCTATAATAGTTTTTTCTAAGATTAATTTTTGCTCTGGGGATAAGTTGTGGAAATTAGTATCATTATTATCGCTTAATGAAGCTGTAACTTCAACCGAAGATACTGCTGGTATTATATCAGGCGCAAGTGCAAACTCACTCCAAAAGTTTGTTCCAAAATAGGCTTGTTGGCTTAATGAAGGCACTATGTAGAATAAAATATCTCTAGTATTACCCTTGAAACAAGTAGGCAATTTACAGTATCCTAATATGGTTTGCTTTGCTCCACTGGCAACCGATAATGTTGACTTAAGTGGGCTGTACGAAATGTTGTTACGCTTTAAAAACTCTAGGCAGTTGCTTCCCAAAACTGAAACATTTGCGCCTGAATCCAGTAAGCCTACTATAGTATCATTGAGGATTTTAACTTTTAAAAAAGGGCGATCATCTGAATCATGTACAATGGTAGATTCCAGTAGCTTACGATAATATTTACGTTTCTTGAAACGCTGTCTACACTTGAATATTTTATCATTTTTGTTGAAAGGATATAGTGTTTTACTAGAAATTTTGCTTTGAAATACCTTACAATTATTCGAAATAATAAAAGAATCTGTTTGTGTTGATATATCCTTAAGATATACCAAAGATTTATGTGTGTCTGCAGTTTTTATATTGCCTGAGTGTTTAAAAAAATTGGATTCTAATTTGAACTCGGGGTTTTCAGGGGTGGACGAAAGTCCCCGGTAGCCATTTCGTCCGTTTTCCTGTTTCCCTGAAAAATATGCTTTTTTGGGCACGAAGGTGTTAACACTCCCCTTTGTCCACACTTGAAACAGAAACGTTCAGAGATATCTCTATTACAGTAAATGTATGAGTGGCCGTTTGACAAACAGTTCCAGCACTTTATGTTGGAATAGTCATACTTGATATTCTTCGTAGATATCTTTAGTGCTTCTAATTGCGGATCTAATTCTTCATTTACAATATTTTCAGCTATAGCAGAATCAAGCTGGCTAATATTGCGTGCAGTACCAACATTTGCGTTTAAATATTTATTATCATAAAGAACTTTCTCGGCTTTCCGAGCGATGTCTCTGAAATCGTTCAGGGTTCTGGCCTCAGAGCTAAATATTAAAACTCTTAAGTTCTGTTGTAAATTGCGTTTAATAATATCAATAATTGTTAAGTCTGGTAAAGGATTCTGTAGCCTTGAATTCATAGACACAAGAGCTGTTTGAAAATCGTCGTAAGATTCTTTAATTTGTTGCTTACGTAATGAAATTTTTAACAAAATATCATGATCTGTTTCAAGATATCCAAACTCTCTAGTAATTGCTCGCTGCAAATTTTGGTAAGTCACTTCACGATTTTGTTTCATGAAAAGCCAATACCATTTTTCAGCTTTGCCTTCTAGAAACACGTGGAAATTAGATAAGATATGCTCATTTGAGCATCTGGTGCGATTTTTCAGTGTTTCGACCTTAAACAAAAAGTCAGAGACCGAACCTGTGCCATCATAGCAAACTTTCCATTTATCTAATTTGATATTTGACTCATTAAGTGGAGATCTGTTAAAATTGTAATCTATTGGATTTGGAAGGGCTTGTTGGTGGTTGTGGGCTTGAAAGCTAGCACTACTATTAGCATTACCCATTTGCGAAATACTTTCCCTTAGAGACGAAAGTTCTCTTTTGAACTCCTCTCTAGTATTCTGCATGGATTGCTCCATTAATACTACTAGAGTATCAAAAGGTGTAGCAGAGTTTAAATCAGATTGATTGTTACTTGACCGTGGCTGTTCATTTACACATAGAGAAACATTTGGAACTTGTTCCTCTAAATCAATATGTGGTTGCGGTAAAATGTTTGGATTGTTCATTTTTGTAAATCTAGGTTCGAAATTAAATTTTTATCGCCTTGAGTACTAGGCAACTGTTTCGCCTTTGGTGTTTTATTCGGTGCAGGCGAGTGTACAACACGAGGTTTTGAAGAAGTTGGAAAGTCTTGTATTTCTATCGAAATATTATTACTTGAGGCTGATAAGCCTCTCGCACCTCTTTTAGAATTACTTTGTAAACGCGTGTTCATATCGAACAAAATAAAACCTATAAGAATAATTTACCTGTACATTGTACATATGCAAGAATTTATAAATAAAATAAAACCCCCTTTTTTTTTTTGCCGTAAATTTCTCATAAAAAAATAAGGGTGTATGGGTGTGTAAATATTAACTTCTATTTCTTTGGGAATGACAAACTAAACTAAGAATCATCATACTGAAAATTAGCAGACTAAGCTTAAATTGTATATTTTTAACATCATGATAACTAAAACTGCTCGCTGTTTTGTGTCTTCGACGAAAAGCTTGTCAGCAGCTTTATATAAAAAAAAAGGTCTTGACAGCAAATCGAAAACAATATCAAAGAATTCTCTGATGCTAATAAAACTGAATGTTTTCCAGAATTATGGCTATCCAGAAAAAATTTTTGATGTCAATTAGGTTACAGTACTTAAAAGCAATTTTTTTTTCTTTATTTCTTATCGCAACTAGTAATTGTAAAATTGTAATTGTATCCAAAGACTAGGACTTATAGTAATTAAAGAAGCAATCGCGTTATTAATAAATTCAAGCAAATTTTTATTGCATTGCAACTATTTTCAGATTTAATTGTATCCAAATACTAGGACTTATGGCAATTAAAAGAAGCAGTCGTGTTATTAATAACTCCTAAATTAGGAAGTTGACATCTAACCTAATACGAACAATCTTAGAATAAATTCTTCGATGGAAAAGTAAATAAACTATGTTATCAGCGAGTGAATATTTATCACTTGAACTTTAATTTGGCCTTTCCTTGGCCTTTACGTTGGGCGCCATATATGTTACGCGCTGCCTAGATCACGACAGAAAGTTTAACAAAAATGGACATGACCTCTACGAAAATCAAGTTAAAAGGCATGTAAGATATCGTTGTCCCAGCTAGCTATATGGAATTTGGTATAGTGGTTCTTAACCCGAGTTTTAAACGCGTGAACATATAAATAAATTCTACTGCATGCCAATTTAAAATACCATCAGTAAAACAAAATGTTAAAGTTCATATGTTATAAAAATATAATAAAAGCAGTGGCGTGGCAAGGTGTTATGCCGACGGGGTATAAATCTTCCCTCCCTACGTACGTGAAAATAACGCCTTTGACAATCATATACCCCAGAACTTTTATCTGATTGTCCCTATGCTTAGCCTGACTATTTCTTTTCTACATTGAACGTCACTACGCCTGTCATTCCCAAAGAAAATTTTAGAAACTTTATAGATTTATTTTTGTAAATTTCATATTAACATGTTTATTTAATAATTATATGAATACTTAGAATAAACTTAATTAAATTATTGGAAACTATAACAAAAAAAAATTATATTGTGCTAAATGTAATAAAATATGTAGTTATTTTAAAGAATTGTAGCAAAACCCTGTACTTTAAAGACTATCATTGTGACTCTTTGAGTAAATATGTAATACTAAAGAAATCAAAACTTAAAATACTACTGAGACCAAAATTAATTGCATTTTTCTTTATGATAGAAATGGACAGAATCGAAATAAGTATATTGAGTATTGAGAGAACTAATATAGGAGAGAGTATAGTTAATTATTATTGATTGTTCATGACTTACGTACAATTATTTGTTGTTGTTTATTTATTAATCATCATATTCCAAGTTGGGCCCAGCACAGGAATGGATGAAGGTTGCTATTTTAGGAAAGAATCTTAGTTTAATTAATAATTGACCTGTTACTCTCATCTATAGATACATTAAAAAAAAATTGTGGGAATATAAAGGTAAGGGTTAGCAGTACTAAATTATTCTTGCATTATTGAATTTAGGAATAAGAATATTTTAAGTTCATTAGATTCTTATGTATTATTCAAAACGAATAACAAGTATGTTAAATTTTTTTTAAATTCTGAAAATGTAGTATTATAATTTTAATTCTTTTTATATATTATACATATTTTTGTTTGTTTTAGATGTATTAGATTTTAAGATTTAAGAATATTGTTAGTAAATATATATATTTTAGAGTTTTATAGTGATTATAAAGCAATTCATATTATGGTATTATGTGGAATCAAATTGGAGGGGAAAATAAACTATTGTTAGTGAATATATATGTATTTAGTTAGAAAGAAAACAAAAAAAAAAAAAAAAAAAAAAGAAAAGAAAGTTAAACTATTTATGTAAAGTGGCTTAGGTTAGCTTTCAAATTTTTAAAATGTTCAAAATCATAATTTAAAAAAAATTGTTATGATCTAATTACTGAGTATATGATTATTCGTGAAAGAAATACTTGGATTTTTTTTTCCTTTTGAGCCACCTTGAGAAGGTAGCTTTAAGAATTATCTTCTAATTTGATAACACGTGCCGATGATTGTAGAAAGTACTTTCATAACTTCGTTCCCTGTGCAATACGTAGTCAGTAACACACTCCTCTTTATATTTTTAATTTTTTTTTTTTGTATGTTGCGAGGATTATAACTGGGAATGTGTAGTTATGAACCGTCTATATGCCAATTCTGTTTGTTGTTCCAAACTGGCCCAGTTAAATTTTCTAAAAACAAACGCATTAAGCCTAAGAATATGCGCTTCAAATATTTTAACATATGAATAAATTACCTTTTCTTTTGTTTGGAACTATGTCTTTTTTTCCTTTTACTTAATTATAGGAAGCAAATGATTTTAGTTTCCTTTTGATATTAAACTGGGTATTTAATATGCTTTAAGGCTAATTAACACTGTGCTTTATTTAATATTAAGAAAACTGTACTTGTTCAATATTAAGAACACGGGAACTTTCGACTGATTAATTTCACTTTTGGCTGATGAATGATAAATTAAAATGTGCATCAACTAAAAGTAAGTCACAAGTATCAATACGTGCTTAAATCATACTATGTGTATAACAAAATTAAACGGGACTAGCGTTTCTATGTTATAATTCTCTTTTGCTCAGGTTATTTAAAAGTTAAAGCTTATATACTAGCGTATTTACCAAAATAAGCTGAGATCTCTCACTAATTTACATACATAATTATTTATTACATGATACAGAAGTTATTTGGTAAAAATGCAGGGTTTTTGGTACAAGTGCCCTTATATGGGATTATGTTTTTCCTTGATACTTTTATAAAAATTTCGTTGCTAGTGCGAAATCGCGACAAACCTACTTCGTCTAGAGATTTTACATCGAATAACGAATAGGCGAATATTAACTATAATATTGAGATCTTAAAAAAAATGTGGGGTGTTTAGTGCAGTTTCCAATTTTGTAAATATCTGAAGGAAGCGAGGTCAACTTTGCACACAATAAACAAAAGACAATCAGGGTTTATGGTTTTCCTTCCTCCCCCTTTTTTTGTCTGTCCTTTTATTATTTTAGTTCATTGCTATTACCATAAAAGATTTTATTTGCAGCAGATAATATACAAATATATTTCTCACAACGTGTGGCACGACCCACGAAAAGCCGGGCAATATAAATATAAGTAATCATGCACTTATTTTTCTCCTCCTTTTTATGTATTAAAAGATTTTATTCCAATAATTTTGCAATTTCGTATAAGAATTAAGACTTTAAGTCCGAAGTTTGGTATCTACCAACATATGATCCCTTTAAATCCTCGATATCATATAAATTATTACCAATTTTCTCGCGAATTCTGCATTTAATGTACTTTGGCATACACTTTTTATTAATACTTTTGGACATATTGCTTAACACATGATTTTTCCTGTAAACTACTTGACCTTTTAAAAATTTAATAGGACGAGCTCGCAAATTATAAGTTTTTGTTGATCTTTCATATGCCTGATTTAAATTTTCCCGAATCTTTGCTCTAAGTTTTTGCAACTTATCACTATCAATTGATATTTCCACGTCCTCGCCTCCTAAACACCCTAATTTCGCTAAAATTTTGTAAGCAGATCCGTGCTGCACCATGTTTTGTCCAAAAACGGCATAATAAGGCGAGCATTTGATAGATGAGTGGTAATCACTCCTGAGGATGGAAAGGATGTGGGGAATGTATCGGTCCCAATTCCTATGATCGTTTTTATCCTCCAGGAAGCATCGTATCTTTGTAATTACTTCCCTGTTCACACGTTCTGATGCATTCTGTTGGGGTGCATAAAATCCTGTCCTAACATGTTCTATCTCGTATAGTTTCAAAAACTCCCTCATTTCGTTGGAAACGAACTGCTTAGCGTTATCGCTATGCAGATATCTAGGAACTCCAAAAGTTGGAAAAAGCTCTGTTTCTAAGTACAAAATAACATTGGCTGTCGTGGCTGCTTTATGGGCTTTTAAAAAAATAAATTTTGTTAAGTGGTCTAAACAAATAAAAATTATGGTGTTTTTTCCTTTTGTAATGGGATAAGGCCCTAAAAAATCACAATAGAGTCTCTCGAACGGTCTATTTGTGAAGATCTGCTTGCCCATAAGAGGTCTCGATATTTGGTTTGGAGATTTAATCAATTTGCACATTTCACATTTATCAATATAAGATTTAACGTCAGTTTGCATTGTCGGCCAATAATATTTTTGGCGAATTCGAGCTAGTGTTTTAGCCACACCAGCGTGACAAGCCACTACGGAGTCATGTGCAGCTTTAATTACGGTTTTAGATAATGAGCTTGGAATCCATAATCGCCATAAATTAGTTTCCTTATCATCATAGCCTTGTCCAAATTTCACAAGTTTAAAGACTAAATTGTCAGCAACCACTAAATCGGGCAAAGATGTAGAATTTTCAGAAACAGTATTTTTTAATTTTTCATATTCTTCACTGCGGAATTCTGGGCAGTCATAGTTAACTTCAAGAGGGACATCTAAAATTGATAACTCTTCAAGATGCATTCGTGATAGGCAATCCGGCACAATGTTTAATGATCCTTTCCTGTGCTCAATTTGAAAATCGTACCTTTGCAATTTCAGGCTCCACCGCGCTAACCGCCCGCTCAAATCTTTTTGGGACATCAGCCACCTTAAGGACGAGTGGTCAGTTATTATTTTAAATGGGAGTCCCTCGATATATGGTCTGAATCTGTTTACACAAACGATTGCTGCCATGCATTCCAATTCAGTAACTGTATAGTTCCTCTGAGATTTATTGAGTTTCTGCGAAACAAAAGCAATCGGGTGCTCATTACCGTCATCATCATATTGAAACAAGACACCGCCAACTGCCACTCGTGATGCATCGCATTGGATTATAAATTCGCGGCTGAAATTCGGCTGTGCTAATACTGGGGCGGAAGATAATGCATCCTTCAACAATTCAAATGATAATCTTGCATTTTCAGACAAAGAAAATGGTTTGTTAGTTTTCTTTAGGCAATCAGTTAGCGGGCCAGCAAGATCAGCAAAATTACTAATGAAAGCTCTATACCAGTTTGCCATACCTACGAATCGGCGCACTTGCCTCGGAGTTCTTGGAGTACTAAAATTTCGTATCGACTCAACCTTTCTGGATCTACTTTTAATGTACCATGCCCCACCACGTAACCTAAATACCGTATTTCCCTTTGGCAGAACTTACTTTTCCCTATATTTATTGTGAGCTTTGCAGCTCTCAGGTAATTGGCAACATCTTTCAAGAGGGCCATATGAGAATCGAAATCACAACTACATACGAGCAAGTCATCCAAATATATAAAAACTTTTTCTCGTAGACGGGAAGGTATAACTTTGTCCATCAACCTGCTCATTGTTTGTGGCCCGTTGCACAGTCCAAATGGCATGAATTTGAAATGGTATAAGGGCTTCCCTGGGACCACAAAAGCTGTTTTTTCTTTTGACGATTTTGTCAATTTGATCTGTAAAAAGGCGTCTTTCAAGTCGATTCCCGAAATATAAAAAGTGTCATTCAATCGACTCAATAGGCCATTTATATGCGGGAGAGGATATGAGTCCTTCTTCGTAACAGCGTTAAGCTTACGAGAGTCAATGCACATTCGAACTTTGCCAGGTTTTCGCACTAAAACCACATGCGAACACCAAGGAGAATTAGATTCTTCAATTACTCCCATGGTTAAAAGGCGATCTATTTCCCTATAAGCCTCTTCTTGGCGAGGCGGTGATAGCGGGTAAACTCGACATTTAATTGGTGCTGCATCTCCAGTGTCTATATCATGTTCAAGCAAATCTGTGCACCCTAATCCCAATTTCTCGTAAGAGGGAAATTCTATAATAGTTTTTTCTAAGATTAATTTTTGCTCTGGGGATAAGTTGTGGAAATTAGTATCATTATTATCGCTTAATGAAGCTGTAACTTCAACCGAAGATACTGCTGGTATTATATCAGGCGCAAGTGCAAACTCACTCCAAAAGTTTGTTCCAAAATAGGCTTGTTGGCTTAATGAAGGCACTATGTAGAATAAAATATCTCTAGTATTACCCTTGAAACAAGTAGGCAATTTACAGTATCCTAATATGGTTTGCTTTGCTCCACTGGCAACCGATAATGTTGACTTAAGTGGGCTGTACGAAATGTTGTTACGCTTTAAAAACTCTAGGCAGTTGCTTCCCAAAACTGAAACATTTGCGCCTGAATCCAGTAAGCCTACTATAGTATCATTGAGGATTTTAACTTTTAAAAAAGGGCGATCATCTGAATCATGTACAATGGTAGATTCCAGTAGCTTACGATAATATTTACGTTTCTTGAAACGCTGTCTACACTTGAATATTTTATCATTTTTGTTGAAAGGATATAGTGTTTTACTAGAAATTTTGCTTTGAAATACCTTACAATTATTCGAAATAATAAAAGAATCTGTTTGTGTTGATATATCCTTAAGATATACCAAAGATTTATGTGTGTCTGCAGTTTTTATATTGCCTGAGTGTTTAAAAAAATTGGATTCTAATTTGAACTCGGGGTTTTCAGGGGTGGACGAAAGTCCCCGGTAGCCATTTCGTCCGTTTTCCTGTTTCCCTGAAAAATATGCTTTTTTGGGCACGAAGGTGTTAACACTCCCCTTTGTCCACACTTGAAACAGAAACGTTCAGAGATATCTCTATTACAGTAAATGTATGAGTGGCCGTTTGACAAACAGTTCCAGCACTTTATGTTGGAATAGTCATACTTGATATTCTTCGTAGATATCTTTAGTGCTTCTAATTGCGGATCTAATTCTTCATTTACAATATTTTCAGCTATAGCAGAATCAAGCTGGCTAATATTGCGTGCAGTACCAACATTTGCGTTTAAATATTTATTATCATAAAGAACTTTCTCGGCTTTCCGAGCGATGTCTCTGAAATCGTTCAGGGTTCTGGCCTCAGAGCTAAATATTAAAACTCTTAAGTTCTGTTGTAAATTGCGTTTAATAATATCAATAATTGTTAAGTCTGGTAAAGGATTCTGTAGCCTTGAATTCATAGACACAAGAGCTGTTTGAAAATCGTCGTAAGATTCTTTAATTTGTTGCTTACGTAATGAAATTTTTAACAAAATATCATGATCTGTTTCAAGATATCCAAACTCTCTAGTAATTGCTCGCTGCAAATTTTGGTAAGTCACTTCACGATTTTGTTTCATGAAAAGCCAATACCATTTTTCAGCTTTGCCTTCTAGAAACACGTGGAAATTAGATAAGATATGCTCATTTGAGCATCTGGTGCGATTTTTCAGTGTTTCGACCTTAAACAAAAAGTCAGAGACCGAACCTGTGCCATCATAGCAAACTTTCCATTTATCTAATTTGATATTTGACTCATTAAGTGGAGATCTGTTAAAATTGTAATCTATTGGATTTGGAAGGGCTTGTTGGTGGTTGTGGTCTTGAAAGCTAGCACTACTATTAGCATTACCCATTTGCGAAATACTTTCCCTTAGAGACGAAAGTTCTCTTTTGAACTCCTCTCTAGTATTCTGCATGGATTGCTCCATTAATACTACTAGAGTATCAAAAGGTGTAGCAGAGTTTAAATCAGATTGATTGTTACTTGACCGTGGCTGTTCATTTACACATAGAGAAACATTTGGAACTTGTTCCTCTAAATCAATATGTGGTTGCGGTAAAATGTTTGGATTGTTCATTTTTGTAAATCTAGGTTCGAAATTAAATTTTTATCGCCTTGAGTACTAGGCAACTGTTTCGCCTTTGGTGTTTTATTCGGTGCAGGCGAGTGTACAACACGAGGTTTTGAAGAAGTTGGAAAGTCTTGTATTTCTATCGAAATATTATTACTTGAGGCTGATAAGCCTCTCGCACCTCTTTTAGAATTACTTTGTAAACGCGTGTTCATATCGAACAAAATAAAACCTATAAGAATAATTTACCTGTACATTGTACATATGCAAGAATTTATAAATAAAATAAAACCCCCTTTTTTTTTTTGCCGTAAATTTCTCATAAAAAAATAAGGGTGTATGGGTGTGTAAATATTAACTTCTATTTCTTTGGGAATGACAAACTAAACTAAGAATCATCATACTGAAAATTAGCAGACTAAGCTTAAATTGTATATTTTTAACATCATGATAACTAAAACTGCTCGCTGTTTTGTGTCTTCGACGAAAAGCTTGTCAGCAGCTTTATATAAAAAAAAAGGTCTTGACAGCAAATCGAAAACAATATCAAAGAATTCTCTGATGCTAATAAAACTGAATGTTTTCCAGAATTATGGCTATCCAGAAAAAATTTTTGATGTCAATTAGGTTACAGTACTTAAAAGCAATTTTTTTTTTCTTTATTTCTTATCGCAACTAGTAATTGTAAAATTGTAATTGTATCCAAAGACTAGGACTTATAGTAATTAAAGAAGCAATCGCGTTATTAATAAATTCAAGCAAATTTTTATTGCATTGCAACTATTTTCAGATTTAATTGTATCCAAATACTAGGACTTATGGCAATTAAAAGAAGCAGTCGTGTTATTAATAACTCCTAAATTAGGAAGTTGACATCTAACCTAATACGAACAATCTTAGAATAAATTCTTCGATGGAAAAGTAAATAAACTATGTTATCAGCGAGTGAATATTTATCACTTGAACTTTAATTTGGCCTTTCCTTGGCCTTTACGTTGGGCGCCATATATGTTACGCGCTGCCTAGATCACGACAGAAAGTTTAACAAAAATGGACATGACCTCTACGAAAATCAAGTTAAAAGGCATGTAAGATATCGTTGTCCCAGCTAGCTATATGGAATTTGGTATAGTGGTTCTTAACCCGAGTTTTAAACGCGTGAACATATAAATAAATTCTACTGCATGCCAATTTAAAATACCATCAGTAAAACAAAATGTTAAAGTTCATATGTTATAAAAATATAATAAAAGCAGTGGCGTGGCAAGGTGTTATGCCGACGGGGTATAAATCTTCCCTCCCTACGTACGTGAAAATAACGCCTTTGACAATCATATACCCCAGAACTTTTATCTGATTGTCCCTATGCTTAGCCTGACTATTTCTTTTCTACATTGAACGT